>JAIEZT010000013.1:32498050-32618050 GCA_019594935.1 Periophthalmus modestus | reverse complement strand
ATTTATGTACTTCAATACAAGGTAGGTGCAACAATTATTTTGGGGGGCAAAAATCAAGGGTATGTATTCTTTCTGTGCTGTGATAAGATTTGACCTGTAAAGGACTGAATAAATAACTTCTATAACTCATAAAGTCTCTCATTTGTTAATTGCAGCTCATAAATAATAAATCAATAAATAAATATTTTACAGCAATATACTGAGCTTCACAATGTGTCATTGTGACAGGCCCAAGCAGTTGTTGACATATTTATATATATATGTATATATATATATATATATATACACCTATATATAATTCCCTCACATACTCAAAGTTATGAACTTTTTATACACAGTCAGTACTCAAATGCTACAAAGCTAAAAGGCAGTGGGAGATTAAACTGAAATACTGGCTTGTGAGTCTACAATTGGTCTCTAACCTCAGGGTGTGGACAGCACATTTTAAATTAACAATACAATGAACTGGAGCTTCTTAGGGGAATGTGTCATCTTCTTTTGGCCCAGAGTCTCAGAACATCAGATGCCCATTTCAAAATTAATTAGGCCTGATCAAACTGGAAAACAGGCCTGCATGTGTAACAATAAAACCAGTAGTGCTCTTCTAGAGGTTAGATTTCCTGGGCCTAACAGTGTTTGGAAGCCTAAAAGTACATGTCTGATGACTTTTCTCCTCGTACATGCTGACATTAGTCACTATTAGGCTCTAGTAGTGCTCAGTGCCCTGTTACCTGCTGCAGGTGTAATGCTTTTATGTGAACTCATGTAAAGAGCAGAGAGCGCACATTTCATTAAGTAAATCTTATCATAAACATGATATAGACTTTGATCAAAGGCCTTTTATCTTAAGAAGTGGTTGTTTTTTTGAATAATAAGGTCATAGTAAGAAGGTAATCCCATGGGAACTAAGGTGAACAGGGAAACAGTCAAACCTCGTGTCTGGTCCTCAGAGAAGTCTCGTAGATCGAGTCAGGGGGAGGTCAGTAACAGTCTGAGTAAAAATGTCCTGAAGTTTTTTCTCCTTTCTAAAGAAATCCTCGAATGAAGTTCAGAAATGCAGATTTTTGATCGCAGCCAAAGATCCAAAATTTGTTTTGACGCTCAAAAGATGCACCTGGCAACAAGAACTGTGCGCGTCACGTGAGGACGCAGCGTCTTTGGACGTGATGCTCTGCGTATGTTTGACTATATTTTTGCGCCTTAAATAACTGGCTAATAGTTGTGTAATGCAGTGTAGTTCAATGGTTTTATTTATTTGTACAGTTTGCTGGACTTGCATTTTCAATGCGTGCGTTTTTGTTTTTGTTTTTTTTTTCTAAGCTACTTTCCGCCTTTTCCATTGCGCTCAGCGCTTTCAGCACCTGTGAGACGCCCAGGAGAAGTGTTTATGGTGGAGGACGAGGGATGTCCCTGCAGGACAAGCCGCAGATGAGCCGTGCGCACCGGAGACCAGTGCGCTGGCCCCTCCGAGGCACAGACCTGTGGTGCCTCACCTTTGCGCTGCTGTAAAGATGCGCTCTTGTTGTGTGCGCGCTCACGTCAGAATGCACGCGTCCGTGGGACTTTATTCAAAAAGGGGAAATTCAGTACATGCATAAATATTTATATTGCCTACTATTATAGTGATATAAGTCTGACGTGTATGAACATGAGATCTGAGCATAGATTTCACACAGTCAAACTGAACCCAAAACAACTCAAGATTTAAAAACAAACAAACAAAACATGTCTTTAAAATAAAGGTAAGCATGTGGCTTTATTAGGCTTTTGCAAATAATTTCGTTCAGGCATTTTTCTTTCCTACATGTTAGTTTCAGAGGATCAGATGATGAGAGTGCTGTGGAGGGGGCAGAGGGAGGTGGGGATCACACTCTGATATTGGATTTGATAACACATTTCCAAATACTCCTTGAACAAAGTAACTGGCCGTCCTTGACTGTATTAAACTGTTGTGTTTTATTCCATGTTAGCAAACTGCAGGGAAAAGTATGATAGAAATGTGCAAGAAAAATCTAAATATCAGCCTGTCAATGTTATGACTTACAGAACATTGAGTCTCTTGTCAGTTCAATACCAGGCAGAGTCACTCTTTATCTTCATGAGGCAGACCTGGTGTGTAAACCCTCTATAGGCTATAGGCTTAAATGGTGTTTTATACATCAAGTCATGTGTATCCGTGAGACCATTTTTTCACCAAATCATGTCCCATTTTTAAGATGTCACCCTATGTTTACAAAAATGTAATCATTATCTGATTTCTGGGATTATCACACTTTTGAAATACCATGTACAACAGTTACAGATGTAATTGGATTTCTTTCTGATTACTCTTGTGCAGGTTTTGACAAGGAAAATGATGTATGTATATAGTATATGTATATTATAAAGGGTAAAGACAAAAATGAAATGTAAAAACTCTCATGTGTCACCAGGTTGGTTTTGATTAAATCAGATCTAATTATTGGGTTATCTGGTTATTCTAATGATCAGACTTTTACTGGTTATGTAAGATAAATGTACTCAGTGCTGTTCAGTGGTATGATGGTCTTCTTCGGCTAAAGGTATTGTTAGCTCAACTAACTTGGTCTTTGGTTTCAGCCCTTTACAGTCAAAACTACAGACATAATTAAAGGTGCACTGCGTAACTTTTCTGGTGAAGAGTCTGAGAATAGTTGCCAGGTCAGATCCCATGGAGATATTTGCTTTGTTGGAAATGTTTGATGGTATGGCATTAGTAGTGCATCTAGCATTTACTTATTTACAAAATGACATCTCTCCACGGATCTGACCTGTAACTTGGCCTGGTTATGTCACCTGCTTGTATTCATAAAATTAAACAAGTTTAATGCCATGAAGAATGTTCAAGGCAAAGCAATAACATCTCCACTGAGACAAGCAGGTTATGTTTAGCCTCCACCAGAGAAGTTACACAGTGCACCTTTAAAGAAGACATACTGTGCTTGTGTCTGTTATATAGTTATAATCTATGACATCTGTGGACCATTATTTCATAATTTGGACATTTTAAATTGCAATATTAATCTAAAATGACTTTTGCATTAGAGCGGCGTCCAAGGGAGCTGACATCATCACAACATTTTTGTTTTTCATTTGTACCAAAATGCCTGTAACAGATCAAGAAAACTAAAATTCACAGTGGGAGTGTACCAGTGATGTTGGAAATGAGATTTAATCTACAAAATGGCATTTTGAAAATAAAAGTTTGCTCAAACAACATTAAAAATACAACTTCAAGAGGGTAGATGAGAAGGTTGAAAGTTTTGCAAGGTCGATTTTGCAGAAAAGGTGAGTTTTAAGTAAACAAAGAATGCATTTGCATAAAAACATGGTGTTTGGTGTTATATTTATCCAATATATACAAGGCCGGCCCAGCCTATAAGTGGACTAAGCAGCTGCTTAGGGCCCTGAGGGCACCAAAGGGCCCCCAAGAGCGAATACATTTACAGTATATTGAAAATCATACATCAAGTTTTATTGGGCACAGCGCTTGTGTTTTTAGCCTAAATATCCCTCTAAAACAATTACATATGTTTTATACCTATAGTAGCAAAATATCTACTGCTGCCTAAATTTGCTTTTGAGTCAGGTAGAGGTGAGGGCAACTATGCATTTACACCGGTGCAAGGATCCTTGTAATGTAAATTTAAGCCCACTGTTGCCAACTGGAACACATTAAAATCCACCACAAAGAAACATGTCTGCTGTTCTTGTGGTTATAGTAGTTGTGACAATTTGCATGTTTTCAGTGTGATGTTGGCCATATAAATACAAATACAGTTGGTTAAGGTGATGAGAGCTGAGTCATAATGTTGTCAAATGTTAATCACCAAGAAGCCCCCAGAAAGCCAGGACTGGCTCCGGATCTATACGTTGATCAGAGGTGGCCAAACTTTTTTTGTTATCGAGGGCCACATCTCAAAACATAACACAAGCGGAGGGCCACAGACCGGGTGATCAGTGCAGTGCGGTGCTTTATAAACAGCTTTGACAGAGCCACTTATTTTAATAAGGCTTGAAGCACATTAATTTTAGGTCTGTCTCACGCTGCAATGTGATGTTTGAGGATATAGTGGTAGAAATAGTTTAATTTGCTGTTAAAAGTACTGCTTATTATCAATTGGCTCGGTTCAGCAGGAGGTCTGAGAGCCAATAAAAACTGGTCTGACGGCCGCATTTCGCCCCCGGGCCATAGTTTGGACACCCCTCACGTAGATATAACCATCACGGGGGCGGTTGCAGTCTTCCAGGGAGAAAGCACCAAACTCTGACTGTAAACTCCCCTTTCTCTCCTTCCTTCAAATATCCGTTCGATTTCAATCTACGCACGTATCGCTTCGGACAAACTCCACCAAACCTACAGTTCCCGCTCTACGTCGTCCGCAAATCAAACGCACCTCTCCTCCAGCCTCGCGCCACACTCTGACCGAGAAACCAATGAGCGTGCAATACGTCATCAGCTGTTTAGAATATTCATCAGATTTCGCGCGCGCTTTGGAGACCACGTGACTATTTCGCGGGAAAAGCTTGTCCGGTCCGGAAGAGCTGCACTATTCTGTCCCGGAGCAGATACAGCACATCAGCACAATGGCGGTGAGTCCAAATCATGAAAATATACACCAATACATGCTTGTGTTTGACTTAAAATTGAACGTAACCTTGAAAATGCAGAAATCTGTGCAGAAATGTATTGCCTTGCTGTATTTTAGACATCTACCATGTGGCTAGTTATTCTTCCCACATGCATCAATATGTAGGCATAATGCTAAATCCTAAATATATTTAAATCCTTAACTATATTGTTTATTACTTTTCTACTGTTTGACAACAATATATTTCTTCTGTGCTCCACCTGACCGTTTTTAAGATGTTGTTTTCTTTTTGTTGGTAATTTGGGCCAACCAGGTCTGGACAGTGTGCGTTGAAACAAAGAAAGCCTTGTTGCAGAATTGTTGGATCTTTGTCCAAATAAAGCTATAGTTTTAAGGTTTAATAACAAAGACAACTTTATTTCTGGGGTTCTGATGACACTGCAACATTGTAGAGCCCTGGAAAGAGTTAAAAGAAGTTGAGTGAGAGCTTTGCAGATGAACAGTAATGGTGGACAATGAGAGAATATGTAATAAGTTGCTTGTAGCTTGCATCTCTTTATACTAGAGTCCGGAAATTACAGGTCACTAAAGTTGTACATGATGATGAATATTGGGCCCAAAAATGTTGTTTATTTATTGGATACATTTACCCAGAGACATACACCAACATTTATTTATGTTTATTCACTAAGGATCAACAGCCCATGCACATTTTAAGCATTTACTAGCATATTTAGCAGAGCCATTGGAGACAATAGTGTTAGTTGTAATAACATGTATATAACTTTGCAAATGTATGCTGTTAGGATTCCTCCGAGTCTTTCCACATGGCCACCAGCCCGACCCGGACGTCCCGCAGAGGGGACCTGACCTCCAGCCCAGGCCGGGACCTCCCCCCATTTGAGGATGAGTCTGAGGGGCTGCTGGGAGACGTGACCCTGCACGGAGAGGAGGAAGAGGATGGGGACGGAGAGGAGCTGATCGGAGATGGGATGGAAAGGTAAGCATAGAAAGAATTATTTTCAAAATTGGTCATTAGTTGAAGTTGAAGACACTTCTAAATAAGTATAAAGTTAAAATAACAAAAAATCAACATGGTTTTCTTTATTATCAAATAAAATTTAAGATTTTCCTTCAAAAAGATGGTTTTAAGTTTTAATAGTGTGACTTCATAAATGTTTTCTTGTTCATTTCTAACACAAAATAAAGCACTTAAAATAACTCATAATTCATTTAGTCAAGTATTTGTTGAAAAGGTGTACTTCTACAAAAAATTTTATGACCAAAGTTTCTCAAGGTGTTAACTTTAACTCATTACTACCAACCACTGTTTTGATCTGTGTCCTCGTGCTTGACCCTTGTTTTGTCCATCACCAGGGACTACCGTGCCATCCCCGCCCTGGACCAGTATGAGGCGGAGGGTTTGGACCTGGATGATGAGGATCTGTCGGAGCTGTCCCCTGGAGCTCGTGCTGCAGCTGAGGAGGCCATGAGAAGGAGGGATAGAGAGCAGGGGCTGAGCGGGAGGCTACGCAGGGGCCTGCTCTACGGTGAGGGTTTTAGTAGTGGTAGATTTAATCAGTGTTGGGAATCTTACTTCAAAAATGTAATTAGTTATAGTTACAAGTTACTTCTCCCAAAAAGTAACTGAGTTAGCATCTCAGTTACTTTTTGGGAGAAGTAACTCGTTACTAGGCAAAGTAACTATGCAGTTACTATGTAAAACAAAAACAAAAACAAAAAAAAAAAACAGATGTGAACCTTTAACATTTATTTCACTAACAGATTGCAATTATATTGCATTTGTTTAAAAGTGATCCATATCTGACACCAGCCTGGACACTTTCAGTCACATTTAAAACATATGTCCATATCAAATATGTGGCAGTAGTTTGTGTAAAGTTGGAGGAGGAGGCAGCTGTGCGTCAGGGCGTCACGTTTCTAATCAAAACTCAACTCGGCTGTCAATGCACGTGTGACAGGACACCATTTCCCATCATGCATTGAGCATTTGTAGTCCATGCCGGCGGCCGCAGTCGGTGGAGCTGCTGCGCTCGCCTCGCTCAAAATTGCGGCCGTTGTCCCAATTCGCCAAAATGCACCATGAACTGTTCGAAGTGCGGGTCGAGTACCGCGCGGCTTAAATGCCCCATTCGAGCGGCGGATTTAAGGCACTTTGGTTAATTGAGACACGGCCTGCGTCGGACTCGCTCTCACGAGATTTTCTGCGCCCGCCTCGCTCATCTCAAACAAGCCTCTCACCCCGAGCCTCTTTCACCAAAGAAACACAACAGCTGCAGCTCCTCGTCTGAGACTCTGATGAAGAGCAGAGTGAACTGAAGTAATAGTAACGCGCCACATTTTACTGTCAGTAACGGTAACGGCGTTGGGACGCTGGGAAAAGTAATTAGTTAAATTACTCCGTTAGTGAAAAAACAAAACGTTACTAACGCCGTTATTGTTTAACGCCGTTATTCCCAACACTGGATTTAATGCACTCATTCATTTTGACTAGCCTTTGTCATTATATTATAGTTATTGTTGTCATATAGTCTGAAAATCTTACTCTTCACAGACAGTGAAGATGAGGATGACGAGCGACCCGCGGCTCGCAGAAGGCGATTGGCTGAGAGGGCAGCAGAAGGCGTGACCGAGGGGGAGGATGAGGAAATGATCGAGAGCATTGAGAACCTGGAGGACATGAAGGTTTGTCAGGAAGGGCATCTGATGTGATGACTATACATCACTGTCATCACTGGTCATAAATTTGGCTTAATCTTAGTTTTTTCCATATGGGCATTGGTTTAGTTTTACTTCTACATGGTTATACTTCTACTTATAGTAAACACTATACACTGAGCTTTCCTCTCATTTTGTCTTTTGTCTTTTTTCAGGGCCACACTGTGAGAGAATGGGTTTCCATGGCAGCTCCTAGACTGGAAATCTACAACAGATTCAAGAACTTCCTCCGAACTCACGTCGACGAAAATGGACACAATGTTTTTAAAGAAAAGATTAGTGACATGTGCAAAGGTATGGCACGCTTTTGCAGAAAATCCTAACTATACATTTGGATAGGACAGTATCTGAATATATTTAAATTTTTCAGAGAATAAGGAGTCATTGGTGGTAAACTATGAGGACCTTGCTGCACGAGAGCATGTCTTGGCCTATTTCCTACCAGAAGCTCCCACTGAGATGCTCAAGGTTAGTGTTACCCTTTCAAATAATTTAAACTTCATCAACATACCTGATGATAAAAATAAAATAAGCAGCTAATCTTGATCTGTAGATTTTTGATGAAGCCGCTAAAGAAGTGGTACTGGTCATGTATCCCAAATATGACCGAATCGCACATGAGATCCATGTGCGCATCTGTAACCTTCCGCTGGTGGAGGAGATCCGCTCACTCAGGTATACAACACAACGATACATTTTTGTGATGAGTTAGTAGTTAAATAAATTAAAACAAATAAAACATCCTGTATGGAATTGTGAGAGTTGTCAAACCAGAATCTGAGAGTGAAGATAAAAAAACAAAAAAAAACACCATTGTAATTTGAGTTGTATCATTTCAGTATATCTGACAGCAAGTAAGATCTATACAGATTACAAAGCCATTTTAAAGCCTGACACAAATGAAACTACTTGATTTCACATTTTGGTGGCAAAACTTTCTCAAATTCTTCATTAAAATGAAGTGGATTCCTTCTTTTTTCCCTTAATGAAAAAATTAAAATCAGTAACGCATGAAACAAAAAAATAGTCTAAAATTACTCTACACTTATCTACCCCAGACATTGTTGTGCTTTATTAATTTAAAAACACATTGCGATTGATCCATATACAATTTCTTATTTTATTTTTGTGGTCCTCTCTCCAGACAACTTCATCTGAACCAGCTGATCCGCACCAGCGGGGTGGTCAGCAGCTGCACAGGTGTCCTGCCTCAGCTTGGGATGATCAAGTACAACTGTAACAAGTGTAACTTTGTCCTGGGACCCTTCTTCCAGTCCCAGAACCAGGAAGTGAAGCCTGGCTCCTGTCCAGAGTGCCAGTCTCAGGGGCCATTTGAGATCAACATGGAGCAGGTGAGATGGAACTGTATTTTTGACATGATTGTATGCAATATTTTATGTATTAGTTTTAAAAGTCGGGCATTATATCTATAGAAAAATAACGCCCGAGTTAAACACTTTTAACTCAGGTGTTTAACACTGGTTTAGTGCTAGTTTTGTCCAAGTTTTATCATTATATTGGTGTTGACACAATACTAATATTTCCAGCTCTATAGAATGAGGTTCAATACTTTATGAAATGATAATAAGTGACAAAATCCCATGTTTCGAATGGGGCTATACAAAGGAACATTTTATCAATGCATCTTGTCTGAAGGAAGCAGATTATAGCATTTTTCATAAATATCTGGCTGTTCTTTTCTTTGTATACAGACAGTGTACCAGAACTACCAGAGGATCACCATTCAGGAGAGCCCGGGGAAAGTGGCTGCTGGTCGTCTGCCTCGCTCCAAAGATGCCATCCTATTGGCCGATCTGGTGGACAGCTGCAAACCCGGAGACGAGATAGTGAGTACATATAACTGTACAAATGGATTTGGGTTGACTCACAATTAGCTAGTTGTTTCAATGCAATTTTTTCTATCCACACCTTAACTCAAAGTAGCTGCATACTAGGTTACTTGACTATAAGAAACATTATACATAGTTAAAGGTGCACTATATAACTTTTTTGGAGGAAGATCTACTACCTGGTTCTCTCAATGCAAATCCTGTTGCTTTGGTTAAAAAAAGTTTCCCGGTATGGCGTTAAACGGATCTACCTCCATGGAGACAAGCAGGTAGTAGGTCACATTAGCTGTAGAGATCCACCCTACTCCTAGTGGAAAGTATATTTTTCAAAGCAATACAACCAATTTAAGTGAGTAGATACTAGAATTTTAGTGACATATTGTTGAAAAGTTCCACGCATTCATGAAAACAAGCAGGTGCCCCGTCACGCCAGAAGTTACACTGTGCAACTTTATCAATAGTAGTTTATATTGCTTTCAAATTCGACATAACTTAATCTTATTGCCCCCTTGTAGGAGCTTA
Source organism: Periophthalmus modestus (assembly GCA_019594935.1). Taxonomy (NCBI): domain Eukaryota; kingdom Metazoa; phylum Chordata; class Actinopteri; order Gobiiformes; family Gobiidae; genus Periophthalmus; species Periophthalmus modestus. The sequence continues at coordinate 32,608,329 of JAIEZT010000013.1, read as the reverse complement.
CTGGCATCTACCACAACAACTACGACGGCTCTCTGAACATGGCCAACGGTTTCCCAGTGTTTGCTACAGTGATTCTGGCCAATCACATCACACGCCGGGACGAGGGCGTGGCCGTGGCTGAGCTCACCGATGAAGATGTCAAAGCCATCGTGGCCCTGTCCAAAGACGAGCGCATCGGAGAGCGGGTAGGGACCAGGCCCAGGGAGGACTCTATCTGACTTGTAATGCTGAGATCACAATACAGCAGTGTTGGAATAATCATTATATTGTTCACATTAACATTTAAAGAAGAGCTTTTAACAGATGTCAAAGTTGTATTTTGAGTGATTTGTATGTGTTTGAATAATTTTTATTCTCCTGCATTCAAGAAGCCAATACTCAAATTTTTTTCAGCTGACCCCGATATTTGCCCACTGCTCTGTTCTTACTTGACTTTTTAATAGTGATACAGCTGCATTTCACAACAATTTAGGCTCAAATGAGGAAAAAAAATCTATTCTGCGTGCTACCGTGATCAGTAGTTTTTCATTGGCTAAAACTGAAGCTATGCACAGCTCCTTATATGAAAGGAAGTTCTGGATCTGATATAGGATCATTTCAACTAGCACAAGCTCGAGAACAAACTGATTAGGGGCTTTTAAAGAGATGGAAATACTATATTCTATAAAAATAGAATGCTTTTGACAAATGTATTTCAATTTACTAATAAATATTTTTTTCTTATTTCTTTTAGATCTTTGCCAGCATGGGTCCGTCCATCTACGGTCATGACGACATCAAGAGAGCTCTGGCCTTATCACTATTTGGGGAGAGCCTAAAAATCCTGGTACATGTCATTCTCATGCATTACATTATATATTATTTTTTAAAATATTTTATAAATGCATTGTTTATTTGCAAAGGCGGCAAACACAAAGTGCGTGGAGACATTAACGTGTTATTGTGTGGAGATCCAGGAACAGCAAAGTCACAATTTCTCAAGTAAGACTTGAGTATTAATAAAAGATTTGATAAACTAAAATACATATGTGTGTAACTATTGACTTTTAATCCTAAAACCACCTCCTCCTTTTCCTCCTCAGGTATGTGGAGAAAATTGCCAGTCGTGCTGTGTTCACCACTGGACAGGGGGCTTCTGCGGTGGGTCTCACAGCCTATGTGCAGAGGCACCCAGTCAGTCGTGAGTGGACCCTGGAGGCTGGAGCTCTGGTGCTGGCCGACAGGGGAGTGTGTCTCATCGATGAGTTTGACAAGGTAATACTACTTACAACTGTGGATGTCACCGTGTCAAGTTTTAGGGCTGTGATTGTTCTGTTAGGAAAAAAAAAATCACAAATGCCACATGAGCTAGACATACCTACTCACAGCTATTACCACCTTAACCACTAATATATATCTGTCTACTGATTAGGGATGCTTTGATTTTGTTTTTACTTTATAAAATCCACAGCTAGCCCCATTGATTTATTGGGACAAAATGGAAATGACACATGGGAACACAAACTAGAGCAGCTTGTAGAAATCTTTGCAAATATTTCATACTAATATCTGGGCAAATCCAGTGATATTGGAACTGATGTAGTACCATTCCCTACCATTTAAATTTTACCAGGACTCACTACCACAAATGCAGCTAGAATTGTGTCAGCCAATACTAATGATTCAGTTGTAAAACTTGTTTTTTTAGCACTTGGGTAGAGACCATCACCAACCAGGTGTTCCTCCTTTTAGAATGACAGTTTAGTTGCATATTACTTCTACTATTGTACTTTATTTATATAGGTCATTACACAAGCTTTTTGAAGTTTAAGCACAAGTCCAAATCAATGTCTTTAATACTGATCCTGTTGGCGCCCCCTTGTGTGTTACAGATGAACGATGCAGACAGGACCAGTATCCATGAGGCCATGGAGCAGCAGAGCATCTCCATCTCCAAGGCAGGAATAGTGACCTCTCTACAGGCCCGCTGCACAGTTATCGCTGCTGCTAACCCCATTGGTAAGGAACATGAGAATATTTACTGTACTTACTTTATGCTTTGATGACTTGTAGTTTAATTACACACAAATCGGCTTTTATAAAATAGTTACATGCTATATTGAAATGGTTACGAATTATTCAAATGTTGTGTTCCAGGTGGCAGGTACGACCCTTCCCTGACTTTTGCAGATAACGTGGATCTGACTGAGCCCATTGTGTCTCGATTTGACGTCCTGTGTGTGGTCAGGGACACTGTGGACCCTGTGCAGGTATGGAACTTGGTAAAGTGTTTATGATGATTTGGGGGTTAATACTTGTGGTAAATATTATAATTAGAACTAGATATACGGAATACCCAAGTAATCGTCTCATTACTAGCAGTTTCTGAAGATTTTTTTTTTTTTTTTTTTTTAAAGTTGCGTAGCATTTAGTTCCCAATAAATTTGTGACATGAAAATGGGGAGATAACTGGAATTTGGGTCTAATAATCTAATAAACAAATGAGCAATATTATCCTAAATGCAGGAACAGTTTCACCAAAACAAACTGGTTTTAAGTGTCAAAACATCTTGAATCAGGGCTTATGTTGAAGTCATTACCGTTGTTAATTTCATTCTGCACTGGGACAAGGAATTTCATCCAAAAGCCAGGGACAAATCAGCCAATCAGCCAATGAGGAAGTAAAATGATCAACTTTCTTGTTTAAGATGAATATGTCATATGTATTATCTCTTTGATTTGTAAATGTCATGTTGATTTTTTTTTTTTTTTTTTTGTATTTTCTCGCCAAGTTTGAGCTTTAAATGTACAGCAGCCTTTAGATTAATGTAATACAACCTGGATGCATTGTTCTGTTTTTAATTATATATATTTTAAAGCTTGTGATTGTGAAACTTCAGTGGTTTTCATTCTGCTCCAGGATGAGATGCTGGCCCGATTTGTGGTGGGCTCTCACATCAAACATCACCCTGGAAACAAGGAGGCGGGCGGGGCCTTAGAGGAGGTGGTCCTGCCAAACTTCTCTGACGTGCCCCTCATCCCCCAAGAACTGCTCCGCAAGTACATCATCTACGCCAAAGAGAGGGTACGTACGACTATACTGTCTGCTCATGTTTTAAAAGTACATTTGAGTAGGCATTTTGAATGTGAAATTGGCCAAAAGTAATGGTTATGCTTTAGGGAGTAATTTGTATATTTTTTGTTCTAGATCCATCCTAAACTGAACCAAATGGACCAGGACAAAGTGGCTCATATCTATAGCGACTTGAGGAAAGAGTCTATGGTAAATCTTGTTTTCAGTTGATCGTAGCACACATTTAGGAGAATTTTGATTTTTCTTTGTTTTTTTACCCAAAACTCTTGAGTGTGCTTTTGGAGGCTGTGGAAATGATTGTAATTATTATTTTAACTAATTGCAAATTTCAAGGAGGATAACAGTTTGAGAGAAGATGTGAGAAATGAGAACTGCTAAACAAATAATAACAAATGACAAGCTATTGGAAAGAACAACATAAGTCCTAATGCAATATGCTTTTACGCTTGTTTAAACACTGTCGTTTTTCAGCAGTTGGGCATATTTGGTTCTCTACAAAAACATACCGAAATAGTTTCTGCTTTTATCTTTTTCTTATTTAGCCTGTTTAGGATTAAGTATTCATATAACTCAAGTAAAGCCATCCTTCTCATCTTTACTTTGCCTGTCCATGTGAGTTGAATGGACTTGACCTGACTGTGTGGCTGTTGTCTCCAGGCCACAGGCAGTATCCCGATCACGGTGCGTCACATTGAGTCCATGATCCGAATGGCAGAGGCTCACGCTAAGATGCACCTGAGGGACTACGTGGTGGAGGACGACGTCAACATGGCCATCAGGGTCATGCTCGAGAGCTTCATCGACACGCAGAAGTTCAGTGTGATGAGGAGCATGAGGAAGGTGGGTCTGCTGAACTGCGGTAGTATGCATGGTCTCCAAAAGGGCTTGTAATCGCGCCGTGCTCCACCGTCACTTATGTTACGGCAGTGCGTTTCATCTTCACAAGGCTAATATTAACATTGCCTTGCCTGAAATGTTCCAAAGTATTTAATTTAACATCTTTAATTCAGTTGCTCTCATTTTAGCACTATAGAACTACCTTGAAAACAGTCACTCTTACTGCAAACGGGCTTGCCTCTCTACAGATCCAACCTATAACTTAGTCTGGTGGTGTGATGTACTTTTTTCATTATTTTTACTGGCTTACTGCGGAGCAATCCACGCAAAGAAATATGTCCGTGGAGAGAACCAAGTGTACACTATGTAGTAGCACTTTTGATACATTTTAAAGTTTTTTTTTAGGATTTAGTTTGTGTTAGTTTGATTTCTAAGTGAAGTAACGTGTTTACATGTACTTGCAGACATTTGCTCGATACCTGGCCTTCCGCAGAGACAACAATGAGCTGCTGCTGTTCATCCTGAAGCAGCTGGTGGCTGAGCAGGTAGCCTATCAGAGGAACCGTTACGGCGTGCAGAATGACGCCATTGAGGTGTCCGAGAAGGACCTGCAGGAGAAGGTAAGACCAGACAATATACCCATGACACAGGAATATAGTCACCACTTAGTTTAGTTTGTCTATTTAACAGAAGTTGGTCTGATATCATGACATTCTAAACTGCCGATAGGTTAAACTTCAGCTGGATGGCAGCTTCCTTTTTCATATTTCAGATATTTAGTCTTGGTTGATTGCAAATTATTTGTATTTATGCAATTACTGGCACAATCCACAATCTACTTCATCATATTGATGATTCTACATTCTAGGTGTACAACATAATATCACCTGCATTTATCCATCTATTTAAATATTTGAAACATTACGCTGCTTAGACTTGGGTTTCTAATCCTGTTTTAAACCTGTACCATGCAAGTGACGAACCAGCACATCTTCATCAGCTTGTATTGACATAACTTTTCCTGGAACATTCTATGTATGGCAAGAAATGTATCATGTGTATGCATATCGTATGCATATCGTATGCATAGAAGTTATACAATATATACATATTTACCTTAAGAATCAATTGATTTTTAAAATGTAGGGCTGAATTAAAAAAAAAAAACCCTTTATTTGGTAGAGTGATCCTTTTGTCTCTGTGGAGATTACCATCATTTATACGATTTTTGTGGAACATTCTGGGTAAAAGGGCAACATCTCCATAGAAGGTCCACCAACAATTTTGCTTAGTGCCCCTTTTTAAGAAAAAAAAAAATCAATGAATGAAATTGGGGGGGGTAAATGTATCCCTAGCAGAGACCATATTGACCTTCTTCTATCTACTTTAGGCTCGTCAGATCAACATCCACAACCTTTCAGCCTTTTATGACAGCGACCTGTTCAGATCCAACAAATTCAGCCACGACCTCAAGAAGAAACTCATTGTGCAGCAGTTCTAGACCTCCACTGAGTCTGCCCCCTTGTGGACAAATGTATATTCTAATAAGGACACTGGTCTATATTTCTCTGGTCTAACATGGATAAGATTTTCATCATGTCGGAAGGTAATGTTGCTTGAAACAGTTTGGATGTATCGATTGGCTAAAACAAATACTTAAAACACCGTATAAATAAGATGAATTGTTAAGAAAAAATATTGGGTTTTGAATATTGAAAAGCACTGTTTTTGTCAAAGCAATTCTATCGTTCGCTTGTTGGCCCTTAACTGTAAATAAATGTACATTTTCTCTACTGTTAAACATTTTACACTTGTACTAGAATAAATATTGAACTTGTTTAATTGATGCAATAAGTTGTGTGACTACTTTGCTATAATGTGGTAATGCTGTACTTTTGATATTAAAAAAAATGTTTTGTCAATATTCTCTGGATCTTATTTTTCTCTTATTCGGGATAAGCTATTGAGGCAACTGTACAAAATCAAAGGTTGGTTATGATGTGCCATGGAAGTCTGGGATGCAATGACAAATTTCAGTGGTGGAACGAAGTAAAAGTGGTAAAGTACTGTGTGATTTAGGTGTCTGTACATTACTTGAATACTTATGGATACTTTTACATCAATACATTTAAGAGCAGGTATTTGTACTTTCTACTTGGTCCTCTTCTGTTCATCCTGACCTCATCCCCCTCAGCAACATCATCCATCAACATGGTCTACATTTCCATTACTACGACAGTGACATACAACTACATTTCCACCAAAGCCATCAACTCCACCACTCACTCCACACTCGCCTCCTGTCTGTCTGAAATCAAAACTTGGCTTAAGCAAAAGCTGACAAAACCTATATAATCATGACTCTTCCAAAACACTTCTAAATCCATTCAAAACTTCCGATTAAACTTTCACCACACCACACTTCACATCATCTGCAGCCTTGGTTTTCTCTGACACCAATTTCACATTCGAACAGCACGTCAACCAAATACTCCGGTCCCGTGAACACATTACCCCCGACCTCCAGAACCTCCACTGACTCCTTCAAAGCCCTCCACAACCTGACCCCCTTCCTACCTCTCAGACCTGCTGCCTCCTCCTGCTTGTCTCCATGGTAATGTTGTTCCTGTGGCTACAATATTCCACAATATGAACAATATGACTTTATCCCCATGGAGAATGTTCCAAAAATACAATTTCAACTTTCTATTTTCATGGAGGTAGAAATGTATTTTTATAGTTGTAGACAGTTCATAAATATTCAAATTGCATGAGCATGAATAAATATTAGCCTAATAAATAATAATAATAATAGGCTAATATAATAAATGCAGCCTATATAGCTATTACATTATAAAAGGTCATTTCGAACGAGAAGTGCAGTCTGAAATTGCATGAAGATTATCAGTTTTATTTAATTGCATTAATTGTATTTATTTTATTTGTGTATTTATTATTAATGTATTGAATGTATGTATTTATTGAATTTATTTAAGATTTTTAGTATTTATTTATTAAGTTGATTAATTTATATATTATTATATCAATTCAAATTAAATTATTATTATTATATATCTGTATTTTTATTTAATTAATGTATTTATGTATTTGTTTATTTAATTTATTTGTATTTAATTTATAAATAAAATTCTGAATTATTTCGCGTTACAGTATTTTTGTCCATCTTTAACCGTTTTGTCCACCGTTAACCGTCTAAACAGCTCCCCCTCGCGGCCGGGCTGTGCCACTACACCCCCGGCTCGTCTCCTTGCTCTCCACCGCGGCTGCACCAGCTCTCTACCTCCACCGTGACCGCTACTCCGTCTGCTCCTCACCCTGCCCACACCACCTGCCCCTCCGTCCGTCCGTCCGTCCGTCTGTCCGTCTATCCGCGCACCACTCCCACCATGCTCTCCTCCGCTGCTGCGCCCTGACTACCGCACACCGACTCTGCGAACCACCACTGCCCGGTCAGAGAGCTCTGAACAGCGGTACCCAGCCTCCAAACAGCCCCGGTGGTACGGAGTGTCCATTTGGAGGGATGTTGTGCACTGCAGCAGACATGAAGGGCCTGCATCGCGTGATTCTTCTGGGTAAGTGGGGGAAATCTGTGCGTAATTTAACCAACCGCATGCACAAATTAGCGTTAACTTAAGAAAATAGCACGCACGTTTTACCAAGTCACCGTTTTTTTTGCGCGGGTTTTTGGTTCGTAAAATGTGTTGCAATGCTGAAAAAAAAAAGAAAAAACGCACATGTGATTTTAAATGGGGTTACAGGAGATGCTAAACTATGGGAGGTTGAGTGGGAGGCAACGCACTTAAATCAGCATATTAAGGTACTGCGGTGGAGTTTCTCATTACTACGCCACCATGACTCAAGTGTGCTGCTAAAAAATAGAAAGAAAAACACATTTGATCCTGATTAATCAATAATCGATACTGTTTTAGGTTATAGTCTATCCATTTTGTCTTATTACCATGTGGAGAAGATGGATTGTGAAGAAAAAATGGAGAAAAATCTTAAGTATTCTGGGGTTTAAAGGTGCACTATGTAACTTTTTTCATGCCTACATACCCTCAGCTGCTTGTCTCCATGGAGATGTTATTTCTTAGCCTAGAATGTTCCACAGTATTGGCTTAAATGTATCTGTGGAGACAAGCAGGTAACCGCCATGAAAGAACAACAGCTGTAACTGAATACATCCGAGATAACTTTACCTTCATATTGTGGAACTTTTCTGGAAAAAAAACAATAAAATCTCCATAGAGACCAGCCGATGGAGCGCACATAGCCAGACAAGTTACACGGTGCACCTATAAATTGGTCTAATAGAACAGAGAAAATGTAGAAATGTTAACACGAGATTATTTTTGGACTAAAATAAGGTTTACTTTGTGAGACGTGAGACTTGTTAATATATGGGCCAACATAGGCTTATGTGGTGACTGATTTGAGCACCAAAATGACATTATTAAGCCACCTGAAGTTTAATCTGTCAACTGGACAAATCGTTGTAGGAGTGAAGATGTTTCGCTGCTCATCCATGTTCAGTTCTGGTCAGGTTGATGGACACTGCCTTAGTAGGGCCATTAAAGGTTGAATATAGGCCATTAACGCTGAAAACTAAACAATAGCTTTTTACAGTTTCAGTTTAGTGACCTCCTCTCTTAAGATAGATATAAGGCTTTGTCCACCAGCAATCTGACCAGAACTGAAGAAGCGGTTTCGATGAACGGCGAAACGTCTTCACTCCTACAACGATTTGTCCAGTTGACAGATTTAACTTCGGCTTTTGCTGTGGATCAGACCTGGACGACTGAGGGATTACACAGACATTGTTAAGCCAGTAAATAACACGATGACTGAGTTTAATAAAGCGTATTTTTTTAGTAATAGATTTGTAATACGAGTATGTGAGCAACATATAGTGGCAACAACAGAAAGAAGAAAAGAGTGAGTGAGATTTGGTATATTTTTGGTGTTTATATGTAAAAAGGTGGATTAAACTCATGATTCACAAGTTTAATCCATACATCTTTATATTAGTACTTTATACATACATTCCTTGTTCTTTTTCTGCATAAATAGTTGATTTTGCATGAACTCTAGTGCAGGTGGATTGGTTTGGGTCAGAGCGCAGACATTGTGCCACACCCCCTTTTTAGTTAATCACCAGATGTCTTTAGTCCAACAAGAATTTCTTTAGTTGGTTACAGCCCTGCGATGCATGCTGTTTGTTATTCTCATCACCAGGTTAAGTGTCTAGGGCTGTTTTTGACCTAGTCTTCATTAACTACACGAGTACCATGCTGGAAGACTTGACTATTGCAAGTTTAAGTCAAAAACCAATCAGGCTCTTGTAGAAAAGCGTGCTTATGTTTTTCAATGTCTTTCGTTTTGTCTGGACATGGTGCACATGTTTTAGTTTGACTTTGATTTGTTTTTCAGGGCATGTTTTAGCCCTGGTTTAGTCCAGGTTTAGTCCTGGTTTAGTTCTAGTTTAGTCCTGGTTTAGTTCTAGTTTAGCCCTAGATTAGCCCTTTATCATGGCTTAGTTTAGCCCTGGTTTAGTCCTGGTTTAGTCCTGGTTTATCCCTAGTTTAGCCCTTTATCCTTGTTTAGTTTAGCCCTGGTTTAGTCCTGGTTTAGTGCTGGTTTAGCCCTAGTTTAGCCCTTTATCCTGGTTTAGTTTAGCCCTGTTTTAGCCCTTAGTCCTGGTTTAGTTTAGCCCTGGTTTAGCTCTGGTTTAGTCCTGGTTTAGCCCTAGTTTGGCCTTAGTTTAGCCCTTTGTGCTGATTTAGTTTAGGCCTGGTTTAGCCATTGTTTAGTCCTGATTTAGACCTGGTTTCATGCTTTAGTACTTATATGGCTCTGGTTTAGTCCTAGTTTAGCCCTTAGTCCTAGTTTAGTTTTGTCCTCGTTTAGGCCTATATACCTAGTTTATTTTTGATTTATCCCTAGTTTAGTCCTGTTTAACTATTGTCTAACCCTGGTTTAGTCCTGGTTTAGCCCTAGTTTAGCCCTTTTTCCTTGTTTAGTTTAGCCCTGGTTTAGCCCTAGTTTAGCCCTTTATCCTGGTTTAGTTTAGCTTTAGCCCTTAGTCCTGGTTTAGTTTAGCCCTTAGTCCTCGTTTAGTTTAGCCCTGGTTTAGCCTTGGTTTAGTTCTGGTTTAGCCCTGGTTTAGCCCTAGTTTGGCCTTAGTTTAGCCCTTTATGCTTGTTTAGTTTAGCCCTGGTTTAGACCTGGTTTCATCCTGGTTTAGCCCTTCGCCCTGGTTTAGTTTCAGGCCTGATTTAGACCCGGTTTCATGCTTTAGTACTTATATGGCTGTGGTTTAGTCCTGGTTTAGCCCTTAGTCCTGGTTTAGGCCTATATACGTAGTTTGTTCTTGATCTATCCCTAGTTTAGTCCTGGTTTAACTATTGTCTAACCCTGGTTTAGACCTGGTTTCATGATTTAGTCCTGGTTTAGCCTTGGTTTAGTCCGGTTTGGCTCTGGTTTAGTCCTGGTGTTGTGCTTATTCCTGGTTTAGTTTAGCCCTGTTCTACTCCTGGTTTAGCCCTGGTTTAGCCCTTAGTCCTGGTTCAGTTTAGCTGTTGTTTAGACCTATAGATGTAATTTATCCCTGGTTTAGTCCTGGTTTAGCTCTGGTTTTGTCCTGGATCAGACCTAATTTAGCTGTGGTTTAGTCCTAGTCTTGGTTTATCACTCATTTGGTCCTAGTCTGTTTTATATTGCTATTATGAGCAGCACTTCTTGTGTGTATCCATCTTTTTTTATAAAATGTGCTATACAAATGAGCCTGGATTGAATAGTTTAGCTCTGGTTTAGTCCTGGCTTAGTTCTCGTTTAGCCCAGTTTAGTCCTGGTTTAGTTTCTCTCTGTCATTGTAACATTTTTATGAACTGAAGTCTGACCCTAGGAGACAACTATCCTTCTGTAGTAAAGCGCTCGTCAGCCCCCTCCTCGCTCTGTCCCATCCAGAGGGGGATTTGGGGGAGGGTCCCGCCTGTGTAAGCAGATTTAAGGGGTGCTAATGCAGGGACATCAGATTTTACGCAGAGACCCCAGTGGATAGAGCAGATGTATAAAGCCAGCAGACATGTTTTTGTGTGAATGCAATTAGCAAATCACAAAGGCTGCAATTTTTGAAGTACTGTACTATCATTTTTCTCCACAAGCAACAAAATATCCAGTCATACTCTGCATAAAAACTGCTAACCCTGTAGTTTAGATCTGTACAAACGTGTTCTGAAATGTGATTTTTAAATTGGTTTGTCACTTCATATTTCAATCTTTTTATCAATTTTCTAGATGTGTTTAAAATGTGAACTTTGAATTTAATCCTATTATTAAAACATAAACCGCAAATCTAATCACAGTGCTTGCCAGAAATCACAATTAGATATTTTTTTCAAATTGTTCAGCCCTAATAGTAACTCATTTATGTAGTGTTAACAGGAAGACCCTAAAATATAGTCTAATCCTCCTGAAGAATGACTTTGTGTGGTCAGATGCCCTTTCTGTTCTTGATGTTCGTTCACTAAAATGGTGTCTATAATTGTGAATGGATGAGTCACGGATCAGACAAGATGAGGTCAGCACATTGTAATCTGCAGCACGATTCAGGCCTCCAAAACTCAATGAGTTTTAAATGATAAAAAGAATCAATTTGAATGAGAAAAAGAAGCATGCCTTTGTGCAGATAGAATATTCTCCAGCCTATAGTTCACTGATAATAAGATCAAATACTTGATTGTGTCCAATGACTAATCAAATTCATAGTGACTTGTCAAATCATGAAATGACAAAGATATTAATAATTGACAATTGTGTCTGAAAGGCTTAGGCATTAACATTTGAGAGAAGACTGAAAATAAACCCATGCATGTGATGTGTGTTTAAACTACAGGGTTAGCAGTTTTACAATTACAATAACTAATAAATAATAGCTTATCTATATCTATCTATATATGTGTGTGTGTGTGTGTGTGTGTATTTATGTATGTATAGTTGGCATACCAAATTATGTCACTTTGCCCACTGTGACAACTCAAACTGCTTTTGTTTAATTTTGTTTTAACTGTCATTAGTCTTGTCACAATAATTATTCTATCGACTTACATTGACAATACATAACAGATGGAACAATATTTTTTGGCAGTCTGTATTTATTGAGTGTACTTTTTGTGTGTGTGTGTGTATTTTTCTTTGCAGTAGTGGGATATTGTTGGTTATTTTTTTGCAACATGATAAGATTTGAGCTGTAGAAGGTTGAATAAATCACTTCTATCACTTATTGTAGATACAAACTAATTACTTAAGTGTGGCATTTTGCTATTTAGTTATTTCAGCTCATGTTTTTTAACAGTTTTGTACATTTTGTAGTTTTTTGCGAGGGATCAGTCTGCTTTATGGCTTGGTTTCAATATTATCATTTATCGTCTATATTTACTTCAGCAGTGTATCGCACTTAAAAATGTGTTTTCATGACAGGCCTCGTCGTGAAACATATATACAAACATATAACACTATGGTGGTCCTGATGCTCTAGTCACACCATCAAGTCTGTAAACAGCCTAATAAAAAAAAAACAATGCAAGTTCAAATCAATATTACATGTTGCATAGAACATAAATTATTTGTGTAAATGTTGCACTGCGGGATCAAATTACTTAAACATCTTATATAGAAACGACTTATGTGAACTTTTAACCATGTAATAATGGTGTTTCTTTATTAGTAGCTTGTTCAGAGTTATATTTAGATTGATTCATGGATGTTTGTGTAATCCTGCATTGGCCTTAATTTGAGGCCAATGCACCTACCCCCTATGTCCGCCCACTGATCTGTACTTAGGATTATGCAAAAAAAAATTATATATATATATGACTCTGATTTATACATGTAGGCTTTGAAATATCACTTAGATATTTTTTCAACTATAAAAACATAAATGAAAATATGCTCCTTGTTACCGTACATGCCACTATGAAGAGGCGGAGCTTCTCAGTTCTGCATTTTTGAACTGGACATCAACACACCCATTTCTATTATAAAGTCATTTTAGGTAATTCATGGATGTTTATAATGATAATTGATAATACTAAAATACTTGAGATAATATGTCTTCTTTGAAATCATCTCCCCTTGTCTATGAGTTAGCTTAGTGGACTGAAAAAATGCAGGTTGCAGCACATTAGCGTTAGTGACACCATGGATCTGTGCTCAGCTCGTTTTCTGTGAATTACACACTAAAGCAGTAGCTACAATCACACCTTTGCGTTCTCATCTCTCCGAAGGCTATTGACTCGCATTGTGCATTAAATTTGTCTAAAGAATTAAAACTTTTAATGGCTTAAAATTGCTATGGATTTCTTCTAGCTTTAGCTGTAGCTGCTAGCCTATGAGCCACATGTCTGCGGACTTGATTAGAATGGATGTGTTTGATGAAGGCAAGTGGACTTTAAAAACACAGTGGAGCTCTATTGCTTGGGTCACCACCAGATAAGCTCTCAAAAAGAAGACACTAAATAAGTACGAGGATTACTCAAAGATTTACGAATAGAACAGTACACAACTCCAAGAAGGTTTCTGTTTCTATGTTTTATCTAGGACTAAACCGGGTCTAAGCTCAGTCTAAACCAGGAGTGTCAAACTCAAATTCACAGAGAGACAAAATGAAAAACTGGGACTAAGTCGAAGGCCAAACTAAATATTTACTGAAAAATATGAACAATATCTGCATGTTTTTCAGAAGGGGTGGATTAAATTTGAGTGAAGCGACAGGTAGCAGATGAGAAGTGATGGAGGCCAATGCCAACGTATTTGCCTGGGATTCGTACTATTAGTAGTACATGCACTACACTGGTGCGGCGGCCGGCGGGCCAGCTCTGATACATATTTGATATGATCTCGCCGGTCAAATATAATTATATTGAAGGCCAAATTTGGCCCGCGGGCCTGAGTCTGACATGTCTGGTCTAAACCACTATTAAATCAGAACTAAATCAGACTAAACCAGTTATAAACCTGAACTACAATTTGCCTGGTCCAAACTGGCTTTAAAAGGCATGTACGCAAATTTGAACCATGAGTGAGGAACATATTGGGCGTCATAGGCAGTTGTTTCCTTTTAGTTCTCGTCCAACATCTCTGATTGGATACATTTTGCTTTGCATAGTAGTTTCTTCTTTAGGATTCTCAGTCAACAAAATGTGTTTTAAAATGGAAATGCAATGTCTTTTAATTTTTTTCCACAAATATCTGCTTTTACAATACTGTGTGGAGCAGGACTGAACAGTTTAGGAAAAAATATCTAATTATGATTTTTTTTGAGACATTGCAGTTGCGTTATTAATAGGAGTCTGTTTAAAATTCACATTTTAAACCCCTGGAAGAGAATAGACAAAAAGACTGAAATATGTTCTAGATCTTAACCACGGGTTAGCAGTTTTATTCAGAATACAACAGAATATTTGGTTGTTTGTGGAGGAAATCATGATACTTCAAAGATCGCAGCCTTAGTGTTTAGCATTTACCTTAACTAGAAGTAACTGAAGTCAGTCAGGTACTGTCTGTCCCTTTAATCTTGTTTAAACAGGCCTGAAATCCACTAAGGCTAAACTTTCTTTGTAAAGTCTGATCCATACACTTATTTGTATTGATGGGTGGCACTGGACTGACCACAGCACATTTCCTCTCTGTGGTATAGGCTCCTAATCTCGTCTCCTACATCCTTTCCTTGTATCTCTCCTTGATGCTGCTCGCTCATCTGTTCATCCGCAGAGGTTTGTTTTATAGGCTACACTTTAAAGCACTTTTAAAGGGCACCGTAAAGTCAAACTCATTTGTTGTAAGGAGTCACTGTTTGGCGGTAAAATAATGATGTTTTGACATAATAAAGATGAAGTCAGAAAAAGTCAAAGGAAAGTAGAAGCCGTAAATTTCCAGCATAGGCCAATATTTAGTTTTGGCCCACCTGCTGCCTAAAGCTGTATTTGCAACAATTTGTAACATTCTTTGGAACATTCTTCATGGAGATAGATATGTTTTATGTTATACTGTGGAAGATTATAGTCAAAGTAAGAACATTTCCATTGAACCTAGATGTAGGCCAAATAAGAGTCAGGTTTGCAGAGATGCAAGCCAGCTCACAGTAAACATGCATGTTTTAATATTTTTTCTCCGTGCAATAAACTAGTGTTGCCATGACTTGAGTTTGATACAAAGGAATAGACTCGGTACTCAATACAGATTCCAGTACCACAATAATTAAAATTGTTGCTTTATATTATTACTCAAGAAGAAATAGCCAGAGAAAAGATCTATTGCCCCTGGAGCATTCACAAGCGATCTCTTCCTGTACTGTGCAAGCTTTCATTCTGTACCTCAATAGGTCAGGTTTATCAAGGTCATGTTTTTTCCTGTTTGTTTGCTCTTGAAATAAAAATACTGCAATTTCAGACATAGGGCACTCGATGTGTCTGCTCTTACGTCTCTGGTGCATCCACAAGTACAAGAAATGCACAATATAACATCCTCTTTGGTCCTGTATTAGTAATGGACTTGTTCATTGTACACTTGCTCAGTAATAACCATAGAATGTATATATAAATGGACATAGCTAACCTGTTAGTTTCAAATAGGATGTGAGCCTGGGTGCACTTTCGGCTCCTTCGATTATGGCGCCAATTCTCTTTACATTGGAAAACTGTCACCCCTCTCTCTGTAACTGCTGCTGTCAGGCTCTTCATTTTGGTCTTAAATTGTTCGTATTAACTCAATCTACATGATCCTGCATTTTTTATTTTGCTATTGTGTCCAAAACAGGTTTGATTGACAGCCTTGCGAAGCACCCACTCCATGCTAAACCAGCGGTGCGGGAATGGGTGTTACCTTCAATAACCTCACTCCGAATTGGCTCTTTGGTTGCTATGAGACTATGAGACTATTGGATTTCCTATGA
This sequence comes from Periophthalmus modestus, assembly GCA_019594935.1. Lineage (NCBI taxonomy): Eukaryota > Metazoa > Chordata > Actinopteri > Gobiiformes > Gobiidae > Periophthalmus > Periophthalmus modestus. The sequence goes on along the minus strand of JAIEZT010000013.1, from coordinate 32,592,448 downwards.
GAGGAAATCCAAATATGGAACTGACTCCAATTTCACCCCTATAACTGCTAGCCTCAATGAGCTTCATCTGAGTGGGTCTGTGGTAATAACCAGATGTATTAATGGACTTACAATCAACTCTTTTGATCTGTCCTTTAATATGCAGATGACCAACATGATTCCTAATATTTATACATCTATTTTCAGAGGTGTGGACTTAAGTAGTGAAAGGTCTGTTCACAAAGGAAAAAAGTGGCAGGATTGTAACATCAAATGAAGATCTGGTGGCACATCAGACATTCATCACAATGAGATCATTCTGGTCCAATCCTCCTTCCAGGATATACAACTCTGCCTCAAGACAGATCAATGCACCACCTCTCCCTTAGCTTTCACAATGGCTATGGAGGTCATCATTTGTGCAACACATTGGGTGGTTGGAAGGGAGAGAACATCAGAGGGGCTTAGGCTCCCTCCAATCAGGGTGTATATGTATGACCTAACCACTCTAACAACCACCAAGGCATGCGCCCAGCGACTCCTGGGCAAGCTGCCAGACAACATCAAATGGGACCAGATGAAGATTAAACCTTGCAAGTCCAGCAGTGTGTCAATCATTAAAGAAAAACTGCAGGAGCATGTCAGTTTTTATTCTGTTGCATGAAGAACTGGCACGGAGGCACGGGATCTGTATGGTCTTCTGTATGGTCGGTATGGTCACAGAAATACAGTTATCTTAAAGACAGTGTCTAGCAAATTCAAAGTAGATTCAGAGTCTAAAGCAGAGTGGTCCTCCCTCGGTGAGAGTCCTGCACTGCTGTATGAAAGGAGGCAACAGAGAGGAGATATGGCCTTGGCCAAAATGACCAAAATGTAGCTGCTACATCTCAGTTTTCTGAGGTCATAATAAATGGCAACTACCACACCTCGAAGTCACGAGAAACAGAATGTTTTGTACTTTTGTAAGAAAGCAAGCAACGTATTATATTTGTACATTCATGAGTACCACTTCAGCATTGATGAGGAGCCAATACCAACAGCAGTAAGAGACTGGTTAAGAGCCTTGGACGACGGTACGATGCTTCACTGAAGGATTCCATGCAAATGGACCAAGTAAAGAGAAGACACCCACAATGGCCTGAAAACCATTGATAAGTTCTTACTTCCTGTAGGAATTCAAACACTGGTGTCTGCAGTTTAGTCTTCTCCCACATTTAATGTGGCCCTTGACAGTCTACAATGTTCCACTCTACAAAGTTGATAAGTTGGAGCCGATGGGTAGCTCCTGTGCTAAGAAGTGGCGTGGCCTCCCTAAACAGAAGAGGACCTCATATGGGCTCTGTCCTTCTCCAGCTAGCCTAAAGCATCTCTTGATTGGTTGCAAGACAAACTGTCGTATCGGGGCCAGACAGAGGGACCAAGGACAGAGCTCACAAGTTTTTACAGTGTTTATTTACAACGTGGTAAGGTAAGTACAGTTCAAAAGTACAAGCGGTGCTCGGGTGCGTAGGTGTGTTTTCCAATATCCAGGCGGGACACACAAGTGCTGGGACAAGAGACGTGACACTGTCCTGGTGCGGGAGTGCGGGAAGTGCAGGAGCGGGTCTCGGGAGCGGATCCAAGGCGGAGTGTTTTCACGCGGACGTTCTCGCGCCGACTAGAAACTTCCAGCCCTTCTTATCCTCCAGTGCAGGTGTGGGTAATCTTGATGATGAGGTGCAGGTGTGTGAGGAAGAGGCTGGAAGCTCCGCCCGGCTCCAGAGGCAGCAAGTGAGGGAGGGGGAGAGTGACACAGACAAACACAACTCCATACCACTGGTGCCAGGCAAGTACGCATTCACAATAGTACTTTTCCTTTGAATAAAAATTAAGTTTAAAATATTGGTATCATGATGCCCCCATTCTAAGCAGAGATTCAGATCTCACCACATACATCCACTCAAGGGTGTTCCCAAGGCATCCTCAAGCCAGCATGATAGTCATATTCTTGGCCTTCCACGAGAGGCCTAGATGAATCACCTCCACAGGAAGGCTTCTAGGTGTGACTCTGCTCCAAGTTGGGCAGGAAACTAATTTCAACCACTTCTGTGTAACTGCGAAAATCAAAACAGAAAAATCCCTGTAGCCTATTGACACTTGTGCTGCTGAAGAGGACTAAATGAGAGGCTGAGGTGGCTGATGGTTGCGCTGCTGCATTGAGAGAGTACATAAATGGCTTAGTGAATGTGCATCACACCCTGGGCAGACTGTTGGCGTCACGGCCCTAACACTTGAGACAGTGCAGGAGACATGTGGGCATCATACAGTAATCTGCTCAAACAGCTTTAGGTCACCACGGCCCATCTGTGACAACAAGACAACACCGCGTCATGCTGGGAGTCAACTCTACCCGGCGACACAGAGCCGGGTATCCGGTCATTAAGATTGGTTCACTTTAGCACAGTAACTAAAATGACTACACATTTTGCAAATTTACAGTGAACAAATTGGCTTCATGTGACATAACAACATTCTAGATCCTTCATTTCATTAAAATTGAGGTGGAGACAGGTCAGAATTCTATGGTAGAAGTTGCTGTTGTCAGATTGAAGATTTGGTGACCTGGTGTAAGGTTAATATCTGTGTGATTATTGGGCCTATCCACATGAAACAAAAACTGGAAAATTTAACATCTTCTCTGTCAGCATTTGTGGAGCCAATCCCAAACAAATGCTGCTAAGGTCAAATATTTGTGGAAAATCCCTCTATTTGATATTAAGATATTCATGAAGATGCTAACAGAACTGTAGACCTAGATCTGCATCATCAGCCCCTCTGACCACCAACACACACACACACCACCTTCATACGAGGAATAGTGGGTGAAGTGTCTTGCCTAGGGACACAACAACAGTTTTCACCACTGATGCCCCAGCGGTCTCCCATCCAAGTGTGTTTAGCTTCTGAGACGAGACAAAATCAGGCTTTGACAGGAGGTTTGTCTTGGCAAGCCTTTAGTGCTGTTATTACTGCCATATTCTAACAGCAAAATATTGAAAAACTTTTTTAATAACCGCTGCAACAAAACACATTTAAGAATTTTAACGGTACCATTTAATAAAATACAGTTATTGCCACCTCTAGTATTGAGTAGAGTCCTAGTCTGCAGGAAGGAACCGTTTGTTTTGGCTTGAATTGCACCTTAATATGATAAATGAAAGAGTTGAGATTCGCTGCACACATAACTGTCTGAATAAACTTTAGATGATAGAAGCTCTGTGGGTCCATTTGAAGGGCGGCGGCGCAGATAAGACACTGGATCTAATCTGTGTAATGTTTAATGCAGACGGCTGTTATCTGCAGTCTGTCTAGTCTCTCTGTAATAAAACTCAAACGATGCTAGATCACTTTAGGGATGGAGTTAAAGGGATTTGATTTGAAAATTCTCTTTGTTTCTCAAGTTGTAATTTGCGTGTTTTTTATTATGGCTGGCTTTTTATTAGGACTGGCTTGAAATGTCTGCAGTGCGTTTGCAGAGACAGACTTTGGCTTTCAGCTTTCAGTAATTTCCATTCAGTTTTTTGCACAGTATTACGAGATTAGTGGTCTGGATTTTGAGCTCTATGTCATATGAAAGAGGTTGCTCTAGAAGTGTTTATACAGTATACCATTTATTTTAGTGGCACCTGTTGGGTCTTTGGTTCTTAGTCCTGGTTTATATCTTGTTTAAGTTTTTCTTTTGTGTTGCTTTAGTCCAAAAGTGTCCCACAAACGATTTTTTGTTGGCGCTCAGGCTTCCTGCTGAGTCCAAATCATCTTTAAGAGCCTATATTATGCTATTTTCTGATCTATGATGTAATGTTTCTTTATCAAAAACGTACCCAAAGTTCTGTTTTGTTTCATTCACACATGTTTAAAGCACAAATCCTGCACATTTAAGTTGAGTTCTTCGCTTAAACAGAAAACACTCTGTTCCACCTTGTGACGTTAAGTGTCATGTAAACCCCATACACCTTCACTAGAATCAAAAGGTAGCTGTTAACATGAAAACTACCTCTTCATGACATCACAAGGTGGAACAGAGCATTTTGAGTGTTGGAGATGTAGACAGACTAATACTAAAGGGTTATTCAAACATGTTTTTGATGAGGTAACAACGTTCTAACATGGCTAAAATCTCACAAGAGTCAATTTTGCATAATATAGGATCTTTAAACAGACCTTTTTACCTCAAAATTTAAAAAAAAAGATTATATCACCATGACTTCTCTGACAAACATGATATAGTGAAACAGATAACATTTATGTTCTAAGCTTGCATAAAGTGTGGTGGCTCAGTCAAACCCATGTTAAATTCAATCTTTTGGATGAGTCACTTGATTGTTCACCAGTCTGTGGCCCCCTGCTTCGTTGTGACAGTAACTTTGGACACCGGCACTAGAGCATCTGTTATTCCCCGTGGTCTCACACTCCCATTAACCAGCCCAACCCTGCTTTGCTTCCAAAATCAGGCACTGACAAAGAGGATTGGCAACTATGGAAAATGTCTAATCAAAACATGGCCTCAATATGTCTCATTTTTTTTAGAGTCCATTCCATTCACACTTGGTCCTTGTCCTATTTGTCCTGATGTAGACTTGGTTTGGTGCTGTTCTGGTCCTGGTTTAGTTGTGGTTTAGCCCAGTTTTTTTTTTAATGTAGTGTGAATGCCCATGTGTTTTTGTATGTATTTTGTGTGTTTTCTATGTATCTGGTGTGTATCGCCGAAAACAGTCTAAATACTGAATGAGAACCAGGGACTTTGATTGGTTGTTGCCATCCTATAATACTTTAAACTATATACTTTCACTGTTTATAAGTGTAAGACTAAATCATCAGTATCAAACATTAAACAAATGAAACCCATCTTTGTTTTCCCCTCAGCTCTTGTGTGCAGCAACAGCGATGCCTTCAGACTGGACTCCTCTCCACGGATCATCCCCCTCAGTTTTGCCGGATCAGGTCTGGACCAGGACCAAGACCAGACCTATCCCTACTTCATCCAGGAGTTAGTCCGAGCCCGGCGGCAAGTGGCCCAGGAGTTAGTCAGAGCCCAGCCTCATTTGGTCCATGACATGGGCTGGCCCGAAATACACGAGACCACACGGACTGGGGCTAAACCTGAAACACATAACCATACGGAGGAAAAAGGGACCAATCAGAAGGCGCCACATCACAGAATCTTAGATGATAACCTGGGTGTGAAAGACGAAATGGAGGTGAGGGTGCATGCATTATACCATGGTTATTATGAGCAGGGGTAGCGCAAGACATTTTTAGTAGAAGGACCAAGGGGAGGCTAAGGTGAAGATCTTAGCATAGTGGTGCTCACATAACAGGTTAATAGAGCCTTTTAACTGTGGAGTGTGTAACCTCCACCACTTATAAGATGTACCTTGTAGTGACCTGATCTCTCTTTAAAATCGTAGTCTCATTTTGAATCATAGACTGTATATAAAAATGAACATAGCTAACCTGTTAAAACTGTTCAAATTAGTTGTAGGAAAAGCAAAAAATACAGTGAATTTGTCAGAATTAAATATCAAAATATTACACACTTACAAACTCATACACTCACATTTCACTCTCTGCAGTTAATTAGTTGGTTTCACTCATGCGTCCCTCGCCTACCAATTTATCTGACTTTCTTTGAGTACAAATACTTTACATCTCTTTGTCTTTTTAACAGAGAATGGTCCATCTCGCTGTGCCACAAGATCCAGAAGACTACCAGGGACCGTCTGATCCTGCTGACCCAGAATCAGAGCTCACCGCTGGGCCAGGTGCCGGCGACACCTCCCTAGAGGCTTCAGGATTCTACGGGACAGACACGGAGGACAGGACAGGCGATGAGTGGGGGGAGGAGAGGGAGAGGAGAGGGGGAGAGGAGGGTGGAGAGAGGAGAGGGGGAGAGGAGGGAGGAGGAGGAGAGAGAGAGAGAGGAGGAGAGGGAGAGGAGGAGGAGAGGAGAGAGGGGGAGGGAGAGGAGTGGGGTATAGAGAGACAGCAAAGGATGAAAAGACCAGAGCAACAGAGGAGAGGTCAGAGGAACATGAGGTTCACTTTTTGGATGATCTGGAGGTCAACCATACGTCACCAGACCTGGATACTCTTATCGGTTTGTATACATTGAATTTTAATTAATGTTGTCATTCATATACTTAATTTTCTGTGTACATAGACAAGATATTGTGGAGTGCTTTGCCTAAGGACACAAGAACAGTTCAACCAGTTCACTATTATATACATTTTATTTGAATAGCAAGTAACCAGGATGGCTGAGTGGTTATAATGTTAGACTTAAGATCCAATGAACAGTGGTCCTTGTGGGTTCGAACCCCACTTCATGGACATTATCGATAGGTTAATTTGGTAGGCATTGTACCAATCTTTTACAGATACAACTGTTATTAATTTATGGTTGATAGGCGACCATTTATTCTCTGCACCACCTAAACAGACAAAGCACTGTGATTCCCCAAAAGAGTCTGAACTGAATCTGCATACAAATGTTGGTCACTTATTATGGCAATACCTACAAAGACATACTCCATTTAATATGCCTCCAACTTCTTTTACTCTTTAACCCTATTGCGTCAGATGCTATCGCCGCCGATAGACTAGATACTTGTGGACTTTTCATTACCGTAACTCCGCAACCAATTGTGCTATCATGTAAATTCAAACGGCATCTCAAAGCAGAGGCATGGGGCTCTTTAAATATGTTACTGTCACTACGGTAATGTGCTTATGTAGTCCCTCAAAGACGACCAATCAGAGCGCAGGTGCTGCCAGGATTCTTCCGGTCAGTTATTTGATGCATCAAAGGAAAAATAAGGATGGATATGTAAAATAGATAGTAGTTGTGTGGAAAAGGCAGTACATGCTGATACTTCCTTTAACATGATTTTTATGGCTAAAAAAAAGAATAAAAGTCTAGCCAAGCTATAAAAGTCTATAATGTGCTCAGTCCTTAAAGGGTTAAATGTAAATACAACACATTTAAGTGCTTATGAACCTGAGCTAAAGGATCAGTGCTGAGAAACATCAAGGTTAACTGACTGTTATTTGCAAAGTATTTAATGTAATCTAATGTAATACCCCCTGTATTATGCAAAACCACATTTTAGCTTAGGTAAATAGCTTTCCACCATGTTATAACGTTGTTCCCTCATCGGAAACATGCCTGAAGAGGTTTTAGTTATCATTCATGCATGTTTGAGTAAGTTAGTTAGATCTCCTGGGTACTAACAAACCTTCCTTACGGTTAGTTGTAAGACTCTGTCCAATGCTCAGTCCACAAGCCTGCGTCACCCATGCTCCCACACAGCAATTTTCCATAAATATGCAAAAACATGATGCAACACAATATACCACAATTTGGCAAATCTCATGCGATGTGCAGTAGCTTCATTAGCGGGATGCACGCTGATTGTGTTGAGATAGTGCTCTGAAAGGGGAGTGACTTAGTGTAAAGAGCAAAAAGGGAGGACTCGGAGCATCAAAAACAAAAGTGTAAAACATGTTAATATGATGTGTTCTGCTAATATAATATTTTCAAAACAATAAAAGGTAACATGGGGATCTAAGTATGTTTTGTGTTAACACCTCCTACATCTGACTGATAATATTTCAATCTTTTCTGGTGAGTAAAATAATACAAATAAAGTCATCTTGTGTGATAGATGCAAATTTGACTAATGACTAAAATTTGGGAATGACAAGCACCTAATATGTTGCTTTACATGCTGTCAGTTTGTGCATTATTTCTGTTTGGTTTATCTTTTCATTTTCTACCTAAAGCTTTGTGTCAAAACCTCCTGTACATCCATCAGTGACTGGTTCAATGAGGCATGTGTTTCTGATGGTTCTCTTTGTGTTTCAGGCTACAGCTCCTCCCTCCAGGACTCCCAGCACGAGCCCGGCATCTCCAACCTGGATCAGGAGCACGACTCCGGGCTTCAGGAGCACCGTGCCTCCCCTGTCCTGGAGGTGAGGAAAGACACAGAACACAGAGCCATGTGCTTGTATCCATGAAAATAGAAAAGTTTATCTTCTGTGAAATATTCCGAACAAAGAAATAATCTCTTAATGGATGCCAGCAGTTCATAGACCCTCCACACAGCTTCATATTGCTTCTTTAAAGGCTCAGTATCTGATTTTTACTGTCTTAAAAACGTGAACAACAGAACTAGTTTGGTTTGCAGTAGTCCAGCATTATTCCTAGATTTATTTTAAAGGCAAATTTTAGGCTATCTTACTAAATGTTAAATTATGAAGATGAATCTTTTAGAGATTTTACAAACTGCAACTTTGGATGCATTTACCATAGAAAAATAAAAACTGAATCTGTCTGTCAAAACATCGGGGGTGTTGTTTGAACTGTGAGTAGAGCAGCAGGCGGACTTAAGTGGATAAGACTTAGCCAGGTGTAGCCCTGCGCTTACCTACTAACCTGGCAACCCATGATTTGATTAGCATCTAACAGCTTAATTATGTTACAAATGTCTGGGGATTTGGCATATGTCAGCCCTATACACATGTGCTGCAGTGAGCTATGTGGATAAAACTATAGATGTAAATTGTACATCTGAACTATATTGACCCTTGAGGGTGAAAGAGAAACTGTCTCTACATATATACAGTCTTTACTATTACTATTTTTACTTACTTACTTTTTTACTTGGGTCACTTTCCTTCCTTCCTTCTAGTTTTGCAGTGTTACTTTAGTGGCTGAACAAAATAGTATACATCTCTTAGCAGTCTGTACATAAACTATACATACTTTTTCTGAATACTATTTTTTACTTACTTACTTTTTTGGTGTACAGCTTTACAGCTTTATATTTGTTTATATTTGTTTCACTGTTTTATTAAAGAATTTCCTATCACTAATTGGAGATGGAAGAATTACACATTCACTCACCGCAAGAGCAGAGTTGTCAATTTCTCTCACTGATTATGTGCAGTTTGAAGCCTAAATTACATGAATCAAATACCATAATGCATTCCTTTGACTAAAGGTAACTGGATTTTGAATACCATCCAATGAAAGAGTAACTGTACCAGAATACAGTTACTCAAAATTAATATTCAGAATACATATTCTCGGTACATGTATTCAGTTACTTCCCAACACTGATTTGTCATTAGTTGTTTTGTTCATATAATAAAACCATATGTCAGTATAAGTGGTATTAAATTGTAGTGATTACTATATTGACTAAAATATCATTCAATAAGTGGCTGAATAACTTATATGGCTAATTATAGTTTAATTCTGCTATTTGTTTATTACAGCTTTCAATAGTGTGTGGTTTATTATGTTATTTTCTGGAGCAATATATTGTTATTATGACAGACAAAGGTAATATTCCATCCTATGTAGTGTATTTGAATCTGACTTTTGTACATGTCAGGTGTCACAGTTGGATAAAGTAGGGTGGGAGACAGAGGACAGCCAGTCCAGTGGATATGGAAGTCTGCACTCCTCCTCTGCAGCGACTAATGTCCTCTCCAGCTCATCCCCTCCTCCTGTGGACCAGAGTACAGGGACATCTGCTCCAGAGACAGATACAGGGACAGACTTCGGTCTGGTCGTCCCCTACGGAAAAGGTACTGCATGTTATATACTGATGTTCACATTACTTCAGGTGGAGGGCCCGCTACCTGCTCTCTCCTCAGGGATGTGTGTCTGGAATGTTCTACAATATGGCATTACACTTAAAATCTCAAATTTGTGCAATTACAGATGATTTTATTCATCAAAAATACCTTGAAAAACATGCATTCTCACTGTGAGCGGGATCTCCCCCTCCACAGGTCTGACCTGTAACTTCCTAAGAGATGAGTTTAATGCCATATTGTAGAAGAGTTACATAGTGTAACTTTATTCACTTCTTCTCTTTATCTCCTGCTGCAGATGTTGAGGATGAGGCAGAGACAGAGCATGAGAAGGAGCTCCAGGAGGACACAGGACTGCCCCTCACAGGAGTGTCCACACTGGACCCCACTCCCCCAGGACTCGCTCCTGCCCCGAGCAGAGGGCCCCTTCCACCCAGTGTGCAACAAGAGGAGAGAGAGGGGCCAGGCCAGTTTAAAGGTGAGGGAGAGATAAACTAGAATGATGACATGGAAGGTAGCTGATTTAGCCTAAACTCTACCAGGAGTGGGGTTCAAACCACGAGGACTTAAGTCCGTTGGATCTTAAGTCCAATGCCTGAACCACTCGGCCATCCTGGTCACAGTTATCTGTATAGTAATTCAAATTTTTTGGGGCTCAGGAGACAGTGAAGCTGATGAGAAAGTCCGAGCCATTGTCCCTCTCACCATCGAGCCCACTCCGACCGTCGGCTTCACCGAACCATCCTGGGATTGGCTGGAAAATACATCACCCCCTCCAGGCCAGAGTTCAGAGGCTGTAGTAGGCGGAGTGACTGAGGTCATGGTTCCTAACAGAGATTTTGGAGAAATCGGACCAGAGCAGCAGGTAATTTTGAACACAATTTAATTTCTTCCTTTTTATTGAGACAATGTACATTAATCAACATAACAGCAATGAGCATCAATGTTAAAGCCACATTGTGTATTTTTTTTGCAAAAAAATATTCAGGTCTTCAGTTTTGTTTTGTTTCTTTTTTTAATGTACTGAAATCTCCTTACTGGCTTGCTTCTCCACATTTCTAACTCTTACTTGGCCTTAAATAGAGCCTGCTTGTTTCTATGTAAATTTTGTTCCTTTGGGTATAATATTCCACAGTATGGCATAAAACTCACCTGTCTTCATGCAGATAGAAGAAGAATTGTTTTAACTTTCTATTTCCATGGAATCATGCAGATGACTTGTCAACATACCAAAACAGAGCGGTACGAGGTGGATAGTGCAGTATTCAAACCACCAACCTTGTGGTCATAAAGGCTAAGAAATTAGATACTGTGCCACCAATTTGGGTAACACAGTTTATTTTTTCCTTTTAGGTCGTGTGCATTGACTGGACAGAGCTGGCTGGACGAGGCTATGTGGTCCTCAATATGACCAAGAACCTCAACTGTGTAAGCGAAAGGATAAGTTCAAACTCAAAGCCTACACAATACAAGCTAAATGTAGGAAATATGGATGGATTTCTGTCTAGTATCAAATCAATCTCTTTAGCCCAGCACAATACAGCAAAAATGTACAAAAATGTCTAAATAAATAGTTCCTTTGTTTTTATTTTACATACAATTTTGTAATGTAACAGTATTATCAGTCTAATTCTAGTTATAATTCTCGTCTAGTAGATGAAGATAGAAATTATGCTTTTTTTAAAATTCTGTGGCCAGTAAGTAACGGCATTGAAGAGTATACACATTAGATTTTTTAAGATTTAAAGATTAAAGGGTTCCTTCAGACATTTCATTGATTAAATTTGGACAATGACTGGAGCAAGTAAGGTTTATGTTTTGACACACTGAATACTGCACATCATAACATAAAGTAGAACACTACCAGGAGTGGGGTTTGAACCCACGAGGACTACTGTCCATTGGATCTTAAGTCCAACGCCTTAACCACTCGGCCATCCTGGTCTCTCATGCACACTGGAGACATACACATGCAAATCTGTTTTATTTATACAATACATTTGGGTGACTATTACTTATTATATTATAAATGATACAAAAGCTGCAGTACTTTAAAGTGTATAAGAGCAATTTATATATTTCCCATGTCTTGTATTTGTTTAAGACAATCTCAGGGTCTATCAAAAGAATGCACTTTTATTTAACTTTATTCAGAGTAGGCTTCAGGCCCTCAAGGACTACTGCCCATTGGATCTTGAGTCCAACGCCTTAACCAGTCGACCATCCTAGTTATTGTTTATGCAGGATTTTTTTTTTTTCACGCTGTTGCCATACAATTATTATTTTGGGTTTTTTTTATTACATTTTTAAATCACCATCAGGTCCCAATACATTTACTATATATGAAAAATATATTTACTCACCTGAGCAAAATTTTGTCACAGCACGACATCATGTCTTAAACAGTAGGAATTACATGAAAATTATTGATATATGCAGCATTTTTGTTATTTTAATATTGGTATTGAATTGAAGATGTTGGCATGAAAAAGGGCATGCTGTATAAAAGAAGATTTAAATCCTTATACAAACCACAACAAAATGTGAGGCAGCAGAGGAAATAGAAGAGCTGACAGTCACACAGTCATTTTGCCCCTCTTTATCAGTACTGTATCAGTAAATCAGTATTTATCACTGTGATGTGGTGCACAGGAGGAGTTTCGTGTAGATAAAGGAGTGCGTCTGTTGAGGATCCTGGAGAGAGTGTTCGCTCGCAGAATGAACAGCCCTGAAGGATCGTGGATACTGTACCTGAGCAAGCCCGTGCACCAGCAACGGCAGCTGCTCATGAACGTGGCTTCAGAGCAGGGTACACAAACACTACTGCTACACTTCTACTGTCTGTGTACCTGTCTTCTACAATCTGTCTAATGTTGCTATTCTATTGTTTCAGGAGTGATAGCCACCAAAGACGTGCTGGACATGTTGGGAGAGATCAGGAAAAGCTTAGACAAGGTACATATTTTATTTTGTATTTATGCAATAACAACATTTCCCAGCCAAATAATTTTTTTTTATGGCAAAGTGAAAAAATGGTGGACCTGCATGCACCCAATCTGCTCTCATCTGAAAGCGATGTATTGTCTCAAAGTACTGTCTTTACAATATGGCAAAAAATCAAAATTATTTACAAGAAAAATGTCAACCTTGCACAAAAAGATGAATGGTGAATATTAGTGAGTTCTCAAACTCACAAGTCGACTTGAGCCACTGGATGACTGCCCAGTTGCAGCATTGTGGTTGGGTGGAAGTCCATGGTGAAGCATCCACATGAACCAGAACAAATACAGCGGTGCCTGACGGATGTAAATATTCAGATTTGAACAGAAAGGGTTATTTTGTTTTTGAATCTCCTCAAAAGCAGGTATGGGTCAGTCGATAGCTGGGGGCTGATGACCTGCTGAAATAGCAGACGACAAAAGGAGGCTGCTTCAGGCTTTGGAAGATTTTCGGTACAGCCTAACACCAGGATGGGCAATTATTTTTTTCTTAGGGGCCACATTGGAATCTAGGCATGTGACGGAGGGACAGAGCAGCATGATCAATGGTGTAACAAATGCTCACATGCATATTTCTGTTAAATATAGATTACTGTAAACCATTACTACACTATAATTGTAATTCAATCAAAAGCTTGCAGAGGAGCGAAGGACTGAATGTAGCCCACAGATACAAAATGTGCGGGTCCAGCCTAACATATGTGTACGGTATGTTGTATGGTTGTATCTCTCTAGGTGGGTATCCAGAACTACAGCTCAGCCTCCAGCTGTCAGGCCCGTCCCAGCCAGACCCGGAGCGACTACGGCAAACTGTTTGTGGTCCTGGTGATCATCGGCTCTGTGTGCACCATCATCATCACGTCTGGCTTCATCTACATCTGTTGGCAACGACGCCTGCCCGCCAAGACCACTGTAAGAGAGCACAGGCACAGCATTCAGTGAGAATATGGCCACAAAAACATGCCCCTGTAGAGTATTGCACATAGCATTATAGTATTTAGGCATGGCAGCTCCATTTGGGAAATGTATCTGCAATTCACTTACAGTTGCATCTTTGTATAACTTATCCAATCAGATCAATTAAAAAGAAACTCTACCAGGAGTGGGGCTTGAACCCACAAGCATAGCTGCCAATTGGATTTTAAGTTCTACACCTTAACCACTCAGCCATCCTGGTTGTAGTGGTAGTAGATGTTATCCCTGTTATTGCTATACTATTTATATCATATTGATTATGAATGGTTCCCAACCATATTGTGAATTTTGTCCACAGTTCAGAGCCGAGGAACTTCACTTTGTCGAGAATGCTTGCCACGATAACCCCACTTTGGATGTAACCAATGACAACCAGGGAGAAATGCAGGAGAAGAAACCCAGCGCTAACGGACTACAGCAGGGCTCAGGGGGCGGGACTACAGCGGGAGGAGGCGGGGACGAGCGAGGAGAGGGGGCAGAGGAAGGGCGGCGCTGGCAGGTATGTGCATCAATCAGAGATCTGAAAGAGAGAGGAGGTTACGCCAAATCTTTTAGTTCGTCTTTCTGATCTGAGCTCTGACCACTGCATCCATATCATCTACAATTATTCAATATCCGTCGCTGTACGTTACAGACACATCTGATTTGATTTACTTATTCCTTTCTTTCATGGATTATCACTAGGAAATTCCATCGCTAGAACTACATAATTTCCACTGTAGTTTTAAACAAGAAATTATCCAAAGGATAATTAGGCAAACCCACAAACTGAAGAGCTGTCCAAGTACTTCCTGAAGAAGCTCGTGTACCACCGTTTGAGTGAGCTTGTATCTTTGAGTGCCGGTTGTTTTGTGACGTTCCACCCCAAGCTCTATAAAATACTAGAATACTTCAGATTTACTTTGAAAAACATAAGCCGGTTGTCCATCAGCGACGAAAGATTTATGCTTGTCGGGAGAATCTTGAGTCATACCTAAAAATCGTGGGGCGTAGGCCTCAGAGTGAGCCCGGGACAAAGATTAAATTTAGAACCGTCGTACAACCAAAGACGAGTTACGACTGATGAAGCCTGTTTGATATTTTGGAATCTTGGTCACAGAATGAGCCACATCTGCGATCAATCTTTGTGGCCAACAGTAAACACAAGCACTCACCAGAAGAGCTTCATCGTGAACTGGGCCATCTCTCCACATCTCTCTTTCATTTACTAACTTTTAGAAACACAAAAACACCACTAGTATGTAGCTCTAGCGCCAACAGTCGGAAATAAAAATACGGAATGCAAATTAAAGACTGCACTAGGATGTTCTTTCATGCGTCGTCCGGATGCCCTGCCACACGCTTGTTCCCCGTAGCTGAATGCAGCCCACCCCTCGCCCACTCCCTATGTCAGTCCATCTTGACGCTACTCTACAGTTTGGGTTGATCTGGATCGGTTGCTACAAAAACAGTTTCACATGAGGCTAAAATTGGCGACTTTCTACCCAGTCTGCAGTTCTAATTCAGCAATGTCAGGTTTCCTCACATTGTCGTCTGCCTTTTTGCCATCAATCCCATTTCATTTCATTTCCCCAGTACGATCAGAACTCTCATCCTGCACGAACCTAGAGAGTTTGAAATTTTACTATTGTGACATTAATTTGAATAATTTTGAAAAGGAAAAGTTATTTTAAAAGTTTGCATTCTTTTCATTCCCAGGTGTTTGTGAATCAGGCAGCGACCGAGGAGGAAGAGGAGGAGCAGGACACACATCTCTGAAACTAAACACATCGCATAAGACCAAGAAATGTACTGAGACGAAAGGAGAAAAGATACTAGAAGAGGTGCCAATATGAAAACGTGAATCATTTATTTTGTAGTGAAAAAGGAGAGTAAGAAGTAACTGGGAGAACTTGAATGTTTAAACGCCTGAATGGCATTTGTCTTGACCAATCAGAGAAGGGGAAGCCATGGCTAATTTAAGGATCAAACAGTGTACAACGGGTTACCATAAATGTCTGCATGAAGAATACAACACTTATAGTTTAGTGTGCCTTAGAAAAAAACAATATGGCTGCAATGTGTCTGTATACAATATATTGGGCTAATTCACTTGAGCACTTTTCAATGTTTTTATTTATTCATCTGTAGGCTGAACATGCCCTGGGTTTACACCAGATGCCCTCCCTTTATTCACTGTTGAGCTAGCAGCGTGTTAGCTAGTGACTCTCTAGCTCTAGTAATGTTTAGTGAAATTCTGACAAGTTTGCTATTTATGGTAGGTTATACTAAACAGCATTCTTAGCTAGCCTAGCATACATATAGGCTATATGCTATGACTATTTTACTTACCCTTGTTAGGCTGGCACATACTCCAAATGAGTTGTCCTCTTTCACTTTCCATTTGGACACTTTCATTCAGGTTCAACTCGTAGCAAGACTGGGTAGCATTTTCTAATCGCAAGTTAGCAGTAAGGCTGTTGTCAACATGGCGCTAACAGATAGATCCATGATAATGATGGAGGTTTGGGACAGTATTCACAAAAATGTATATTTTTGGGTGGAAGTATCCCAGTAACTATAGTCTGATGATATTACGTCAGTACAACAGAAATGTGCTAAAACAAATGTATAGCTTTATACTTTTCTCATTTGGAAGATGACAACACAAGTTTTTTGTTATCAGCTCTTTTTCCATATAATGTAACAACATACTCTATATTCAAATTTAGCTTATTTTCAAAAAAAGTATTGGACAATTTAAGCTGTATTTCAATAATCTGCCGACCTCTACCAGTACTTCCTGGTTATGTGCAATTACTTATAGATTTGATTGTTAACCTTCACAAATGGGATTACGAAAACATGCCAGAATTAAACTAATTATGTGGGCTAGTTTATGTTTAAGTTATACAAAGGTTAAAACTTACAAAATCAATCCAGCATTAAATAGTGACAATAATGAGACAATAGTGTTATGTTTTGTCTGTTTAGGAGACTACTGGGTGGAACCTAAACCTAAAGATTGACTGATTACTTCAAGGTGAATGGAGAAATAGCATCCTCAAAGACACATCAGTGATCGGCCAAGTGCCAAACGCATCACAATACAAGCGCTTACAACACGATCTGATCAACCCTTTACTTTTGTAACTCTGTTTGACCCTTTCGATAGCCCTGACTTCTCTTAAACCGCCTCTGTGAATGACAAAACAGCCTGTAGTCACTTGAAACGGGAAAAAAGTTAAGGCACTTTATTTATTATTACTTCAAAACATGGACTATCATTGAAAATATGCTGCATCATGTTAAATGTACTACATCCAGTGACGAAAAATGATCTATTTTGCTTATAGGAATGGTTGTCAATAAACGTAATATCGCTCTAATTATATACTTTTGTGCTGTTAGCCTGCTACTGTTTTCAGTGTTGGAATGGCTGCTGTATGCTAACGTGCTAACGGCTAATTCTGGAGGCTATGACACGTGGGCGACATTTAGAGATAGGCTAAAATAAGCTAGCTAGCATGATAACATTTAGCTTCTTCAGTGAAATATACCAGGGTCCAAGTCGAGTCTCGAAATGTCAGTGTTCTAGTGTTGAAACTGTGACTTTTTCAAAGCAACACTCAAACGGTATACAAATAGGGCATGCCTCTGTGATGGTGATACTTGCGATTTAAACATTATTCATTTATAGTCATTTAATTTACGTATGTTTTGTATTTTTTCTAACCTTACAATTATGTTTAAATCTTTCCATCACAGCTCCCTAGTGGTTCACATTAGACAAGTTTGTGATGGACAAAGTGTGTGCTCCATTTCTGATGATTAGCCTCCTTAAATTGTCCTCCATTCCTTAGCACTTTGTAACTTTTTTGCTTGCTTTCCCTGGAATGTTCCACAGAATGACATTAAACATATATCTACATGGAAATACGCAGCTCACAGTAATGAAATATGCGTTTCTAGTTACCAGTATTTAATTTTTTGGCAATAATAAAAACCTGTTCAATTCTACATCAACACTGCACAATAGATTAATTTGC
Organism: Periophthalmus modestus; assembly: GCA_019594935.1. Lineage (NCBI taxonomy): Eukaryota > Metazoa > Chordata > Actinopteri > Gobiiformes > Gobiidae > Periophthalmus > Periophthalmus modestus. Next base: position 32,574,825 of record JAIEZT010000013.1, on the reverse strand, counting down.
TTTTATTTGATTAATTAATTGAAGTTGAATAACTGCAAAATAAATATGTTTAACATTCCATGCAATAAAAATCGCCATGGAGACAAGCGGGGGGGAGATCTCCCATCAGAATAATAATAAAATAAATAGATACATAATGTCAGCGCTCAAGTCCATTGCATAAATCAGTCTGTCATAATTCAGGCTGCCCAAATGAACATAAAAACAGTAAATTATGGGCAAAAATTTAGCAAAAAAGGTGTGTCCTATTGTTCTTCTGCCCATGGAAAGTATGTACAAGCTGAGGAATCAGAGCTGAGGCATCAGAAATGGAGGATCCATACAAACTTGGATATGTTGGAAATATATCTAGTGACACCTGGTGGTTATGGTGTGCTAGTAGCCTACTGTACACTGTTTATCTCCCTGTTGATCTGTTTTCTATCAGATGCCCTTCCTGTGAGAACCTTGTCCAAACGTGTGCTTCACTCTTTGTTTTCGACAGCCGGGATGACCTTCTTGACAGAGTTTTAGAGGAACAAAGAATTTCTGACTGCATGGCTTGGGTCGCTTATGTCTATTTCACTCAATTCTGACTAATATAATAAAATAATACATATTCTAACAATCGTAAACCCTCAACCATCCTTTTAAAACCTCAGTAACAAGCTTGCAATCTGTCCAAACATATGTTCAGTTTTTGCATTCATTGCTAGCACAATAAATTATGTTTTTGATCTTTTGTTTTTTTAAGTTTGTTGTTTTTATTTACTAATTTTTTATGTCTTGTCTGTGTTAAAATGTGAGGAAATAAAGTTTGGAGAAAAATACTGTGCTTTTAGTTTTCTGGTATTATTTAAATGTAAAATTCGTGTGTGGTGACAGTCCAGCGTAAGGACCAAACGCTCTGTGGCATTTGTAGTCGTGATAAACTGAAGCTGTGTGGTGTTTGCATAAATGTCTGTATTGATGCTTCAGTCTCACATTCTGTGGATGGAGGCACGTTACCAACAGTGATCCGACAGTAAATGTGGATTACTGTATCCACATGGTGACGCGCGTTGGAGGGAGTCCGCAAAGAGGCGGATCCCGCAAAGACCCGGGTGGATCAAACATATTAAAGAGACACAGGAGTCAAACAGCATATGAAAAGTTAAATAGTTTATTTTGAATGAATTTGTATTTACTTTAAAATGCCCCAAACCCCCTCCCGTGCCCCAAAACAAACTAACAACAGAAAGGTGGACCTGAGGAGCCAAACATTACAAAAGGATGCGGCACCGGGCCATCCCCGTACAGGGCCTGTGCTGACATCACTGACCTAAAACCAAAACCATCCCCAAACCAACCTGATCAAACAAAAGAAAACAAGACAGTCCCACCAGGTCAAATCTAACTGCAGCTCACAGGCCTGGTGCAGCCCGCACCGAGCAGCTCAGGAGGAGGAGAGCGCGCCCCAGGTGAGGCAGACGAGGCGGTGCAGTGAGCGCGAGCACGAGCAAGCTACGCACGAGAGCGCGCCATGGATAGACAACCTATTTATACAGCGACCAGCCACGTCTATGGAAAAGTCTATGGTGGACGCACATCTCGGAGAGGAGTAAACAGGATAGTGACTGGGGTCTAGAGGAGTAACGGGGAGGGGGGGGGGGGAGGAGGGGCGGGGTCTAGAGGAGTAAACAGGAGAGTGAGGGGGGAGGAGGGGCGGGGTCTAGAGGAGTAACGGGGAGAGTGTGTGGGGGAGGGGGGGCGGAGAGGAGTAAAGAGGAGGGGGGAGGAGTAAAGAGGGGGGGGGGAGGAGGGGCGAGCTTTGGAGGCCTTCCTTCAAACCCCGCCCTTGCAGACAGGTGTATTCAGATACACCTGGCTGTAATCAGGGCCGTCCTGAGTGCATCAGCCCTGGTGCATTGTGGGAAAACCCTAACCCTCACTCTAACCCTAACCCCAATCTAGCTGTCGCGCCTTATTTACAGTAAGACGCGATAGCTAGATTTAGACAAAGAAATGTAAAGTTTGTTGAATAAATCTGATTGTAGCAAAAAACTTTATTTGCATTCATTTTTTTGTGATTCACAGAGCTGTATATAAGTGGCAAATTCCATTACAGCCTCGTTTGGGGTTGTGCCTTCAAACCAGGTGGATGCAATAACCTTCGTCATGTTGATTGCAAGACGCTTAATACTGTTTAGGTGGAGGAAAGGAGCCCCACCATCTTTTAAGCTTAGTATTTTTTCTTTTTCTCCATTTGAAAGTGCCTGCTGTCCTTTTGTGTTTTTGTGTAACGTTTATATATGTTCAAAAGTGTTTAAAAATCAATAAAAAGAATTGAATAATAATAATAAATGAGAATCTGGAATCTGTGATCAGGGCAAGACAAATGAGATCACGAAACTGAGAAAAAAAGTAAAGAAAGAACTTGAGAAAACGATTTAGGTTAAAGATAAGGAAGTCATTGTCCAGATTAAGGAAAAGTGAAGGTCATACAAAAAGTAGGAGCGCTATGTGTTAGGAAACTTGACACCAAGAAAAAAGCTAAACAGATTGTTAAAGAAGACGATACAATCATGAAAACAAAATCAAGAGAAAAGTGGAAGGAATGATTGGGTTTTACAAAGGGCACTCCAAAAAAGCAGTAGATCAGCTTGTTGAGGATGTAAACGAGAACATAAACAAGATTGTAAAGAAGACGATACAACACTCTGTAAAGATCACAGAACATCAGTGACGGGAGCAGGAGAACATGGCTGCGACCATAAGGAGAATCAAACAGAAGGATGAACAATTCAAAAATTCCATAATTGTCTACGTCAACAATCTGAAACTGCAAATCCCAAAGCCACAGACCCAAGTGGTCCAGACCCCATTGACCAGAAGTGCACCGCAAAGGCAAAGACCCTCCCCAAAACCACTCCTGCCAGAAAGACTCCCACCAAAAAGCCTCGTTAAGGTAGGGGGACTACACTCTGCCCACAATCGTGTTTCAAATAGTTGCTAACTTGGGCAGGGTTTGGAGAACAAAAGGAGGGAAGAAGCGTAAACGCGAGAATGAGGAGGGTGGAGTTTGGAGGACTAACTTCAAACTCCGCCCTTGCAGACAGGTGCATTCAGACTCACCTGGCTGTAATCAGGGCAGTCCTGAGTGAGCCAGTCCCAGTGCAGTTTTTTTGTTTCACAGAGCTGTATGTAAGTGGCAAAGTCCATTAGGTTGTGCCTTCAAACCAGGTGGACACAATAACCTTCATCACGTTGCTTGCAAGACGTTTAATACTGTTTAGCTGGAAGAAAGCAGCCCCACCATCTTTTAAGTGCTGGCTGGAAGAAGTCATGTTTTATTTAAAGCTTTAACACTTGAGATAAACTGTTAACGGATCAATTAAAATCTATGATAAGACGTGGCATCTATTCCTCTGTTTGTTTTGACCTTGAACTAAGAGCATTGATGCTTCTAATTTTCTCTTAAATTTTCCATTTTTTTATAAAATATTTTTCTTAGTAGTTTTTCAGTCAGTTTATATATCCTATATTTTTTATGTATTTAGCTATAACTATATTTATGCGTGTTTTGTATCTGACCTTGATATTGATGCATATATATATTTTTTTTATATAAAACTGATCAGTATGTCCAATTCAATATTAATTATTTATATATGTATGTGTATATATTTGTTGTTCTTATTTTTTTTTTTGTATTTATATTTTTTTTTATTTATTTCTTTTTTCTCCATTTGAAAGTGCCTGCTGTCCTGTTGTGTTTTGTGTAATGTTTATATATGTTCAAAAGTGTTTAAAAATCAATAAAAAGAATTGAACAATAACAATAAATGAAGAAATTGATAATCTGTGATCATGGGCAAGACAAATGAGATCGCGAAATTGAAAAAAGTGAAGAAAGAACTCGAGAAAACGATTTAGATTAAAGACGAGGAAATCGCTGCCCAGATTAAGGAAAAGTGGAAGGTCATTCAGGAGCTGAAAGTGGAAGAGACCAAGCCTTTACGAGCGATTAATTTATAGACAAATGATCAACAGAGATATGTCTCAGTTACGTTACCAAAAGGAGCCTGTTCCTGGCTCCATAGAGTACATGGAAAATGAGACAAGCTGAAAATATGAACGAATCAAAGATCTGGAGGGGTTCATCGTGAAACAACAGAACGAAATCAAGGAGTTGAAGGCAAATGAGCAGAGCAAAATACAAGAAATAAAAGCTCTCCAAGGTGAAATAAACCTTTAGCCTTTCATTTTGATCTTGCAGTTTCTTCAGAATCAGAATCAGAACGAGTTTTATTGCCAGGAACTTACTTCGGTGAAAAAGTGCACATAAAAACACACAAAAAAAACTTGTGTGTTTTCGTAGAATGACTTAATTTCTCTCAAGTTTGCATTAGTTGGCAGAGGACTGAGTTCACCAGTGTCGATCCATCCTGCAATTTACCACGCTTTACAAAAACAACAAAGTTGTTTAAATGATGTTTTGCAGAATTTCTCCTGCTGTATCTTTAATCTTTGTCTCAGGCAGGTGAAATCACACAAAATTAATCACAAAACTCACAAAGTTCAACTTCTCAGCATTAACCCTACAATGGATTTCTTCCTATCTCCTAAACCGTTCACAGTTGGTCAGAAAAACCAAAACACAAAACCATACGTCACCCCCTCTCCTGATGTCTACTGGTGTCCCACACAGGATCCATTCTAGGCCCATTACTCTTCTCTTTATACATCAACGACCTCCCAGCAGTTTGTCAAAACCTACACATTCACGCCTCTGAATTATGTCGTGAACCCAAATACGCCGCCGCCGAGCCGATCCCCTCCGTTGATGACTGTTGTGCAGTAAATACACCAAAGCTGTTCTCTCAACATGGTCTGTCATTGTGCACAAAAGGAGCAGGGAAACTTTTTTTTCAGGACGCGCGTTTGGACTCTTACTCAAGTGATTTCCTCATTGAAGTACTACTTTGTACGCCGTGTACTGTGACTTAATAAAACAGAGGCAATTTAGTAACGTTACTCATACTTGAGTATAGTTTGGCTCCTCTCGTTCCAGTTCGTAACATTATTTTATTCAGGCAAAATTACTGGGCCAAACCGCATCGTCGTCACAGGGGTCCTTTCGGCTAATGCTAACGTTAGCTGCTGAAACTGTTGATGCTTGTGTTGCGTTTTTCTGGAGAACGATCATCCATTCTGGTACGTCTGTCTAATCACTCAGTTTTTAAATGTCATTATGTAAAGGAAATATAAGAACAATGCTAGATTACTATTTTCTTTAAGTCGATAGCGTTAGACGTGTTGTACCTTGTATCAAATCTTTTGTTTTGTGCCACGCTAATCTGGACATGCTAGGCTAGTTAGCTTTGTTATTACTTGATTTGTGCCCGATTTGGATCGCCGCATTCGTAGTTGTCGTTAATACACTAAATGTACTTTTTGAAACATGCTTGATATATTTACATGAAACCTATGATTTGCCTTTGTTTTAATTTATTGGTGTTTTGTCAGCTTAGCATTATTTTACGAAGTGTTTCATAGAGAAGAACATAGCCTGAAATAAACTTCCAAAAACGGTTCAAATCGGGTAGGAACAAATTGTAGAATGATTAGCTTCCACTGACGTCTTGTTGTCATTGGTAATCAACTGCTCTACAAATAATTTGTTGACTATGTAATAATGTTGTATGATTTACGATTTTACTGTGTTTTAGAAATTAAATTACTTTTTGTGCAGTACCATAATTATTGAAGAGGTTCATGTTAGCTTTAGCTGCCTTTGTTTGAATGAAATACACCGGAAAAAATGTAACTAGTGTGGCTAGCTTGGATTGATGGACCAGTAGTAATGTTGCCCTGACTATAAATGTGTTGAATTCTTTACTGTGATTGGTTCTGCTGTATCTAAGAATAGGCATAAATTATTTTAGTGGCGTCACTCACTGATAAAGAAAATAACTTGGATCTTGCACCTCATAAACAAAAGAAATTGAACAAATGGTGATGCAAAAACGCAGGCCAAGCTTTTCCTCAACTGTTTCAGCTAATAATAATGAATACCTAAATATTACAATTCAAACAATGGCTTGGGAGAACATCTTTACTTTTATATACAGGCCTTCAACTCATGTTGAAAGATGGAATATGTTGTATGAGGTTAGAAAAAATATGAGTCTTTCAACTAAAATGAGTTGTCTTTTATCACAATAATAATCAGAGAAACCCGACCTTATACATCTATTATGGCAGCCTTACCACAATAACAGCAGCTGCTCCTGACACTTTAACTGCTCTGCCTTTGTTCCACTGCCTCTCACTCACGACCAGTGGCCCACAGAACCAGGAACAACAACTTCACTTATTTTGTGTGAAAATGAAGGTGGAAGATGATGAACTGTGTAATATCACATATCTCTGAACATCTAAAAAGGCTGTGAAAAGGTCAGATACAAAAACTTTGCTACCACATCTTGGTCATTTTCAGAGTGCGTCACTATGTCCCTACATCCCGATAAAGGACCTTTATATTAACTCAGTGTCTCAGATCTCCGTTTTTATTTTAATGAATCATTTAGTACCAGCCTTTTGATATCAACCTGTTGTTTTTGAATAATCATGAAACATAATAAAATGACTGAGGATAAGTCATAGCTTGAATTATTTTAGGAACTATTTATAAGAATTATGCAAGCTCTTTTATACTGCACCTTTACTGCATAATCATTGTTAATCATTAAGATACAATTCAACTATAATCACAATAAAGCTTTGGCAAATACATGTTTAAATCTATGTCAGATGAAAATTCCTAATGCTATTAAGTCATATAATGCGGCTCAACTCAAAGTACCAGTGAGTAAATATTAGTCTCTTCTGGAGCCTTGGAGAATATTAGGCCCATATAAGGACGCTGAAATGAGTCATGAGTGCTTGTGTTTGCCACATGAAGCAGAGACACACCTTTAACCTGCTTATTCATGTTTTCCTCTTCTTCGACAGAAAAAAACAATGTGTTACATCTTGATAGGATGTTCATGGTAGCCTAGTTTGGTTATTGAGGGCACACTCATAATGCAGTGAGTACATAAGTGCAAGTTTGCCAACCATAAAATGTTTGCCTTGTTACACCTCTTGAGAAGCTGTAGTTCTAAAAGGCAGCCCTACAATGAGGGCAAAAATATAAAAATAATAAATAATGGAGAGGCCAAAATTGTGAACTGAACCGCCCCAACTTTTACTATGAATTCAAAATCTCATCTTGTCTCGTTCTTGTGGAGCCAATCTCGTGTCTCACCTTGTTGGAATTTGTCTCGTCCCACCTCAAATACTTGTATTTGTTTTCTTTTTGAAAATATTTCTGTCAACTGAGATTTGTTCCAGTATTTTTGTTTTTTAGGTTTTACTCGCTCAACTGGAGAAAGGAGCCAGTACGAGTAAATCTAAAAGATGTAAAACGATTTTTACCTTTGTCTCCTCAGGGATGATGACCTAACCTAGCCCTCCTCCTCCCGACCTTCTCCTCTCATTCCGCTGCGCCCTCACCCACAGCACCACCATGTACTGCCTCCAGTGGTTGCTGCCGGTACTGCTTATCCCCAAGCCGCTCAACCCGGCGCTCTGGTTCAACCACTCCATGTTCATGGGCTTCTACCTGCTCAGCTTCTTGCTGGAGAGGAAACCCTGCACAATCTGCGCCCTGGTCTTTCTGGCCGCGCTCTTCCTGATCTGCTACAGCTGCTGGGGCAACTGCTTCCTGTACCACTGCCCCGACTCCGCCCTCCCCAACTCCGCCCACGACCCGGCTATAGTGGGCACCTAAAGGCCACCAGGATGGAGTACCTATGATTGTAGGGTACCAAAGTGGAGGACTGAAAGAAGTGCGAGAAAAGGGATGGGGAACTGATGCTGCCACGCTGTACGAACAGACTTAATAAAATGCATAAAAAACGTGTTAAAATGCGGTTTTTGGTCAAGCTGTAAAGACTTCAACTAAGAGGAACACGTGCAGACATGACAAAGCATTTCACTTTTCAAATTTTTTCTTGAGTTTAAAAAACAAAAAAATCAGTTTTCAGTATTTCTCGTTCGCCAGTCCCTAAATGACTAAATGGAACCTGAACTTATGAAATGTGTTGAAAAGACTATTTAAGAAAGACAAGCTACCAAAAATGTACCTTTTGGAGGTATCAAAATGGCCGACTGGGCAGTGTTACACAAAGACAGATCAGCCCTCCAACAAGCAATTGTTAACTAATTAGTTGACAAATTTTAACTCAAACAATTTATTTGGCAGATTACAAAAAAAATCTTGCTAATAGTTGGATTTTGTGTTCATTATTTTAGCGAAGTTTTATCTGCCAGACTGCTAATCAAGCACTTTTTTTTGACCAGATCATATGGTCATATTTTTTCCGTAGTCCCCAAACTGAGCACACTGGACAATCAATTCCAATGCTGTGAATACCCCATAAAACTACATCACCCAGGATGCTTTGCTGCGGACTTCAAAGCCTCCTCACCTTTTTCCATTTTGCTAATCCCGGCGGAAGTTTCACCTCTCGTTTTGTTACTGTTCATTTGTGGTCTACTAGTGCATGGGTTGACTTTTAGGGGTTTTTTTTCCTTCCACGCAAGATATTTTAACAGTTGATTGAAACGAAATTGCTGATTTTTGTTCCAAGGGGTAGACTCGTGTGAATGTGAGAGAGGTAGTGCAATAGTTTGGTGTTCATGAGATGCTGGTTTGATGGGGAGAGTCTATAAGGCCTGATTATAGACCAATGTGTAATACAGGATTTCCATTGAAGCTATTTGACGTTAAAAAAGTGTTTGCAATTATGATCAATTTCACGTTTTAAATTCACTCTTGCACTCTTGATGCATGTTTTAGCCACTATGGGCCTTAGGTGGAGTAAACCTAAACAATGGACAATACTTACATTTTAGCATTCTTGAACCCAACGCTGTATGAGGAAAAGATATATCTTTATATGTGATTAGCTAGCATGATTGGTGATTAGCTAGCATGTAGCACAGACATTGTTAATATTTTACATTTTTAAATTGCTGTTTTAAATTTTGGTATGACATTTTGACCAAATATAAGACTAGATATTTTTCAAATTTAAAATGGCGTCTTTCTCGTTGTCCATTTGTTGCAAGGACATCAATATTGCACCATTTTCTGATCTGTTGTAATATTGTTTCCTCATCAAGACCATACCCTGAGATGTTTTTTTCATTCACATGTTTAACACACAAATCTGCATATTCTTTCACAGAAAACACTCTGTTCCACCTTGTGATGTCACGTGGTAATACAGGAAGGAATCATTAGAATAGTTTCAGCCCTGGAATTGCTAATCTCTATTGTACAAAAGGTAAAAGGTAGATGTTAACGTGAAAACTATTGCTTCATGACATCACGAGGTGGAACAGAGCATTTTAAGCTTCGGAGATGTAGACAAACATGATAAATGGTTACTCAAAGATGTGACACAAAACACAACTTCGGGTATGTTTTTGATGAGGTAACAACATTATAACATGGAGTCAAGAGTCAATTTTGCATAATATAGGACTTTTAATAGTGTATTTGTATTTTATTCAACTCCTGCTTCATCTCAGACCCATAGTGGCCGGAATAGACTGTAAATAGGCACATTTTGGTGAATTTTTTTTTTTTTTCATTTACCACCTTCTTTAAAGTTGCAAACCGTATTTTCATGTCAACTAGCACCACTGTCCATATCTCCTTACTGTGTTGAGGCCTCAAAACTAAAGTGGTCAGTATTTTCACCACACAAAGCAATACGAATGCTGTTGGACACGCTGACTACGCGCTGTGTATTCGATGCTGTTGGTTATTTCTATCATCTCTTAAGTATTCTGTTGTCATCACACACAGTTTATGGTGTTAACTGGTGAGTGAGCTGTGGAGCTAGCCCCTGTAGCAGTCAATACACGATACTGCTGCACTGTTGCTTTGGTTTTAATTTAAATAAAGTTTTTTTTCCTTCAAAGAGTTTGTGTGTTTTTAGTTTTGTGGGGTTTTTGTATGGAAGTTTAAGTATCTGGGAATGGCAAAACAAGTTGAGTTAGAAGCATAATTCTCTGTACAACACAAAAAAAGATGTGGAGTAGCCAAAAATTTTACTTTTTCATAATAAAACCAAGTGAACGTATGAATGTAATTGGAAGGGCAAAACCTTAAAGAATTTTGTCTTTCCAAAATCCCTATCTGATGGAGCGGTGCAAAGAAATGTTCAAATCATTTCATATTGTATGTTTTGTCATTTGTAGAATTAATCACCTTGGAAGAATGATTGTACTTTGACTCGGGAAATAGTACTGTTACTGTGTCAAATATATTACTGAAGGAAGAGTGAAAGTGCGGTGTTTTAAAAGTACTCAAATATGTACTAAAATGACAAATAACAGGGTATACCCAAACATCAAGTACATAAAACTATAAATCTTTAAAAGAGAAGAGTAGGCTACAGGTAAAATCCTATTAGTAATATACACAGCTAAAGAGAAGTAAAAGAATGAACCGCCTTGATCGTGCCTCAACATGCGCGCATTATGCTAAAACAGGGTGTTATTAACAGTTACTTACCATAAATCCACTTTAGTTCTAGTGTGTACTGCTCGAAACATGATATTTGTGTACTGGCTGATCCCAGTGCAGATTGAAAATGGCATTTCTTTCTTTAAAATACAATTCAAATCATTGCTCTATGTACCTTTACCGGTGACGTGTACGCCCCCTGCTTGTCTCCATGAAGGTGAAATATTCCACAGTATGCCATTAAGTATGTCTACCTCCATGCTGACAAGTTGCGGGTTCAGATCTATGGAGAGGCGAGCCCACTCACAGTAAAAATACATGTTTTTCAAGATATTTCTGACGAATATACGGTTATATTGAATACATGCAATATAGATAACTTAAATGCAATACTGTGGAACATTCCGGGCTAAGCATTTCCATGGAGACAGGCAGTATCTGTATTGGTGCATCCCTAGTATAGTTTTGATAACAATATCTAAACCGTCATGGTACAATTTCATTCAAGTTGCATTATGGTACTAGTGTATTTTGCAATATTGAGGAGTATTTTTAAAATGTACAGTACATGAAAACAGAAATTGAGTTAAAACTTTCATAAATCTATCTTCTCACATCACAGTATTTCAATATGGCTGTCATGTTTCCAATGGTGGATACACTGTTGGCTCTGACTCACACAGAGGCATAACCGCGGTGGATTACGTTGATATAAACCAAACCAGAGCCGTGGCCTGTTTTTGTGGATGATGCAACCCAGAAGCAACCACCTGCTCCTGGCTCTGGCTTTTCATCACCTGCTTAGTCCTCCGCGAGCACAGACATGGAACAATACAGCCTTATGTAACCAGAATACTCCTTTAAGTGTGTATGTCAGTATAATCATGCCTGAAATAGCCTACTAAATGAAACTACACCGGTGGTAGCTACATATTTGCTTGTTTAGAAATAATTTTTCACTCTAAATGTAAAGCTATATCAAATAATACACCAAGTCTGTTAGGAATAAAATTATATACAGTTGAGTTTAAGGTCACATATGGTCAGTTGTAGTTTTTTAGGGAGAAAAAAATCAAGAAAATTGAGAATGCATGTAAATTTTAATCACTGCATAATCATTAATTTCCAGATTCTACCCCAAAAGCTGCTTCATCAAACAATACACATTATTTTTTTCCAGGACATAATTGAATACGAGGTTGATTTCAAGAAATCAACCTCGTACAATTATATTACTGGAAAACAATGTTGACCGAACTGCAGTTTCCTCTGTGACCACTAGATCTCAACATTCACCAGTAAAAATCCATTTCAAAAGCAACAGGGCCCAGACCGGGACACGAGTCGTGCTCTGACTCATCTCCCATTTGCACTGCTAAAAACAGCACGTAAAATTATCACAGATGTATTGTGGAAGACGTGACGTTTCAGCCATGGGGAAAAAATAGATTTGCTCTTACTTTCATCAGCCTCGAACGTCTTCATGTAGGGCTGTAATTTAACAGACATGAATTTATATTTGAAACAGGGAATAAAAATGTATTAAATGTACTTTTGTAGGATTTAAGCCATGTTATAATGTTGTTACCTCCTCAAAAAACACACCTGGAGTTGTGTTTTGTTGCATTGTTCACATGTTTGAGTAACACTTTATTATTAGTCTGTAACATCTCCAAACCTCAAAATGCTCTGTTCCACCTTGTGATGTCATGAAGCTGTAGTTTTTAGTTTAGTTTCAAGTCAACAGCTACTTTTTACCTTTTATTTAACACAGATTGGAAATTCTGGGGTTGAAAAACATGCAAGTGATTCTAGTGAAGGTGTATGGAGTTTAAAAACACAGTGGAGCACTTCCTGTGTTACCACATGACATCACAAGGTGGAACAGAGTTTTTCTGCCTGAGAGAACTGTAAATAGTCTAAATATGTCGTGTGTATGTGTTAAACATGAGTGAATGAAACAAAACACAACTCAATGTTAGAACTTTGATCAGAAAATAGTGTAGTATTGGCCCTTTAAATCTGTATAAAATGACTAGAATGATTAAAGTGGAAAATAATCACAAGTACTATCGAAATAACACTCATTTATTGACAAGTATACATACACAGAATACAAATTACAAAAATACAAATGTACAAATGAGTTAATAAATATGTAAACAGGCTAATGTGATACAAATACACTGCTGTTATTACATAAGCGCAGATAAAATACAAAAATACATATAATTACTGCCTTGTAAAACAACAGATTGAAGCTTTTACTGAGCAACTGGAGCGACACAGCTCAGTCGGTAGAGCGTTTGTTCACTGATCCGAAGGTTGGCAGCTTGAATCCTGCTATCGACATAAACATCGTTGAGGGGTCAGATCCACTGACGCACAAGTTGGAAAATGTGATTAAAGCTCCCACAGATAAATGCTGTTGTTGTGTCCTTGGGCAAGACACTTAATCCAGTGTCTGTGAGTGTGTGTGTGTGTGTGTGTGTGTGTGTGTGTGTGTGTGTGTGTGTGTGTGTGTGTGTGTGTGTGTGTGTGTGTGTGTGAATGGGTGAATGGTTATAATATTTACACTTTCTGAAGCTTTGGATACTTAAGTATTGTCATTTTGTGCTTAAATCTAAAGTATTTCATGTAGAAAAAAGGAAAAGTAATTTATTTCTGAACATATACAACACTTTGCCAACAGGGGGCGCAAAGACTCATCTCTGTCTGAGGAGAGAGAATGGATCTTAAACATTAGCTGCTAGGTCTAAAATTTAAAGGAAGGTTAAAATAATCAGAATTAATCTGGTGAAGACTTCCTGGATGACCACCTCGTGGCATCACAAAGTGGAAGTGAACATTTTGAGATCTGATAAGAGGAGTGGGCAAAATTTGAACATTTACCCACACTTATCTGAATGAAACTCCAAGTAGGTGTTTGATGAGAAAACAATGTTGTAAAAAGGCTAAAATATTAAAATAATACTTAGACCTGATATTCCTATGTTTATGGATCAGATCAAATTCCCAAATCCATCACTTGATCCATCCTGTGGAGGTGTTGCTGGTCTGCAGAGGAGCTTTAGACCTGGGTTAGTCCTGATTCAGTCCTGGTTTAGTCCTAGATTAGTGCAGCTCTTATGGGGCGTACCGGGTGGAGTATATGTATTCTTCAAAAGTTGAGCAAAGAAAGCTCAGAGGTGAAAAAAGTTAGTGGTTATAATAATATGGCTTATTCCTGGATGTCTTTAATGTCCATTTAATTGGTCCATCCCTCTCTTTCTATCATAAATCAAATGATCCTCCAGATAAAAAAAACAATTTCAAACATTCACATTTCTTCTTCAGTGCAGTTTCCATCCTTCTATACATCCTGTGTCACTTCCTATTTCCTTCTAAAAGCTGGTATTCAGCTCATACGCAGACATTTCTGTGCCAAACTTGAGCTGCTCTGAGATGTTTTTAATCAGTTGCCTGTTAGGTCTTTGTGAATCAACCAATCGCAGCCCGGAAATATGTCACGTAGGAACATTTTGGCCCGAGCTGCATGTACACGGCACTGCAAACAGCTTTCTGATTGGCTGTCGGGTGCGTCGGGGAGCTGTGCAGCACATCGGTTTAGGTTTGACGCTGGGCCACAAACCAGCCTTAACATGGTGTCTACAAAATGGTGATCTCCGTCTCCAGGTTCCTGTAGGCCTCCTCCTGCAGCTCACTGTCGATCTGATCCATCTTCTGAAACGCAGCATGGCCCTTCTTACCTGTGCACAATACATAAAGATAATATATGTAAATAGCCAGAGGAGCAAAGTAAGTAGAGCACAACAAGATGAGTATATTTACCAAAGGAAAGGATGGTTTCTCTGGCAGCGCTGCGCACATCCTCATTGGACGACCGCCATAATTCTGCTATGTAGTCCACACTCTCTGTTGCCTGGAAAACATGCAAAAAGTTAGATTATAACCTCATTATTCAGCCTAAAATAATAAACTACTCTGTATTTTGGGCTCAAGAGCATTATCGTGCTGGTATTTACAACACATTTTATAAAAGCAGAACAGCATTGAATCAATCTGCGGCACAGTGCTAACAGGCTGATTCCAGTAAAAGGACAAGTACTTTACGTCCATTTGATGATGATGATGATGGTGGCTGGATGACCACACAACATTTCATTATTATTTGCTAAACTCCAAGATGAATGCAGCGGAAACACTGATGCTACAAACAGACCAGATTGTATGTACCATGGTCTCATTTCCATCTGTTCTCCCGTATTCACTTTCACAAACACACTCTCGTTTATGCATCAGCGTACAAGCACACTGGAGGCAAAGGGGAAAGTGTCTTGCCCAAGAACACAATGACAGCATATACTTTCTCAAGATGGGGTGCTGAGAAAAAAAAAAAACTAAAAGAAAAGAAAACTATAACTTAGTCTATCTGATTATATCTTTGTTTATTTTTCTTTAGTTATTGTAGTATTGTTTGCACCTGGAAGAGGAGAAATCAAAAGGTTAGCCAACATAAAACTCTATAAAGACTCACCCTGAGACATTTGAGAGCCAGACAGGAGCACTGCTGGACCAGAGCGTCACAGCTCTTCAGACTCTCTGTGAAGTAAACTACAGCCTAGAAACAAAAAGGACAACAGCATTACACTAGTATAACTTATACAATTACTACTACTTTCTGAAGTACATGCGACATTCACATACACTGAAAAAAGTACTATTTGTTCCTATCTTTTGGATGGTCAAAATTCATGGTTATTGTCTGAACACATTGTAAGTTGTAACTCAAAACATATTGTTGCATCAGCCATGTTGGAAAGGTCAAAAGGCAACAGGAAACATTCAACTGAACATATGTCATGTGTAAAGACATGCCTTGATTCCTGGTGTTTTTTTTATATATATATACATGTGTTTCAGTCGCCTGGCTTTTTCCTATTCATGGGTGCCATTTTAAAGACTTTTGACCATTCAAAATATATATTACATTGTTTTGAATTGTTAATTGCTGTGACAACGGTCTTAAATTTACATCACTCTAAAACCCATGGATACAGTATGCAATGAAATGGGGATTCAACCGACAACCATTCAGTTACTGGGCAAGCATCTCTGAAATAAAAAATTGTAAAAATTTGGAAACTATGATCTGGAGCAGGATACACTAGAGTGACAGGGCATAACACTAGAAAACCAACACTTGACGTGGTTATTATGTCGGCCATGTTGGGAAGGTCAAAGGGCGAACTCAGGGGAACAGAGTAAAGTGCTGTGAAAACAATTTACAGGGTATATGTTATTCCACGGATTTGGGAAACTAAACAGCTAAGTCTGACTAAATCTGATTCAACATGTAGGTATTTGCAGCAGGTATACTCGGAGTATACTCGGAGTTGAAAGCAGAAAATGTGGAGTTTGGATTGTTCTGTAATTTAAAGCTACCAAGAGGAGGTGGAGTCAGTATGTTCTCAAGTAAAGTAAAATGTTTAATAAAGAACACAGTGATGAAATAAAAACATAATCATTGTTATTCAACTGGAACAGGCCCCCTATTGGTGGTTTTCGGATTCTCGAATTTGATGATATTATACTCAGAGATGGGGGGCAAGAACCAGTTTTTTTCCTGTTGATTACATTGTACATTGCCATGAAATATCCAAAAAAGTAAATTCACAAATGCTTAATCTGATGCTTTCTATTAGTGACTAGAACTCTTAACTTCTACAACAAGCATTTCAACAACATTCATCTTAGCTGCCCCCATAGACTGTATATATATCATACCCCATATATATAAATGGACATAGCTTCCAAATTCACCCCTATAACGGCTAACCTCAATGAGCCAAAAGCTATGGATGACGTCACACTCACTTAGTCCACTTTTTTATACAGTCTATGGCCCCCATCTGTCTTAATATATTATGCTTCTACAGAATGTCGTGATGTCTTCTGAAACCCAGCAATGTGTAAAATATATAATTACATATAGAGAAATTGCATTTCTGTGCCGTGCCAGCTCAGAAATAAACAGTCCCTTTTGTATTCTTACATGACCAGCTTGACCTCTCCCCTGTGCGTACCTTTTTCCTGAAGCTCTTGTTGTTAGCAGCTCTGCTCAGACAGTTCGCCGCGGCCTTACACACTTTATGATGGGGGTCAGTCTGCAGAGAGCCCAGAGTGTGGAGCGTCTGTCTGAGGGGCAGCAGTTCACAAAAGTGCCTCTGCTTCAATTTGTTCAGAGCTTTCCTCCTCTTAGGCCCGCGCAGAGACCACAAGATGTACTCTACAACATAACAGAGACGTACACACACTTTTACCACTGTTACAAACCTTTGGACCTTTCATAATATTATACTGTCCCTTTGAAGTATTGAATTAGTATCTGAGCTTTGTGTGACAGTAACAAGCAGATCGGTGCTGAAAAAGCGGATATTATTGTTTATCGTCCGATCCCAACTACTCGGCCACGTTATGGGTTAGATATTCACAATAAGAATGTCTGGTTTTCAAGTTACTTATGAGGAACACGCCCATAATTAAATATTTGTGGTTACCAATCGCAATTTGGCTGTTTTTTATTTGTCCCTATAGGGATAGCTGCTGTCCCATATTTCACTAAGAGCCTCTATTGTTGACAGAATGATCAACTAATTAAAGGGTGATGAGGACTGATGAGGAAATAGTTAACTCTTAAACTTTCTGTCTGTCGGTCAGTTTGTCTGTCTGGGTTGTGATGTTACATACAGTGATGCCCACCTTCTTTAGATAGCTGTGAGATGTGCTCCCCCAGGTCGGAGATGCTCCAGCGCTTCATGTAGAGGGACAGCTGGAACACAGTGAGCCGTCCTGGGGTGGAGCAGGACCAGGGGCTGGGGACGGCTCTGCACACCGACATGACCTGCTGCACCAGCTCAGTAAAGACTGGTAGAAGACATTTTTTCATGTAATAATGTTCTTTTGCCCAGGACAGATACATTATAAAATCAGCTTTAGCTTGGGTCTAGATGAGACTGTGCTGTGTATAATCTGCATCTAATTATAAAGTTAAATGTTCCTTTCATCTGCAAACTATGTGCTGTTAGCATGCGAGTTTTGGTTAGCCATACTTGGCTTAATATAAGATGTTTTTATTCTATTTAGTCCGTGTTCATTATAGATGTGAACCTTGTCTAGACTGCTTTAGATCTAGTTTAGACCTGGTTTAGACCTAGGTTAGACCTGCTTTAGGCCTGGTTTAGACCTGGTGTAAACCTGGTTTAGACCTGGTTTAGACCTGTATAGACCTGGTTTAGACCTGGTTTAGACCTGCTTTACACCTGGTTTAGACCTTGTTTAGACCTAGTTTTAACCCTGGTTTAGATCTGGTTTAGACATGGTTTACACCTGGTTTAGACCTAGTTTAGACTTGCTTTAGACCTGCTTTAGACCTGGTTTACTTCTGGTTTACCCCTGGTTTACAGGCTCATGGTATAAATCTAGCACAATCCTGCTTAAGTCAAATTGTCTGAATACAGGTTTTAACCAGTGCCATCTCAGTTTGCTGGATTGATGTAACCCTTTACCTTTGCTATAAAAAAACAACAACAAAAAAGTAGGTACCTCTCTCCGATTGGCCGGGCTGCTTGGCCTTCACCTTGTGCGTGTAGCGTTTCCGCAGTGATCGGGAGAAGCTGTCGGCGTGGCAACAGAAGGGAGCGGACATGACATCATCGGCACAGTCCTCCCAGAACTGCAGCAGGTCCCGGGTTTTCTGAGCTTTAGGGAGAACTAGTGGAGCAAAGATATTATTAACATGAGCACACACTAAAATTCTGTAATTGAAAGTAAAATAATAGTTTTAGATGCCATTTTGAGGACTTGACCATTTTTTCATTTGAACTGTATTTACATCACATGAAACCTATGGCACTAGACTCGGTGTGTGAAGTGTATTACCCAGGGACACAACAAAAGCATGTGATCAGGTTAGGTTTGATTAATGAGCAACATTTAACCAGCAGCACCGACTTTTACCCTGTGATAAAATATCTGAATACTGTTATTAAATTTAATCAAATAATCAAATAATCAAAAATAGGTGAATGAATAAATACATTGCCTACATTTTTGTATACTTTCTACATATATTTACACTTAAAGGTGCACTATGTAACTTTTCTGGTACGTCTCCGTAGAGATGTCGTAAGGATTTACATTATTTATTCAACTGCAGGTGTTTTTATAGCTGTCAAATTCCATGAAAAACATATAGTCCTACTGCGATTGGGCTTGCTTCTCCACAGATCTGACCTGTAACTTGATCTGCTGGTGACGCCTGGTTGTCTGCATGGAGGTACATAAGTTTAATGCCATGCTGTGGAATATTTCAGGTAAAGCTATAACATCTCCATGAAGCTAAGCAGGTGGCAGGCTCTCCACTAGAAAGGTTAAATAGTGCATCTTTAAACGTCGATACTGCCTCAAAAACATACCTAGAGTTGTGTTTTGTTACTTTCACACATACTCTTGTATTATTAGTCCGTCTATCTCCCAAAAACTGTTCAAGTGAAGGCATATGACACTTAAGTTCTCCAAACTCACTGTCTTTAGCTGAGATGCTGTCGTTCTTTTCCAGCAGCAGAGAGTTGATTTTGTCCAGGGCCTCGGTTTGGAGTGACACCTCTTCTAAAAGATCCTGCCTGGAGGGGGCGCTGTCCGTAACTCGCAACACCTGAGAGAGTACACAGAAAGACTTTTGATGTGAAGTCCCTTTGTTCTGGTGTTTAAGATTTAGTGGGACCCTCTGGTACTTTTCACCATGTGTTAAAGAGTCATATTGCTCACTTTCAGATGACATCATTCACAGTATTGTACAGGCCTGCAGAGGTTAGAGGATCTCAACACTAATATTAAATGTCAGGTTTTCAAGGTTTTTGAGACAATACAAAAATAAACTGCCTATGTCAGAAAGATGTTTGTTTTTTTGTTTTGTTTTGACTGTAAAAATCTTTCAGACTGGTCGATGACGGTACCGATGACATGTACAGATGCAGCAGGATCTGAAGAGACAGAAAAACTCAATTTGGCCAAAAAAGACCGGGGCAGTTACGCCATGAGGCCATCAATTTGCAGAATGAACAACTTTATTACTTCAGCACTATTCAAAACCACAGTTATAGTGCTGAACACAATCTCTTATTAATCATAGTAGAAGTAGGAATATTGCTGGTGAGAACATTGAGGTTGTCCAGTCTTATAAATATCTCGGAGTTCATCTTGATAACAAACTGGACTGGTCAGTGCACACAACTGCAGCTTACAAAACAGGACAAAGCAGACTCTTCTTTCTTAGGAAGCTTAAATCTTTTAATGTCTGTGATGAGCTTCTGCATATCTTTTACCATTCTGTTGTAGCCAGTGCTGTGTTTTTTGGGGTGGTGTGCTGGGGAAACAGCATTACTGTGCGGGACCGTAACAGGCTTGACAAGCTAATTAGAAAGTGTGTGTCGGTGATGGGTGGGTGGGTGGACTCTGTTGGGGAGCTGGTGCAGAAGAGGATGAGGAGTCTGATGCAGACCATCCTCAACAACAGCAGACACCCGCTGCACGAGACTGTGTCAGCTCAGAGAAGCAGCCACAGTACCAGGCTTCTCTCGCTACACTGTAGAACTGAGAGGTTAAGGAGAGTGTTCATTCCTGCTGCTATAAGACAGTATAACAGCTCGTGTTAATCGTGTGCACTTTACTATCTTTGTACTGTTTGTGATTTTTATACTGTATAGACTGTATAACAGCTGCTGGTAATCTGGTGCACTTTATTATATTATATTTATTATATTTGTACTGTTTATGATTTTATACCAGTGTGCAATTTATGTTATGTCTCTATGTCTGTTTTTATTTTTTGCTGCTGCACACACGAATTTCCCTGGTCTGGGATTAATAAAGTATTTATCTATCTCTATCTATCTATTAAAATGTCCAACCCATGTATTTATCAATGACATTTTTGGATTTAATTACATATTTTTTTGTTAGAAATACTTAAATAAACTAACATAAATATATTTGATCAATGCCATTTGACACAAAAACAGTACAAAGTCTTAAGATTCAAGCTTATCAAACAAAGAAAGACAATCTAGTGAGCAAATTCATCATCGGCCATTTTCATCACCAGGTCATTCTTCAAAAATCTTGTTAGATACAATTTTACATAAAAATCCAAAGTTTGAACGTTGATGTTACCTGGAGCAGGCTGCAGCAGATGTCCAAGTGAGTTTCCAGGGCCTGGTCCAGACTCCAGTTCCCAGAAGTCAGTGGGGTGACTCCCAACTCCTCCTGTGATGCGGTGTCCTGGGGGATCACGCCCAGGCTCCTCAGGGTGCTCTTCTTAATCGAACTGATGCTGTGGGGTACAGGTACCAGCGTTACTTTATTAAAAAATATACCTAAACCAGATTTAAACCAAGACTAACACAGGTGCAAATTGGGACTAAAACATGACTTAATAGAGTGTTAATTGCGGCCAGAATAAGCCAAATATTGAATATAGGATTAATCGGAATTAATTGTTGAATAAATAGCTCATTCATGGAGTATTGTTCTTTCATGACAACAGTTCCAAAGCGTAGTCACGTGGTCTGTATTTTTAAGTTGAAAATGGTCAAGAGGTCTTGTCAAATCTGAAGAAAAACTGCTCTGAAGAATGATAATGATGCTAATAACTAGATAACTGTATCAAGATGAACTGCAGATAATCATCCATATGACTGATTTAAGTGCTTGTAATGAGGTGTACAAGGACTGACCCTGAGTCTTTGAGCCTGATGCTGCCCAAACAGGAGGTCGTGTCCTCGTCTGCGTTCAGGTCGTGGGACAGAAAGTCAAAACTGCCAAGAACCTCCTCCACAGCCAGGGTCTCCTCTGAGCACGTACTCCTCAGCAGGGACAGGTCATTCTGGAGAACACAGCAACAGGCGCTGGATCAATACAAGCACTGGACTATTTCTTTGAAGAACGCAGCTCAGGATGGTCTTGTCACATCTCAGAGGATCTTCAGTCAGCCTCAAGTTAAACCAGGTTAAATCAAACAAACCCAACCTAAAGTATTTTGACACTAACTTGATCTCAAGCTGTAGTACTTATATGAACTTTAGGGTTAAAAAAACATCCATAATTATAATTCACACTGTCTAATGGATTACTGAACTCTGTTTTGTTTTAAAATCTCCACTAGTCTAATCCCGGTTTTATTTGAGATTTATAATAATCCCCAAAAAATGTGTAATTTATTAGATTAAGCAGAGGTGGGACCGAGTTGTTTAGCCAGTCTCAAATAAGTCTCAAGTCATTGGCCTCAAGTCAAGCCCTCAGTCGAGTCCTGAGTTAGTGGCCCACAAGTCCAAGTCAAGCTTCTAGTCATTTTAAGTCTTTAAACCAAAGCACCAAATACACGTCGTATTTTTGCATACTTAAAAAAAGTAAAAATGTAACAACTTTCAAACCACACATTATGATATAAGAGAGAGAACAGAATCATATGCTATGTTTTACTTTTTAAATGCCTCAACAAGACCTTAGTGCAAATCATTAATGTCATAAGCCAATAATTACGATTCAAAAGTGTTTAGCAGTTATTTCATCATGCATCATTCATCTGAAATGGAGCAAAGGATCATGGTCAATGTAGTTCCATCTGTTTTTTTTTTATGTTGCTGCAACAAAATAATGCAATTAAGCAAAAGAGCCTAAAATCAAACTTATTATGACAGCCCCAATATTACTGTAAGATATTTGACGATACGATTTCACAGTATTTCAGTTACTGCTACATCCCTAGCAACAAATATATGGAGAGGGACATGTTCCAGTGGAGAGGGACATGTTCCAGTTTCCTCCAGTAAAATTAAGCACAGAAAGTAGTCTACAGAGAAACTGTACTCTATAGAGAAGAATGTTTTTGAGAAGCATCAGTCATCTCTCAAGTCCTGAATCATTGGTCTTAGCTCATTTTATCAAGTCAAGTCTCAAGTCCTTAATATAGTGACTCAGGTCTGACCCCAGTCCAAGTCATGACATGCAAGACCCCACCTCTGACATTAAGTAAGTACTAACCCTGAATATAGTGGCCAGGTGCAGTAGGTGATGGTCCAACGCCCTCAGCTCTTTCTCTGCCGAGCCGTTGCTCTGCAGACTTTTCTCCAGATGAGCGATGAGCGCCCCCAGTCTGCGAGACAGGGCTCTGCGCTGGACCACGCTCACAGGCTTACCAGAGTTAGGAGTAGCGTTTATGGGGGCGGGGTCTTTGGCAACAGGGGGCTGAGGGGGAGAGAGGGGCTTGGAGACCGGTACGTCCTGAAGCAAAGGGGAAAATGGTAAGTAATAGTAGTCATAAAAGTAGTAGTGGTAATAGTAATAGTTGCCTATTATTTAAGGCTGTAGTTGCGGTAGTAATGGTTAAATTATTAGTAGATATAATAGTAGCAGTAGTAATAGTAATAGTAATAGTAATAGTAATAGTAATAGTAATAGTAGTTGTTGTGTAGTGGAAATAGTTGTGGGAGTATTAGCAGGTTAAGGCTAAAGTAAATGTAGTAGTTATAGTAGTTGCAGTAGCAGCAGCAGCACTAGTAGTAATAGTAGTAGTAGCAGCAGTAGTTATTGTTGTACTGATATTAGTAGAGCTAGAATTAGTAGCAGTAGACAGTAATTCCAATATGATAGAGGGACACTGCAATTATATATAATAATCTGAAATAAGTCTAAACGAACCTGAGGAATAACAGGGCTGGCATGATCTGTTTCCCCCACTATGCTCTTCCTCAGAATGTCTGGAGTGCTGCATCTGGAGACAAAAAGTTTAGGAGGAGGATATCCATGTTTAAAAATATGACATAGATTAGTTCAGTTAATTGTAAGAAGAACATCAGACATACATTGTGCTAGTGGGGAATTTGAGAATGGAATTGATCACAACAGACTCAGCTATAAACTTTAATAGGTATGCCATGTAACTTTCCCAGTGTACGGTCCACCATCTGCTTGTCTCCATGGCGATGTTATTGCTTTACCTGTAAAGTTTGACAGCATGGCATTAAACTTGCATATCTCCATAAACACAGTGGCAACACCGCTCACAGTATGAACACATGATTTTCAAGGGATTTTTCTTTAGCAACAGAAACACCTGTAACTAAATAAATGCAAGACACATACGTTTAATGCCATACTGTGGAACATTCTCGAAAAAGAAACAACATCTCCATCGAGACAAGCAGGTGCACTGTTAAAAGGCCCGTACCTGATTTCAAACCACGAGTGAGGAACATGTTTTAGTTTGAACTTTCAGTTCCGCCCACTAGGTCCTTTCTGCTGCTGTGATGTTGCACCATGACACAGAAACAACCCTCTAGGATTTATTTTTTATAGACCTTGGTGACCTTATTGTACATGTTTTCAGCAGTACATCTCAAGACATCAGTCAGGAAGTTAAGCGCAAATGAGTCTTCCACATGGAGGATGACCTGAAGCATACTGCCAAACTGGTTACAACGTGGCTTAAAGATAACAAAGTCAAAGTTTTGAAGTTCCCATCACAATATTGCACCATGACACAGAAACAACTGTTGAGGATTTATTTTTTTTATAGACCTTGTTGACCCTATTGTACATGTTTTCAGTGATAGGGGAAACTGGAGCACCCGGAGCAAAGGCAAAATATCTAAAATGAAGAGATTATATTTTACAGTCAAGATTTTTTTTAATACATTTAGCAGCCTTTATCATATAATACACATTTTTATACGTGGCCCTTAATGAGAAAAGTTTGGACACCCCTGCCCTACACAGTCTAAAAGCAAGACATTTAGAATTTGATTAAAAAAAAAGTCCCTTGTTTGGATGTGGCAGAGCAATGATTACAAACACCCATTCTTGTTTCACCTCTCTAGCAGCAGTGAGCCTGTTGTGCTCTGGTCAGGAGTGGTAGACCTGGCCCATGTCTCCTCCTCCCCCTCCTCTTCCTCGCTCCTCCTCTCCTCCTCGTCCTGTCCTCCTCTGGGGACTCTCTCACTGACCCTCCATCCAAGGACAGCTGCGAGCGGCTGTCCCCCAGACTGGTGCCAGGGCTGGGGCTGGACGGGTAACTGTTGGTCCTGGTCAGGCTGGGGAGGGTCAAAAGATTTTAAGTATTTATAAGAAAAACATTACTATTTAAAGGTTCACTCTGTAACTTTTCTGAGGGTGTCGTCATCTGCTTTTCTCCATGGAGATGTTGGTTTGGATGGCTGAATGATTTGGGGAAAAGTATGTAAGTGCGATTGTAATTAGATTCCACAGGTTCAGGCAAAGCAATAACATCTCCATGGAGACAAGCAGTTAGTGAACCTTCAATCAGAAAAGTTGTATAGGGCCCCTTATTGCCTCAAAATGTAATTAAACAGAAAGCCATGTTTGTAGTTTCTAGAAAATAATGCAACATATATAGTAGATGAATAACATATTTTTGCATATTTCGACCGTCTCCTGCACCAGACCTCAAGAGCACCAGACCACCAGACCTTGTGATGTCATTTGGTGGTAAACCAGAAGTGCTCCTCCTTGTTTTTAAAGTCCATAAACCCTTACCGGACCTTTTCTAATATGTTCAGTCAGTTCAGACTAGTGATGGGGAAATGAGACGGAGCTCCAGAGCACGTCTCGTTCTTTCTGAAACAAATCCGAAGCACTGCCTCGGAGCTTGTCTTGCAGCAGCTCACGTGACCAAAGTGTCAAACTGTCGGTCCCTCCCACTACTGCTTCGCTCTGCGTGTCATCGCGCTTGAGTGTATCGAAGCATTTCAGCGTTTCATTGGCTCAGCGAAGTTCCGCTCTGTGATTGGTTCAGAGCTTCAGAGTGTTCAGCGCACTTCTGTGGTTTGACAAGCGCTAAACTGACACGTCAAACCATTTGAGACAATATTGCGACTGAGGTGAGGTGTCAATGCTTCACGAGGCTCCATTCGCCCATCCCTAGTCTTTACACATAAAGCTACAGTCCCTCAGTGCACAAGCAGAGCCCTGTTCAGTTCGTAATGTATAACACTCCTATACTCACATGGGTGTGCTGCTGCTGTGTGGGCTGTGGCTGGACAGTATGGAGGCTTGTGACTGGTGGGACAGGTAACTGAGCAGGGACACGCCTCCTCGAGGGGGGCGGGACTTAGGCACCAGAGAGGGCAAGGATCCCTCTGTGTCCTGTAGCTCTCGCACCATAGACTGTAACAGAACATTTTAAACATCGTCAGTGGATGTGGCAATCATTTCTCTTGAGAGACAATACTTTATTCATTGTATGCCCCAGTACAGATATATTACATAAGCAGCTCTTGGGGTCAAAATAAGTCTGCTGTGTACTGTCTGCATCTAAAGGGTTTTATTTTCCGATAATCGGGAAGTGGACTGTTAGTATGTTAGTTGTTGTTCGCATGATCATGATGGCAAAACTCGATCTCGCCTCTGAATGTTGTGAAAAGTGCTTATAAATTAATCACGATCAATAATTAGAATGCTCAGAATGCATGAGGTAAATGGACCACTGCAAACCGTTTAAAATGGACTAGTTCTGTTTTTCACATTGCCTTTAAATTAAATAACTAAATTGGTAAAAATATAAACAATTTCAACATTATATAGCAAACGCACAACTACTTCCCCTGGTTGTCAGTACTGTACTCACCAGGAAGTACTTCTCTGTGAATGAGGGTGTATTGGGGGCAGTCCAGCTGTACACGGAGCTCTTTCTGCTGGACAAAGACTGTCGGCTGATGGACAGAGGCCTCATCTTCTCACTGCTGTCAAACGGACTGTAAGAGACAACCAGAGATCAGATCAGGTCAGAGATCAATGCACTTTACCAGCTATTCATTATTGTCTATATATATTGCACTGTAAACAAGTCACTTATTTTACATAATAGTTTTGTATGCATTAACTACTCCATTAACTACTACTTTCAATATTTTTATATTCTACTGGTTTTTGTAATTTGGCATTGCAACAGTGAAATGTCCCTGTTGTGGAGAAAAATAATTGTAATGTTTATACACATGTAAAAAATAAAAATGTTATTTTTTTAAATTTTAATTTAATGTAAAATAAATACATTAAATTAAACAAAAAATGTGTTCTAGCTCTGATACTCACTACTTCCTTACTGCTGTGTTTCAAGTTCTGTGGTCTGACGACTAAAATTGAACTGTTTGGCCATAATGAGCATTGTTACGTTTGAAAGGAAAAGAGGAAACTGAGAACACTATCCCAACTATGAAATGGTGGTAGCATCATGTTATGAGGTTGTTTGCTGCAGGAGGGACTTCACAAATTAGATGGCACCGTGAGGAAAGAACATTTTGTGGAAATACTGAAGCAACATCTCAAGGCATCAGCCAGGAAGTTAAAGCTTGGGTGCAAATGGGTCCATATTGAGAATTACCCGGAGCATACTGCCAAACTGGTTACAAAGTGGCTTAAGGATAACAAAGTCAATGTTTTGGAGTGGCCATCACCAAACGCTGATCTCAATCCTATTGAAAATGTATGGGCAGATCTAAAAGGCATGTGCAAGTAAGGTGACCTACAAACTTGGTTCAGTTACACCAGTTCTGTCAGGAGGAATGGATCAAAATTCCTCCAGACTGTTGTGAGAAACTTGTTGAAGGATATCCAAAACGTTTGACCCAAGTTGTACAGTTTAAAGGCAATGGTAGTAAATACTAATGAAATGTATGTAAAGATCTGACTCTGAAGAAAGTCATGAAAAATTGCCTTTAAAAATCCTTCTCTCGTTATTCTGGCATTTAAGGCAAGGCAAGTTTATTTGTATAAGTGAAGAATAAAAAAGTAAAAGTGAAGAATAAAAACCTTTCAGTCATATGCACAGCTAAACAGAACTGTTTTGAGCCTGGATTTAAACATTGTCAAAGTAGATATAATATTGGTAATCCTAATTGACCTAAAACAGGAAAAGTGTAGTCTGATTTCATGTCAGACAATGAGAAAAAAAGCATATGCGTCTTTTTATATAGTGTATGTAAACTTCTGGTTTCAACTGTGCCCTCAAAACATGCCTTCTATCCACTGAAAATCCACACCAATCAAAAGCAGTCCAAACAGGGCTGTGGAAAGTGTAAACATATGGAGACAGATTGGTTTAATTGTAGCGTGAGATGATTGTCCCTGGCCTCCTCTGTCTCATGTTTGTGCGGCGTGTCACCTGGATCTACTAAAGTCCAGGAGAGATTCATGATAAAGGCTCAATCAGCTGAATGTGCACACACATACGCACACGCACACACACACATGCACACACACACAGATCAGGTTTAAGAGAGGAGCAAAACGGGCCAGCAGCAGTGAGCCTCTGGTAACTGTGCACTCAAAACATGAAAAGAAACAACTTATGTCAGTTTTTCCAACTAAATATTTTGGGCTGGGCCTGCTGACAAGAGAAACTATCCCTCATCAGTGAAGAGGGGCTGTCCTGATAACACGGACGCTCTTCTCACCAGACCAGGACGTTGGACATCTTTTCCATAAGTAACAGTATAATATATATCTCTCACTTTTACTTACAAAGTGGCAAATTTATAAGCATTCACACTGCAACCAGAGGGTACCAAGTACAAATCCCAGACATCATTGTGGCCCTGGTAAAGCAGCGTTGGGATGAATAAAAGGGTTAAAGAACACATATTATGCCCCCCTGTTGTCCCCTCGTCAAAAACAGACCTGTATTTTGCTTCATTCATTCATTCATTCCTTGCTTCATTAATCTATCAATTCAAAGTTATCTTTTTTGAGCACTCAAAAAATGTCTGTTCACATATTGCCAATTTAGTTACGTCATACATAGAACTCTGGACTTTTCCTATGCGTTTTTTAAGCCTATAAACCATAACCAGGTTCATTCTATGGTAAAATTGCATTCACAGCAAATGCATGGTTCTATTAGCATAGCATTCAAGGAGAAAAAGGACTTAATTTGTATACTTTTAAATGCTAACTCCCATTGCGGACAGCAGAGGGAGCTCCAATACCTAAATGCCTTAGTGGAAATGACGGTGAAGTTTGTAAATATAGACATTATTTTAAGTTAGCAAATTAAAGCCACAAGCATTGGTCCTATGTCTTTTTTAAAAACTGTTACATCACCACCACCAGGCTGCTAAATGAAAAAGAAAATCATGCAAATAATACTGTAAGTCTACAAAAGCCATATATCTTGAGTGGAGAGTGTAATAGTGCATATGATTTACTCGGCAGCTGCACATAACCCGCACATGAAGTCACTGCTCCTAGGTCCTCCTCTCTCTCCTCGGCAGGACATCTGTGCAGGGCCAGGGTCAGAAAAGGGCGCCTCTTTCTGGGTCAGATCTCTGGTTCGGCGCACCATTCCTCACACTTGTCTGCACCTCTCCTCTCACACAGCTATTTTGATTATTGCAACACTCCAGGCTTTTGATAAGATAAGAAAGTTCTGTTTCTATAAAGATTTATATTGTTTTTATAGTTATATTATTCATATACTTGAACATTTGAAATTGCTTTTAGGAGTACTTTCATGACCTTTATAACAATCATTTTCACTTTTATAGGAGGAGGAATTTTACTAGAAATATATATTGAAAGCCCAATAAAAAATAGCCCATGTGACATTTTAGGCATGTGAAAGACTGCGAAAGATATCTTGAAATATTGCTTTTGAAAGAGCACATAACTTTCATTTCATTAACTGCTAACACATTACATATTTAGAGCACCATATTCACCCAAAACAAAATATTAACAGGTTTAATAAGTTCAGTTTCATTTTTGACGCTCTCCACCACTAAGTCGCTCCCCCTTCAGAGCTCTATCACGTTATACATTACCACAGGGCGCAAGCATGGGTGACATAGGCTTGTGGGCTGATATTTGGATAATAAAGCTAACCATAAGGAAGGTTAGAATAGGGCCCAGGAGCTAAGTTTCATACTAAAGTGTGGAACATTCCAGGCAAAGCAATGATGTGAGTAATTTTGCATTTATTCAATTTTTGCATTTATTCAGTTACAGTTTGGGTGGAGTCAACCGCCATTCTCCATGGAGAGTACTACATTTTATGCCATTTTTGTGGATCATAACAAGCAAAACAATAGCCTCTCCATAGACAAATGGCAGACTCAGGCCCGCGGGCCAAATTTGGCCCTCGATATAATTATATATTGGCCTGCGAGATCATATCAAATATGTATTAGAGCTGGCCTACTGGCTGTCATGCCAGTATAGCGCATGCATCTCTAATACTATGAATCCCAGAATGCTTTGCAAATGTGTTGGTGCCAGTCCCCACCATTCCTGTTGACACTCATTAGAATCTGCTACCTGTGGCCTCACTCAAATTTAATCCACCCCTTTTGAAAAACACACAGATATTGTTAAAATGTTTCAATAAATATTTAGTTTGGCCTGTGACTTAGTCACAGTTTTTAATTTTGTCCCTCTGTGAATTTGAGTTTGACGCCCCTGTTCTAAACCATCAGTATTTGAAGTAGAATATATTTGAAGTAAAAATACTACACTTACTTCCAGGAGACCTCTAGTTGTAGTTTAATAGTCCCCAGCTCAGTGATGTCCACCAACATGAGCCGCGGTTTGGACACAAAGAAGTCTGCACTGGCACATGTCACACTGCCCACCAACTGCCAACCCAGACCTTTAGCTTCTGTCACCTGCAAGAGAGAGGAGGAAACAAACAAACATATATTTAAGTTGTGTCGGGAAGGGTATCCAGCGTAAAACCACTGTGGCAAGTAAAATGGTTAGTAGATGGTTTGCTTTGGAGATTACAGTTTTTAAAAAATGAATATTGTATTAAATAAAAGACTCACAGGAAGTTATAATTTTGAGTTTAAAAGGCCTAATCTCAAGTTTAAAAGTCATAAATTCGAGTCGTAATGTTGAGATGTTATTTGAAAAAGTCATTTCAAGACATAAACTCAAGTGGTAATTTTGACTTTAAAAGTAATCACGAAATTAGTGTTGCAATATATTTTTCAATCAACCTTCTCTTCACAGTGCATCATTTCAACTCAGTAACAGCATTTTGGAACATATCTGTGATTTAAACCCAGCAGATTTATTTCATAATAAAACATGGTTTGATTCTTGGCCAGGGGCATAGATATTACTTAAATAATTGCAGACTTTGTCATTTGAAATCTGAAACATTTCGAACAATCATTCAGCTCAATAAAACAAACATATCTGAATAGTTCATACCTTGATGTGGAAGTTGTGGTTGATATGTGGGAGAAAGGCCATCACCTCCTGGTCCCATGTCTGAGTATCGTCCGACTCAATCCTGCCTCTAATCCTCCAACGCTGGCGACCCAAACGCACCACCACCTGATCAAAAATGAAGGTTATGCAAGAATCTGCCATAACATTTCAATTAGTTGTGTTCAGATTGGAGAATATGTTAACCATTGGAAATATTGTATTGAATATGTTGGTGTTCCTCAAGGCTCAACGCTAGGGCTTTTTTTTTTTTTTTTCATTATGCAATTAAACAAGAAGAGGGCAAAATGTGGCTCTCAGACCAATTTCTGTCAGTCCTCAAGCCTCCCGCTGAACTAGGGAAATGACCATAGGCAGCTCTTCCACCTCTATAACCTCAATAACATCACATTATATTGCGGTGAAGACCTATGTTAAATACACCTATTTGAATGACTCACTGTATTGACCTTCAGCTTCAAATATGTTTCAATATGTGGCCCTCTGTGAAATAGCTTGGACAGCCCTCCACTTATGTTTTCAAGATGTACATTGGATTTAAAACACATGGTACTCTCTTCCAAATATCCTCGATTCCTAGACAGTGTGAGAGTTAGACGTGTGCATACTCTCCTTGTGTCCTGGTGGCGTTCCTCTGCTTTCCCCCATAAACCTGACAAAAAGGCTATAGGCTAATTCTCCAGCTCATGGCCAAAATCCTGACTTTAACAGGGTCTCTGCGTGCTGCTCTATAGTTGGCTACTCCAATTGCCTCAGAAGCATTTAAGGATCCAGAGTACATATTTCATGCATCTACAGGGACAATACCATCTACTTCATTGTAGTTTTTCTCACCTCGTACTGGTCTCCGGGGCAAAGGCGAGCGAAGCCGATCAGACCTGAGTGAAAACACATGTTCAGTCTGAGTTACATTATGAACCCAGCGATAACCCGCAAAGCACTGTGGGATACGTAACACTGCACGGAGAGAGGACACACCTTTCATTTTGATCTGTAGTTCTCCCAAAAGGATCTCCAACTCGCCCTCCATTGATGACATGTCCTGTGAGAAGAAAACAACAACCGCAAGATAATTTAATGTCTCAGCGATCTGGAATGACCTCAACATTTTTGCAGTATATTTAAAACAGGATTAAACCAAATCTAAAACAAACTAGGTAAATGAATGAAGACCACACTACCATAGCAAGTCTAAACCAATACCAAACTAAGGCAGGTTGATATATTAGTATATTTTAAAACAGTGCTCAGGAAATTATTATTTAACCATTAAGTGAAAGTATAGCGTTACATTCCCCCCTCTGCTTGTCTGTAATATTGTCTTCACTTCAACATCATGGACAGGACCACGAAGGGGTCGAAGTTTGAGCCTTTTGAAAGCAGATAGGGCCTGGTGTTAGCCCACGTGGGGAAGAGCGTGTTGTGGTTGTTTATTTAACAGAGAAAACACATGCTGCAGATTACTGGAGTCTGTCATTAAAAGTCACGTCATCAAAACAAAGGGAGGAATGCCAGAGATGTTTACTGAGGGAGAGAGCTGCTCCGGGCTTTGTACATGAGCGGTAACTAGCACGGCATGAAGAGTGCAAGTTTAGACACATTTTGTAGTTTTTTATTGGTTCTCAAATTGTGCTCTATTTTCCACTAGAGAAGCATATTATTGCTTTTTTTTTTTTTTTTTTTTTTCAATGACATTTAAAGAGGTATTGTATTTGTGTGTGCTATGTCATAATCTATGTCACACCTGTGGATCTTTGTGTTATAATTTGTACACTGATCTGCAAGGACTTCATAAAAGAAAAAAGTCCGCTAATTTCCGCGTTCAAAAACTGTGTCATTGTTACCACCTAGGCCTTAAGTTCTTTTCATGTGTGATTATTTGCCTGTTATGTTGGTGTGTTGCTGAATCTGTCCCCCATGAAATCCTGGCTGTGTGAGCGCTTGCCTGTGATTGGAGGACTGTTTCCCCGCCTGGCCAATCCTGTGGCTCACCTACAGACTCCTCCCCCCATTTAAGGAGATTCAGCGCACCTTTTTTTTTAATGTAAAATTACTTTCTTAGTTAAACTTAACCTTTGATACTTTTTTGTTTAAATCCCTGCACATTTACATTTGTCTAAATTAGATTGCGTTTTTTTTTTTTTTTTAGTTTAACATTTACAACCCTGTTTATTAGTTACTTCTTTATTTTCCCATTTTTCCATCTTGGTTTATGTTACTTCCCTGACCCTAGACGTCCTGGGTCATAACAGTCACCACAACAGGAAGCCACGCAGTTGTTGGTACCTATGAATTCTATGGATAGCTGCGGATTGTGCTAGCATTTTTTTTCCTTCTTTTGTACCAAAATGGAGAACAAAGTCGTTGGGCGTGTACTGGTAGCAGTGAAAATGGGGGTTGATCTGAGCAATAACGTCTTGAATACAGGACTATCAAGATTACTCAAACAAACATGGACAAATCAGACTAAATACAACTTTAAGAGGGTAAATGAGAAGAGAAACAACTCAAATATGGTAAGTAAATTTGGCATATTAGGTCCATTTTAAGCTAAACGATTTCCAATGTAGACCCAATACTTTGAGTGATTGGTTTATTAAAAGCCCCATATCATGCAAAAAATTGGTGACGCACAAATTAAGCAAAACTTGGAACAACTTAACACAATACCTTTGGGTGGATTTTCAGCCTTTACCCATTCACGTGTTAAAAAAAGTTCTGCTACTGCTGCTGCTGCTAAAACAGATGACCTCAACTCGAGCCCGCTTTCTGTTATTATTTCTCGGAGCGTGGCGTTTATTGAAAGATGCATGTGAAGTGTAAATGTTCCGCTCCATAACACCTGCCCAGTGTGAAAGAGCGCTGTGTAGTGTGCTAACGAGCCTTAGCCACATGCTACGCTAACGCACGCATGCTAGCAGACACATGTTGCGGAGGAGGCTAACCCGATCCTCTCTGGGACCACCTCTCACTCGACGTCTAATTTCATTTGGCAGCGATTCGGGAATTAGCATTGAGCCGTGGTAGCTCGCATGTGCTGGTGTTGACGGGAAGCAAATTTGAAACGTTGTAATTGTCTGAAATGTCTCTACTGCGGAAAAATAAATAATCCAATGTCCGATGGCTTCCCTTAGATCTAGATTTGTAGAAGTGGTTAGACGTTTGGTTTGAAGAAGGATCTACCAAGATTCTGTTGTTATATTACATAAACTGTGTAACTTTTCTGGCGTAGGGTCACTGCTGTCGCCATGGAGATGTTATTGCTGTTGCCTGAATGTCCCACAGTATGATAATATAGCTTATTATCTATCTCTTTGTAAACTAGCAGATGTACGGTACACCATGAGGCCATCAGATCTGTGCAGAGGTGAGTAAGAATACATGCATTAAAGGTATTTTTACACAATAAAAAACACCAGTAACTGAATATATGCGCGATAGATATATTACTATCTTAGCCTACTGTGCAGGCCTACCCATTGTTACACTGTTAAAGGCATCAACATCTGCTTGTGGGAGAGCTGCGAGTTATTTATTTTGCTTGACAAAGTCCAATAGACAGCGGAGACTCTTCCTACTGTCTAAAAATAAACTTGTAGTGTGCTATTTGCATGTGCTTTTTCTTTACCCGGCAAATAATTTGGGTTTAAATGGGAACGTGATCAAAAAATTCAATAACATCTTCCATTCATTGCTTAAGATTCATGAATGTAAATCATTTTAAACAGTATCTAACCTCAGATCAGGCAGAGTCCTTTTTGAGTTTATTTTTCCCTTTATCTGAAGTTAATGTAGACCCAAGCTTAAGACGAGCACATTGTAATTACCAGGTTGTGAAAATGGCTTCCCAAACTTACTGTATATCAACTATACTGTCATCTCAAATGCATTTATGACTGGATCAGACATGACCCGCTGTCTGTATGAGTGGAAAACTTACTGTCACATTATAACTTGAGATGCTTGTTTAAAACTGTAACGTTAAACTGTAGCAATCCTATTACACTGAAGGCGTTTAGTCCATCGATTTGAAGAAAGATTAAATGTTACTTCTGCATTTACAGTGGTCAGCCTTATTTTTTTCAACTATTATATAAGTTTTAAGGCTGTAAAACGCCTCATCACACACTTTTCTCTCTTGTTTAAACGCTCTGAAAGCTCAAACCTTCATATATTATATCCCCCTTCCCCGATGATCACTTTAAATGTGTTGGTGTCGGTGCAGAACGTTTCATCGACATGGTGGGTTTTGTCGGGGGGAGAAAACTTGCAAACATACAGCACTTAAGAGTCACACTGCGATTGAACACTTGGCTGAACACATTCTGTACTGTACAGGAGACACGGAGGAGACTGATGGACAATGGTCTGCAGTCCTTCAGCCAATCAGGACACGGAACACAAAGAAAGCATGCAAAATCACACTTCAAAAAAAAAAAAAAATCTGCGAAACAGCGAGGCCGGGAAAAAAGTGAACCACAATATAACGAGGGACCACTGTACTCCACTGACTAATGATCCAAACTTTAAACCGGAATTCACATTTCCCTAAAGCACAGACTTAAGTGCATGTGTCTGAAATGTAAAAAAAAAATTGGAACTTTGACACGTTGTTTTTTGTCCTGTTCAAAATGGCAAAGGTACTGGTTTGATATATTTTGCGAAATCCAGCAGATACAAAGAGTTCATTTGGACATGACTCCTTTGTTCCTTCTTTTATAGCTCCCAAGCAAATTCATCATGTCAAGCAACAAAAATCCACTGTGGTGCATGCTCAGTTTTGCAGTGGATTAGTGAGCATGGACCTACACTAAAGGACTGGCAGAAAGTTTTACTGGACCTAATTCCGATGGAAATACCTGACGTGCCTAATACAGTCCAGGACCGACTCTTCTTCACTATTTGGGATATGTCGATCCTGATACTAGTAATAAACTTCTCTGTGGATTCTCTTAAATTTCTTGTGTTCTTGTGTATCGATTGACTGTAGTAGTGAGTCTGAACTTTTGTTGTATCTTATTTGAAGGTTCAATTTAAAAAGTAAGACATTTATTTTCAATTGGTTAGGTTATAGGAACTGGCAACCCAAATGAGAGACGCATGTGAGGCAAAATGTGCTTTTTGATTAGAGAAGCAAAAAACCAAGTAGAACAACTTAGCACAATGTTTTTGTAATTAAGAATAAATCAACATTAGGGTGCAATTGTCATCAGTAAATGCAATGTTTGATTTTTACCTCATATCTAGAACTAAAGTGATAAAACTTTCTACCGAGTCTACATACCTCCCTTTAACTAATGGTTTGTTTTTGCCGTACAAACATGTAAAGTGATCTTTTGTTAGTTCTGCAGATGTTTTGGAGAAGGCATTTTTTCTTTCTTTGTGTTGTCTCTTCCTGTCTGGTGCGGTTCAAACCCAGATGACACTCACATGTGGACTGTCCTTGTGTTTGCGATTGTGCTGCAGAACACACGGGCCCAGGGGAGCGCCGTTCATTCACACCACATGTCTCGGTAAAGCGTCTATGGCTCTGGGTCACTTCAGTTCATTTTGACCTCTGCCTGCTTAACACATGCTACACTTATAACTAACACCACATTTCAACCAACTGCGCTCAATCTGGAAAAGACAAAGTGCAGTTAAAGTACTGTCTTCGATCTATAAACTGCTTTTGTTTGAACAAGATCAAGACGTCCTCAGAGGTCCTGACAGCAGATAAAAATGAAATATACAATTCTCTTCAAAGTTGTAGGATAATTCATGTCATTGTACTTTTCCAAATGGGCATCTGGTGAATCTGTGCTTAATTTACTTAACATCCAAAACTGAAAGGACAAGAAAAAGATGGGACTGGAAAAACGGATGGCTGAAATAACGAAATATCAGTAGGCCTGTCACGATAACACATTTTTAAGTTCGATATATTGCTGAAGTAAAACGATAATATTGAAAGTAATTTATGCCGCTGACACAACAACCCGAGAGCAGATTTAAACCACAAAAACTATTCTAAATCTACAATATTGTTAACAAATGAGCTGCAATAAATAAACAGCAGAATGAAACACTTTAGTACTTAGTTTGCATCGTAGAGCAAAAAAAAAAAAACCCTTAATTGGTGATACGTGTAGGATTCGTAGTTATTTTTGGTACAAATGGGAAAAAAAACAAACTTGCTACTCGCTCGTGTGATGTACATTCGTGGATCGGCTTCAGCGGCAGTGCTGCTGTGGCTGGAGTTAGAATGAATAAACATTTAAACATTAAATG
The DNA here is from genome assembly GCA_019594935.1 of Periophthalmus modestus. Taxonomy (NCBI): domain Eukaryota; kingdom Metazoa; phylum Chordata; class Actinopteri; order Gobiiformes; family Gobiidae; genus Periophthalmus; species Periophthalmus modestus. The sequence continues at coordinate 32,537,705 of JAIEZT010000013.1, read as the reverse complement.
GGATTTATATTGTTGAAATTGAGTTAGATGGTCAGTTGTGTTGTATTTTGGCCTTTCTGAGCGTCTGTGCTCACTATTGTGTGTGTTTGTTCCGGTAAAGTTTTGACCTTGTATGGACCATGGCCCCAATGTCACTTTTTGTTCCGGCAATGTCTAATTTAAGCACCGATAATGCATGGTATATAAATCTCGTCACTCAGCACATTTAGTGTATGATAAGCAGTGCTTGGTGAAGGACTCAAGTACAGATACAGAGGTAAAAAGTTACTCAAGTAAAAGTTATAGTATCACGTGAAAAAAATCTACTTAAGTAAAAATATTTAAGTACTTGTTTAATAATGTACTTAAAGAGTAAAAAATAAAAGTATTTCACACACGTGTTTTTCATTAGCTAAAGTATTAAATGTAGTGATATTGATTCAAAAATTATGCATACTTTGGTCAGCAGTAACAATACAAATCAACTTCTCAAAAACTTGTGTCAGGATGTTACCACAAACATAGTTTGCTCAAAGCTGAATCTTGAGCTCAAAAACTTGAGTCAGGATGTTACCACAAACATAGTAAAACTAACCCCTCAAATCTGATGAAAAGTACTTCTTACTTTTCAGTCCAGTTCAAAAATGTAGTGGAGTAGAAAGTACAGATACCTACTCTCAAATGTAGTGAAGTAAAAGTAAAAAGTATCCACTGTAAATCGTAGTTAAGTAAAGTACAGATACCGAAAAATCCTACTTAAGTACAGTACTTTACTAATTGTACATCGTTACCTTCCACTAGTGATAATAACAATGAATCCTATTAGTAGTTACCACCTTACATACGAGTTACAAGTTAGGGTACCCTGATTGCGATGGCGTGTTTACCTGTAAACTGAGCCTGTGGTTGCGGCTGAGCTCCAGCAGGCTCTCGCGGGACGCCCGGGTGGAGGGGGACAGAGAGAAGGCCCTGCGCATGTTTACCGCCCCCTGACACAGCCTCCACTGGATACAGTACGTCTCATACAGCTCCTCCACCTGAGCAACAAATATACTTCAATAAGCACATCACAGAAGTTTAAAAAAAAAAAACACAATGAATGGGTTATGAAGTACTGCAGGTGTAAAGACAGTGTGTACGGTACTGCAAAAAGTAATGCAAGGTAAGAAAGTTAGATACTTGAGACATTAATAATACTTTGATTTGAGCAGAACTGAAATGTCAGAAAAATTATACCAATGGAACAAGATTTTTTACTTATTATAATATTGCTATCATTATTTCTTCTTCTTATTCTTATTCTTCTTCTTTCTTATACTGTATATTTTTATTAATCAAGATTTCACATCTTAAAATTCAAGTCGTTTTAACTTACCCACGTTACCTTTTACAGTGTGGTAGTGATTGTAGTAGAAGTAATGAATGAAAGTAGCCTTAATATCTGTAGTAGAGGTAGTACTATGTGTGGTAGTAGTAGTAGTAGTAGTAGTAGTAGTAGTAGTAGTAGAGAATGAGGCAATACGTGTAGTAACTGTGGTGAATAGACTTATACCCCTACTACAAAGTCCACTCCCAATTGTTCACTTTTCACATAATCGACATGGGCATATTAGACATACAGCTTGTATTATGTCTAGTCAGGGTGTAGCACAAAATTCCCTGGGTACAGATGGTTTTGCCACAGGATCAAGATCAAGCCCCATGTTGGAAGCTAGAGGCGCTAACCACTCCACTAACTCAGGAGATGGTTGCATGTTCATACAGTACCTTGCTGATTTGAAACTCTAGTCTTCGGATGTATCTTTCCAACGCTCTGATCTCCTGTGCATCAATAAAAGATACAGTTTTTGTCAGCGGGTCATGTAATATACTTCCCAATTGGAAGAACATTATTGGAAGAACATTATCGGAACAACGCTTCACCTTTTCCAGATCGTAGAGAAAGGCCTGTGAACAAACGAGAAGTTATTCACATTCAAAATAAAAATACAACTATTATACTTAAACATGAACCTGGCACATCCTCACCAGCCTGGAGTTCCTCTTGGTCTCTCTCTGCTGAGCTGCCAAGAAGTCCATTTCAACCTGATGCCCTTCCAGATACTCCCTTAATACATTTAAACAGCATTAAAGGTGAACACATCACGGCGTTAGAATTTTTTGGCATTGGTCTTTGTCTTTCTATAATTTATATGAGTTATTTTAATGGTACACTGCCTGGCCAAAAAAAAAAAGTCGCCATCAAAAAAAATGGTCATTTTGTTGAACCGCCTTTAGCTTTGATTGCATGCATTCGCTGTGGCATTCTTTCAATAAGCTTCTGCAATGTCACAAGATTTATTTCCATCGAGTGTTGCATTAATTTTTCACCACGATCTTTCATTGATGATGGTCGAGTCTGACGCTGCACAAAGCTTCTCCAGCACATCCCAAAGATTCTCAATGGGGTTAAGATCTGGACTCTGTGGAGGCCAATCCATGTGTGAAAATGATGTCTCGTGCTCCCTGAACCACTCTTTCACTATTTGAGCCCGATGAATTGTGGCTTTGTCATCTTGGAATAGGCCCGTGACATCAGGGAAGAAAAAAATCCATTGATGGAATAACCTGGTCACTCAGTATATTCAGGTAGTCAGCTGACCTCATTCTTTGACTGACACAGACTGTTGCTCAACCTAAAACTGACCAACTGGAGGAGGCTCATATCTATTTACTTAGTTAAATCCAGGTGACGACTTTTTTTTTTTTTTGGCCGGGCAGTGTATGTTCTTTTACAACACTTTCTTTGTTGCTTTTCTTTTGATGCCCTCTGCTGGTAACAATGGGAAGTGGAGCCTTTCAAAAACTCAATTTAGCAGAATGTCTATATGTAACTTGGGGTAAAAAATAAGTAGCGATGTCCTGAATGAATCCAGTGAAGTATGAACTTAAAATCATTGAGTTGACATCAAGAAATTTTATGTCAAATTTCCACTGACGAGGGCCAGAAAGAGAGAGCATATGACACCAGGATTGAAGTCTCTGCACTGACTGTCTGTGAGCCCTCTGGGACCCTCAGGTCTGTCCCAGCTGTCCCATGAGTCCAAAGTAAATCTCATGGCGAAATGACATTCAGTTTTTAAGTTTTTACAGCCCCCGTCTGTGGAGTAGTCAACCTAAGGACCTAAGGTAGTAAACTCAACTATCTTTTTTTAAATTAATTTATTTTACTTAGTTTTTATTCCATTTGTGTCATATTTTAACACTCCATTTTTATTGTTAATATAATCTTTATGAGCTTTATGTCTTGTTTCTTTCTGTCTAATTGTTTTATGAAGGAACAGCGGGGAGTTGCTACATTTCAAATGTTTGAAAAGTGCTGTACAAATACACTTATTGATTGTATAAAGATAAAACAAATGTATAACTGCAGTTTCTCATACAAACATACTTGAGCCCTTTCCGTAGTGCCTGGAAAACCCTGTCCACCTGCTCTGGTTGTATGGACCACATGACTCCGCTCTCTCGAGTCGGAGACAGGTGCGTTCTGGGAGATGTAGCTCCAGATCCACCTTTGAAGCGAAGGGAGCGAACAGAAGAGCTCCTACAGACAGTCAAAAGACAAAAGTTCTTTTCAACTTTGATGTGTCAGTTATGTGCCACCTCCTCACAAATAAACACATCATAATCAATAATATGTCCCCTTTTCTAAACTGCTGAAGTAACCTCACAATGCACAGTGTCCGTAGATGTTTTTTTTTGTTCCATGTAAATGATAATAAACCACAATATTGACTAAAACTGCTTTATAATAGAAACTGGTTCATTGAATTCCTGCTGCCCTGCATCTTCAAGTGGCATTTCACCATGACAACCATTTTCATTTGTGTTTTTATTGTTGGAGAATGTCCAGTGGTAGTAAATGCTGTGGGTGGAGTTAAGGAGGAGATGAAAAGAGGAATTTTCTGACCACTTAAGAATGTAGAAATACAGGATTACTCAACCATTCATGACATTTATGAATCAATAGAAATACAACTTAGACTAAACTAACGATAATGGAACGCTGTTATAACACGGTCAAGAGCTCATAAAAGTCTATTTTAGATAATACGTCTTCTTTAACTGTTTGACATCACAAGGTGGAACAGATCATTTTTAAGAGAAGTGATAGGCTGAATATATTAAACATGGGTGAAGGAAAGGAAATATAAGTCCAGGTATTATTTTTGAATATAAACAATATTATAAATGAATAATATACATATTAAACCCTTTAAGCCTCATCTACCACGTATGTTTTATCAACCTGGAATCTTCAAATACAGATTAAAGTGGGACTAAACACCTAAACTAGGAAGGAAAAGGTGGGGGGTCTGGGGGTACAAGGAAGAGTGTGATGGGTCAAAAAAAGTATCCACACTACACCTGGCTGTAATCAGGTTAGTGTTTTGTGATGTCACCAACTACTGGAAACTGCAGAGGCCACTGAAGGCAACACAAAAGTAGAAAATTGTATTAAAACACCATATATAGAGTTTAATCACAAAAAAAGTGGATTTAGTGATTAGCTCCACTTTACATTCCAGCGTATGTAACTTCGTATGTGTCTGTGGTCCTGTTTACATTCAGACCTCTTGCAGTGAGGGACAACGGCCAACTCAAATAACTGATTTATACCACTGTCTGGAGCTGTTTTGGCAGAAAGCATCGTAAAAGGGCCAGTGGTGATGGAGTGTGTTCTATCACTCCACTAATATTAGTTCTAGTCTGAGGGATGGGGCAAAAGCAGAGGACACATTTCTCTATGGGGACGGTAACGCTGACTGAGTAATGTGCAAGGATTTCATTTAAAGGAACTGCAAAAAAAATTCAAGATTTACATTATGAATTTCATAAACATGACCTAACTGTGTCCCAGAAATGTTCAATTTAAATATAACTTTGACATGATGCCCCTCTATTTATGTTATAATTTGGTGATGGGTGGTTCTCTAAATGGACTTTATTCACTAAACATTAGATGGAACAAGAGTTTCCCGGAGTCACTATTTCTCGTGGGGGCTTTTTCTCAGTACTAGCGGAGAACTTTTTGGTGTTTTTCTGTACTACCATAAAATATGAGCTGTAGAGGTTTGAATAAATAACTTCTATGACTCATTATAGATACAGACCATCTACTAAAGTATCTCATTCTCCTGTTTATTTATTGCAGCTCATGTGTTTAGAATAGTTTTTGGGTTACCTTTCACCACTGGGTTTAGTCCATAGACTGTATAAACAAGTGAACTAAGTAAGTGTAACGTCACCAGCAACTAAAGAGCCAATTTGGAGCGAAGCTGTTGAAGGTAACGCCCCTTCCCGCCCATACCACTGGTTTAGCAGGGAGTCGGCGCTTAGCAACACCGTCAATCAAACCTGTCTCTAACACAGGCGGGAGCGACCTCGGGGAAAGAAGGCACCTGATTTGTCTCTTATTAATGTTCATATCTTGAGTTATGGACACAATAACAACATAAAAATACCAGGATCCCCTAGAGCGGGTTAATACGAACAGTTTAAGACTAAAATGATGAGCCTGACAGCCGCATTTACGGAGAGAGGGGCCACAGATTTCTCATGTAAAGTGAATTGAGGCCAGACTCGATGGAGCTGGAAGCGCGCCCATGATCATTTCCTATGTGGAACGCAGTGGCGGTTCGCGAGTTAGCTATGTCCATTTATATATACAGTCTATGGTTTGGTCACTGGCAAGGTTCAGTTGTGATCGTAATACCATTTTAAAAAGTGTAAGGGTCACATACCGTACTTTTAAATTTGATTACTCGCACACCCTGAGCATAACATCATTAAAATGTAATAATCTGAAGTGGATTGCCTTTATAGTTAAGAGTGCTCCCTGCAGACCACACACTCGTCTCAGATTAATAACAGCTCTTTTAGAAACGCTTTGGCTGTGTGACATTTTGGCTGTGTTCTTAAGTGAAGTTAATGTCCAAATCATGACAGATGGTGGTGCTGCAGTGTGGTCATGAGAGGTTCCAGAGTGGGGGAAAGAGCAGCTTTTCATGACAACGTCTCACTGACAGAAGCCACAGCCCCGAAAGCAGACTGGATATGTGTGAGACTGGGTATTTGTTACATTATGGGGACTAAAATCTGGTGTACACACTCACATCATGGGGACTTGCCTCATTTATGGGAACAAAAATCTGGTTTCCATGACATATATCCTTTATTATTAGCTCAGCAACATAGTTTAAAGGTCCTATATTACACCAAATTGATTCTTGTGCGCTTTAAGACGTGTTACAATGCCATTACCTCCTCAAAAACATACCTGGAGTTGTGTTTTGTTTCATTCACACATGTTTGAGTAACGTTTTATTATTAGTCTGTCTACATCTCCAAAGCTCAAAATGCTCCGTTGCACTTTGTGATGTCATGCAGTGGTAGTTTTCAAGTTAACAGCTACTTTTTACCTTTAGTTTAGTAGAAAATGGGAATTCCAGGACTGAAATTATCCAAATGATTCTAATGAAGAAAATGGTTAAAGGGGACAAAAACTACTTTTATGAGTTTTGAATCATGTTGTACAATTGTTCCCTCATCCTTAGCTTACTCAGAGTTGTATTTTGATAGATTCCTGCATGTTTCAGTAACCCTGCATTGTCCTGCATCCGAGTCTTGAGTGCTTGAGTACCTGTTTTCAGTCTCCGAACTGTGCAAATTAGTTGGATTTATTTTTCAATGCTTTTGAAAAATTCAGGGCATACAGTGAAATCCAATACAGATGCAGGGCTTTCACAGGAAGTCAAATAAGATGTTTAATTCTCAAGCTTTTCCACCTTCAGGGCACTCAGAGCGCTTTACATCAAGGAACACTCACTCATTCACACACACATTCCTACCCCAGTGTACACAGGTGGATTAAGTGTTTTGCCCAAAGACACAATGAAAGCATTCATCTGTGGGAGGTGGAATTGCACCGCCAACCTGTGGGTCAGTGGATCTGGCCGCTCAACCACTGATGTTTTAAGTCAAGAGCAGGACTGAATCAGTTTCTGAATCAATACTGCAGTTTACAGTGAAAAAAATGTATAGCTTAATACTAAATATTCGAGAAAAAAAACCTTTCTACATCTCCTTTAAGACAAGTTTAAGGTTTGTGTTAAGGTTCGTGTTAGTCTCCAGGAAATGAATGTAAGTCAATGTAATGTCCTCAACAAGCATGCACACCCAACATGTGTGTGTGTGTTGTGTGTGTGTGAACATGTGCTCTGTGTGTCCAACAGGAAGTGCATTCCTCTTGTGTTTTGAACCCCCCTCTGCTCTGTGGGTCCAGGGTGCAAGAGTTTGTAGTTTGGTTCTCCACTCAAAAGTAACACTAGTGGTGCGTTGTTACACTCTCACAAAAACTCTCTCTTCAATTAATAAAACTAAAATATTCGTGATTGGTGCATTATGCAACTTTTGAGTTGTAGAAGTTCAAATTGCGAACGTCTATGACTCATATAGACCCAAACTAACTACTTAAGTGTTGCATTATTTCTTGCAATTCATATTTTGTACATTTAGAATACTTTTTGGGGGATAATTCTGCTTTATGGCTATATTTACTTCAGCAATATATTGCATTTCAAAGCTTGTAACCAGCTATTTTCCACGGAGATGTTGTTGCTTTGTCTTCAGAATGATTATTTCGTCTTTAAACTACTGTACTCTAGACTTGGACTGTCATTCTGTGTACGGTAAAATATAGTTCAAATCTTATCTGCATACTAAACTCTAGCTGCCATTTCCATTCAAAATCGACGATTGACTTTAAAAACACAGAGGAGCCTCACGGAGAACCAAATCACATCAACTGGTAGACGTTTCAGCTCTCCAGATGGGGCCAAAATATGCAAAACAGACAAATATTTTACAAACCGTCTGCGCCCCGTCAGAGATCCCAGTCCAGTGAAGGAGCGCGTCCTGGAGACCAGCCCTCCGTCTGAGGGAGAGTCGAACTTCAGCTTCACCGACATGCTAAAACACATGGGAAACAATAGAGTAAGACCGCATGCTCTGTAATGGACTTCATGAATGTCTTGCCCACAGACTGTATAAAGAAGTGGACTAAGTGAGTGTGACGTTACCCACAGCGTTCGGCTCCAGTCAAATGAAGCTCATCAAGGCTAAGCAGGTATAGGGGCGAATTTGGTGCCGAGTTCCATATTTGGAAGTCCAACCTCGAGTATCATAGCAACCTAAGAGCAAATCCGGACCAAGGTTGTTTAAGGTAACTCCTCTTCCCGCCCACACGTCTAGTTTAGCAGGGAGTGGGTACTTAGCAAACACTTTCAATCAAACCTGTCGCGACTGCTACGGGAGTGATCTAAGGGAAAGAAGTTGCCAGATTTGTTTGTTAATAATGTTCATATCTTAATTTACGGACAAAATAGCTTCATTTTAGCAACATTTTCAGACCAGAGTAGCAGTTACAGACACAGGGGTGACCATTTTTCAAAGTAAAGTGAATTGGAGTCGATGGAGCCAGAACTGTGCCCATGATCACTTCCTATTTGCAACACAGCGGTTTGTAGGTTAGCTATGTCCATTTATATATACAGTTTATGGTCTTGCCCAAGGACACTCAACAGACCCTTCAAAATCCAGTGTCGATGTAATGTTCAATAATTCCATAATGGCGGCGACTGAAGGCAAAACAGATTTAAGGCTAAGGTAAGGTTAAGTTATACTTTTTAGATCCCTCATGAGCACTCTGGGACCCATCTCCAGATCTTGAGCTAGGCTTTGGCAGGACTACCTTAGCTGGAAGAATTTTCCTGTTTTTGTGGATATTTTGGGTTGCTAATGCTAACGAATTTACCTCCTTATTACAAAAAATATGCAACAAATTTGAATTTCCAGAAATCTCAGTCACTGCCTTTTCTATAACTAAGGTTGGCCTCAACATTGTATTTGAGCTTCACATAAAGTGAACTTTGTTGTAAAACTGTAGTATTTCCTGAAGTACAGGGTGGCCCAAAAGTCACTGACAGTTGAAAAAAAAAAATATATAACTCTTTTGTTTCTAAATATTTTTCTTTTATTTTCTCAGAGCATTAAGAACTACCCTTCTGTCATTAATATGAGCAAATATAGCACCGAGGTGTTACCGTCGACATTTTAATACCAGAGATGCCCCGAGCGTAAATGCCATTAAAGGAATAATAAGTGGTTTTCAAAAGACGGGGGCAGTATGTGATCTCCACAGACCTGACTAGTCCCAATTTCTTCCTGTGGGGCTATCTTAAAGAAAAGGTGTTTGTGAATAAACCTCAGACAATAAACAACTTAAAATGTAACATCGAGGATCAAATAAGGGCCATAGTGCTTTCAAATGTTTTGCAAAGTGTGTTGGATCGGGCTATTCAGTGTGAAACTGAAAATGGTGGACACTTAAGAACATTATTTTTTTTAAATTACTTTTAATTTTTACTCCCCCTAGTTTAAGTAGTGATAAGTTCAAGTGTAAGTGAACCACTATATATATTGTCAAAAATCTCAGAAGGTTCAGTTTACCTACTGCTAAAATTTGGTGAGTATAACTTAAGAATTATAGGAGCTACTGAAGATTTAAAACTGTATTTGCCTTCATCAAAAATGCTTAGTCTATCAAAATCTCCCATCGTATAGTGATCGTGATCGCAAACATTTGTGTTATGAGAGAATGCAATCACTGAGACTCTGCCAACCCAAACATTAAAACATGTTCAAATAGGGCTTTGGTATTTTAGCCTATGTTTACACTATGCAAACTTATTTCTCAGCTTTCAAGTACAAATGTTCATCATTAAAGTACATTCTTCTAGTTTGTTGTAGATGTTTCTGGTAAATTATGCAGTTAGCCAAGGCTTTGTGAATCTCTTCTCACGACTGGTCTTGTTAATGTAAAAAAATGACATCACTCCCATCAGAAACACAGCCCACTTATAATATAGAACAACCATGGTTCATTTTTAGGAGAATAAAGATTACTGGCACTCATGCAACTTTGAATAGGTAGATGAGATGTGAAATGATATCCATATCTCTCTATATTTACTACTTTTTTATACAGAGGGATGTCAGTCTGGTCACCACTCTCTGTATTGCTGTATTTGCTCACTGATCCTGCAGAAATCTGGCATATTTTTCAGTCCTCTGTAATACTGTTTTCCTTTCTTTTTTCCTCGAAAGCAGACATATTTATTTTGATACAGACAGACCATGCATGTCCCCTGTTTCTGAACTCAGGGGAGATTCACCGGTGACCAGATTCAGATCTTCATAAAGTATTGGAAAAGTGAGTATTTTGGATCCCAAGTAAATTATCATATGAATAAAAGTCAATGTTGCATAATATGTCTCGTTTACCTAGTACAAATACGTGTTATACTTGTTAAATATACTTGTTGTTTAGTGATGTCTAAAAAAAACCCTTGGTGGGAACTGTCCAAGTGTATTCAGCTGAAACTAGGAAGCATCTTTTTGTTAGTATTGTATAGCACTTTATCGGTGGTATTGCCTTTGGATACTTTGTTCTGTTCTAACAGTTTCACTTCTCACTTTTGCAGAAGGTTCATAATCCAAGCATTAAATGGAAAGTGAGGAATGCATTTGAACCACTGCCATGAGTTTAAAGTTTGTAACTTAACCGGTGTCGGGCTCAACACACGAGACACGACCCCCCTGGATACGGTAATGTCCTTTGGTCTTGATGTAAATCTGATGGAGATTTGTGAAATGCACCACTTTGCCGTGTTGTCCTCTATACCGCTGCCTCAGAGTGTGTTTAGTCCATGCACCTCAGCACGCCGAGCGCACACAATGAACTCTATGATTGCCTCTTTGTTTTCTGGCCTGGTCAATGCATCTGAAACTATGAATGGAGTTGATTGGCAAAACATCACACCAGATGCTCCACTCTCTCGTTTCAATGACACTTGCACGCAGGATTTGGATGCAGTGGCTCCATTAAGACTAAAATGCACAAAGCCCATTGGCTTAATGAGAACATGCATGAGGTTAGGCGCACAGGTAGACACACTGAGAGGAAATGGGGGAAAAAAAAAAGGTTGTGAAATGAGAACACATCAGGCCTGTATTTTATATCAGGGGCAATTCAAAATGTTACTGATTGCATTTAAATGTCTGCACTCTATGGGTCCTCTTTATTTAAGGGATTTACTGCAGCCCTATACTCCAGCCAGAGCCCTGAGGTCAGCTGACCTCAGGGCGCCCTCTGCCTGTCAAACCCTCTCAGTCTTTAACACAGTTTAAGACTAAAACCCAACTCTTCTCCCTGGCATTTAATACTAGTTAGACAGGGTATCTTTGTGTTTTATTGTACTTTCCCTATATATTGTGTTATCTGTATATCAGAATTTGTTGACTTTTATGTGTAGTACTTTGGTCAGCTGAAGTGCTGTATAACTAAACTTGAACTGAATTGAATAAAGGGTCTATATTACAGTATTTTCTGAGTTGTGCTTTGTTTCATTCACACATGTTTATCCTGTTTGAGAGTTCTCCCCTCAAACAGAAAACACTCTGTTCCACCTTGTGATGTCATGTGGTAATAGAGGAAGTGATCCACTGTGTTTTTAAATTCCATACACATTCACTAGAATCAATCGGATCATTTCAGCTCTGGAATTTCCAATCTGTAGGTAAACGGTAGTCATTAACTTGAAAACTACCGCTCCATGACATCACAAACTGGAACAGTGTATTTTGAGCTTTAGAAATGTAGACAGACTAGACAGAGATGCACTATTACTCAAACATGAAACAAAACACAACTCCAGTATTTTTTTTGAGGAGGTAACAACGTTCTAACATGGCTTAAAGGTCACAAGAGTCTATTTGGCGTAATATAAGACTTTAACACATATTCCTCTTGGTGACGGTTTGAAAATGTGGGAAAAAATCAGGTACTGCCTCTTTAAATATCTTTCTATCTTGAACAAATTATCTGACAATTTTAGCCCATTTGTATTTCTTTCACTCCTCCAACATCTGATTCCAATAGAAATTAAAACTGCAAGCAGTGATAAAGGCCCTCGCCACCCTTGCGACCGCGGGGTTCACGCGACCGTGGAGTTCGCGCTTCTTGTTCCCGCTTACATCGCCCCTCCCACCAAAAACAGCGACTGAGTAATACTACTCCATTCATTCCAATGAGAGCAGTTATGACATTTTCACACCTGCACGGTTGGAAATAGAGGTATGTCTTCATTGGCTTTTTTGTTCAGTATGATGAGTGGAATATGTGTACCAAATTTAATGGTTTATGACAAAGTAAATATTTTTTCTTCCCATTTAACCAAAACCCATGTATTTCAATGAGAAATGTCGGTCGTTGCCATGGCAACACACTTGGAAATAGAGGTATGTTCCCATTGGCTTTTTTGTTCAGTATGGTGATAGGGATGTCCAAGCCAAATTTCAAATGTTTTTGAAAAAGTACATTTTTTTTGGTCCCATTCAAATTTTCAAGGGGGCGCTGTGGAGCAATATAATGTCTAAAAATTTTAAATTGTATGTCTATGCATTCAGATCAAGATTTTGAACAAATCGTATATTAATGCCGGGAAATAGGACGCTGCATGTTTGAGTTACGTACGATTTAATACTTCAAAAAATTGCTTTTTTCTTACAAGGCTGGCCACACCCACATTTTATAACTTAGAAAAATCCAAGTGAGTCGTCTTTAATCCCACATGGGTCTAGTTCTATTTGACCAATTTGCAAGTTTGTTGTATGAAAATCCATGGCGTAAAAAATTCAAACGTGAGAGTTAAAATTAAGAAAAAATGGGGTTCCGCCCACAATGGCCGACTCCCTGTAGGGTTTAGGGTGGGGTCATAATATATAATTTTTTACTTGTCTTGACATGTTCTATGGTTCTACCAAATTTCATTTGTCTGCGATGAAAAAGGTCTGTCATTGCCGTAAAGTATTTTGAACTTTGAGGTGGCGCTACTGAGTCATTTTGAAACATTAATTTTTTTGCACATCAAATTACACATTTTTTCACCAACCTTGAATTTTGGGTCATAGTTGGATTAGTGCAGAGCATCTATTTAGTCGACAAGAAAGTCCAGTACTCTGAACCCCATTCATTTCAATGACACATTTATGATGTTACCACGGTAACATAGTTGCAAATAGAGGTATGTTCTCATTGGCTTTTTTGTTCAGTATGTGAAGCCAGATGTCCATGCCAAATTTCAAATGGTTTTGACAAAGTAATTTTTTTGGTCCCATTCAAAAGTTCAAGGGGGCGCTGTGGAGCAATGTAATGTCTGATGTATGTAAATTGTATGTCGTTGTGTTCAGATCAACATTTTCAACAAAACGTATATTAATGCCGGGAAATAGGACGCTGCATGTCTCAATTATTCGCAATTTAAAACTTAAAAAAATGGCTTTTTTTCTTGGCAGGCTGACCACGCCCACATTTTATGACAGAAAAAAATCCAAGACAAACACCTTTAATCCCACATGGGTGTAGTTCATTTTGACCAATTTCCAAGTTTCTAGAATGAAAATCCATGGCGTAAAAAATTCAAAAGTGACATTTAAAATTTGGAAAAAATTGGGTTCCGCCCACAATGGCCGACTTCCTGTAGGGTTTAGGGTGGGGTCATAATATAATTTTTTACTTGTCTTGACATGTTCTATGGTTCTACCAAATTTCATTTGTCTACGATGAAAAAGGTCTGTCATTGCCGTAATGTATTTTGAACTTTGAGGTGGCGCTATTGAGTCATTTTGAAACATAAAAATTTTTTGCTCATGAAAATACATATTTTTTTTTCACCATCCTTGAATTTTAGGTCATAGTTGGATTAGTGCAGAGCATCTATTTAGTCGACAACAAAGTCCAGTACTCTGAACCCCATTCATTTCAATGACACATTTCTGACCATTTCCACGGTTACCACGGTAACATAGTTAAAAATAGAGGTATGTTCTCATTGGCTTTTTTGTTCAGTATGTCAAGTTAGATGTGCTTGCCCAATTTCAAATGTTTATGACAAAGTAAGTTTTTTTTTCCGTCCCATTCAAAATTTCAAGGGGGCGCTGTGGAGCAATTTAATGTCTGACTTATGTAAATTGTATGTCGTTGCGTTCAAATCAACATTTGAACAAAACGTATATTAATGCCGGGAAGTAGGACCCTGCATGTCTGAGTTATTTGCAATCTAAAACTACAAAAAATTGTTTTTTTCTTTGCAGGCTGGCCACACCCACATTTTATGACGTAAAAAAATCCAAGGAAGTTGCTTATAATCCCAGATGGCCCTAGTTGATTTTGACCAATTTCCAAGTTTCTAGAATAAAAATCCATGGCGTAAAAAATCCAAATGTGAGAGTTAAAATTTCAAAAAAATGGGTTACCGGGCACGATGGCCGACTCCCTGTAGGGTTTAGGGTGGGGTCATAATATAATTTTTTACTTGTCTTGACATGTTCTATGGTTCTACCAAATTTCATTTGTCTGCGATGAAAAAGGTCTGTCATTGCCGTAATGTATTTTGAACTTTGAGGTGGCGCTACTGAGTCATTTTGAAACATTATTTTTTTTGCACATCAAATTACACATTTTTTCACCAACCTTGAATTTTGGGTCATAGTTGGATTAGTGCAGAGCATCTATTTAGTCGACAAGAAAGTCCAGTACTCTGAACCCCATTCATTTCAATGACACATTTATGATGTTACCACGGTAACATAGTTGCAAATAGAGGTATGTTCTCATTGGCTTTTTTGTTCAGTATGTGAAGCCAGATGTCCATGCCAAATTTCAAATGGTTTTGACAAAGTAATTTTTTTGGTCCCATTCAAAAGTTCAAGGGGGCGCTGTGGAGCAATGTAATGTCTGATGTATGTAAATTGTATGTCGTTGTGTTCAGATCAACATTTTCAACAAAACGTATATTAATGCCGGGAAATAGGACGCTGCATGTCTCAATTATTCGCAATTTAAAACTTAAAAAAAATTGCTTTTTTCTTGGCAGGCTGACCACGCCCACATTTTATGACAGAAAAAAAATCCAAGACACAAACACCTTTAATCCCACATGGGTGTAGTTCATTTTGACCAATTTCCAAGTTTCTAGAATGAAAATCCATGGCGTAAAAAATTCAAAAGTGACATTTAAAATTTGGAAAAAATTGGGTTCCGCCCACAATGGCCGACTTCCTGTAGGGTTTAGGGTGGGGTCATAATATAATTTTTTACTTGTCTGACATGTTCTATGGTTCTACCAAATTTCATTTGTCTACGATGAAAAAGGTCTGTCATTGCCGTAATGTATTTTGAACTTTGAGGTGGCGCTATTGAGTCATTTTGAAACATAAATTTTTTTGCTCATGAAAATACATATTTTTTCACCATCCTTGAATTTTAGGTCATAGTTGGATTAGTGCAGAGCATCTATTTAGTCGACAACAAAGTCCAGTACTCTGAACCCCATTCATTTCAATGACACATTTCTGACCATTTCCACGGTTACCACGGTAACATAGTTAAAAATAGAGGTATGTTCTCATTGGCTTTTTTGTTCAGTATGTCAAGTTAGATGTGCTTGCCCAATTTCAAATGTTTATGACAAAGTAAGTTTTTTTCCGTCCCATTCAAAATTTCAAGGGGGCGCTGTGGAGCAATTTAATGTCTGACTTATGTAAATTGTATGTCGTTGCGTTCAAATCAACATTTTGAACAAAACGTATATTAATGCCGGGAAGTAGGACCCTGCATGTCTGAGTTATTTGCAATCTAAAACTACAAAAAAATTGTTTTTTTTCTTTGCAGGCTGGCCACACCCACATTTTATGACGTAAAAAAATCCAAGGAAGTTGCTTATAATCCCAGATGGCCCTAGTTGATTTTGACCAATTTCCAAGTTTCTAGAATAAAAATCCATGGCGTAAAAAATCCAAATGTGAGAGTTAAAATTTCAAAAAAAATGGGTTACCGGGCACGATGGCCGACTCCCTGTAGGGTTTAGGCGTGGGGTCATAATATAATTTTTTACTTGTCTTGACATGTTCTATGGTTCTACCAAATTTCATTTGTCTACGATGAAAAAGGTCTGTCATTGCCGTAATGTATTTTGATTTTTGAGGTGGCGCTATTGAGTCATTTTGAAAGTGTAATTTTTTTGACCCTCAAAATAATACATTTTTCACCAGTCTTGAATTTTGGGTCCAGTACAATTTAGTTTTCGTTAACGTTCAGGGAGTCAAAAATGGCCTCAAAGCGGCCGTAAAAATAATAATAAGAATAATAATAATTAAAACTGCAAGCAGTGATAAAGGCCCTCGCCACCCTTGCGACCGCGGGGTTTATGCGACCGCGGAGTTCACGCTTCTCGTTCCCGCTTCTCGTTCCCGCTTCTCGTTCCCGCTTACATCGCCCCTCCCACCAAAAACAGCGATTGAGTAATACTACTCCATTCATTCCACTGAGAGCATTTATGACATTTTCACACCTGCACGGCTGGAAATAGAGGTATGTCTTCATTGGCTTTTTTGTTCAGTGTGATGAGTGGAATATGTGTACCAAATTTCGATGGTCTATGACAAAGTTTTTTTTTTTCATCCCAGTTAACCAAAACCCATGTATTTCAATGAGAAATGTCGGTCGTTGCCATGGCAACACACTTGCAAATACAGGTATGTTCTCATTGGCTTTTTTGTTCAGTGTGGAGATAGGGAGGTCCATTCCAAATTTCAAATGTTTTTGACAACGTAAAATTTTTTGGGTCCCATTCAAAATTTCCAGGGGGCGCTGTGGAGCAATGGATTGTCTCATCTATATAAACTGTATATCATGACATTCAGATAAACATTGTGACCAAAATGTATATTAATGCCGGTTAACAGGACACTGCATGTTTGCGTTAGGTGCAATGTAATACTTGAAAAAGCGCCGTTTTTCTTTGCATGTTGGCCACACCCACAATTTATGACGTTGAAAAATCCAAGACAGTCGTCTACAATCACACATGGCCCTAGTTGATTTTGACCAATTTGTAAGTTTCTTGAATGAAAATCCATGGCGTAAAAAATCCAAACGTGAGAGTTAAAATTTCAAAAAAATGGGGTTCCGCCCACATTGGCCGACTTCCTGTAGGGTTTAGGGTGGGGTCATAATATAATTTTTTACTTGTCTTGACATGTTCTATGGTTCTACCAAATTTCATTTGTCTACGATGAAAAAGGTCTGTCATTGACGTAATGTATTTTGAACTTTGAGGTGGCGCTATTGAGTCATTTTGAAACATTAATTTTTTTGCACATCAAAATATCAATTTTTTCACCAACCAACTTGAATTTTGGGTCATAGTTGGATTAGTACAGAGCATCTATTTAGTCGACAATAAAGTCCAGTACTCTGAACCCCATTCATTTCAATGACACATTTATGACGTTACCGTGGTAACATAGTTACAAATAGAGGTATGTTCTCATTGGCTTTTTGTGTTCAGTATGATGAGTGGAAATATGTGTACTAAATTTGAATGGCCTATGACAAAGTAAAAAATTTTCATCCCAGTTAACCAAAATCAATGTATTTCAATGAGAGGTTTCGGTCGTTGCCATGGCAACACTATTGCAAATAGAGGTATGTTCTCATTGGCTTTTTTGTTCAGTATGGGGATAGAAATGTCCATACCAAATTTCAAATTTTTTTGACAAAGTAATGTTTTGGGTCCCATTCAAAAGTTCAAGGGGGCGCTGTGGAGCAATTTAATGTCTAAAAATTTTTAACTGTATATCTATGCACTCTGATCAAGATTTTGAACAAAATGTATATTAATGCCGGGAAATAGGACGCTGCATGTTTGAGTTACGTACAATTTAATACTTGAAAAAATGGCTTTTTTCTTTGCAGGCTGGCCACGCCCACATTTTATGATGTAGAAAAATCCAAGATAGTTGGCTCTAATCCCACATGGGTCTAGTTTATTTTCACCAATTTGCAAGTTTCTTGAATGAAAATCCACAGCGTAAAAAATCCAAACGTGAGAGTTGAAATTGTGAAAAAATGGGGTTCCGCCCATAATGGCCGACTTCCTGTAGGGTTTAGGGTGGGGTCATACTATAATTTTTTACTTGTCTTGACATGTTCTATGATTCTACCAAATTTTATTTGTCTACGATGAAAAAGGCCTGTCATTGCCGTAATGTTTTTTGATTTTTGAGGTGGCGCTACTGAGCCATTTTGAAATATTAATTTTTTTGCCCATAAAAATAATTAATTTTTCACCAACCTTGAATTTTGGGTCCAATGAAATTTAGTTTTCACTAACGTTCAGGGGGTCAAAAATGGCTTTGAAGTCGCAAGTATAATAATAATAATAATAATAATAATGGAAACTCATTTTTTTCCCATTTTTTTTCTCCTAAACCATAAAAGCTACAGTCATGTGACTTTCTCACATTGTGCCCCATCACAAATAAGGCCCCTGTGAATTTTTTCACAAGTCCACGACAAATCGATTGTCTTCTATGAATTTTTGAAAATGAAATTTGAAGAGGGCGCTAGAGAGTCATTTTGTGAGATAAAGCCATGATTTGCATATCATTGTGTTCAGCTCACAAATGTGCATAAACGCTGTATTAGCGTTTTCCCAACAAAAAATGTGTGGACGAGAAATATTTTATTGAAATATTCCCAAAATTGCAATTTTGTTTAAAATTCACCATGACCACACCCAAAGTCATATTCAAATATAATTGATGATCTTTAATCTCACATGGGTTTAGTGGGTTTTGGCCAAATTTGAAGTGTTTGTGATGAAAACTGTGCGAGGAGATGTCCTGAATGTGAGGGTGTGCGCTTTTGTCATCACCGGGTTTGATCCAATATGGCCGACTTCCTGTACATTTTAGGGCAGGGCCATAATATCATTTTTGTCATGTCCCGACATGTTCTATTTTTTGATGCGAGTCTCAGATTTTTCAGTTGACTTTTTTTTTCCGAGTCGGGCTCCCATAGGCCCAATGAAAATCAAAGTTTGAGGGTGGCGCTATCGAGTCGTCTTTTTCGTTTATTTTTTTTCGGGGTCTTCGGTGACAATTAGAGCTTGGCGAGTTCTAATTTTTGACACCACTCACTGGCATGTCGGGGCGTGTTAACCACTTGATTTTTGCCATTTTCCCCGTTTCGGACGCGGTTTTAATGAGTCCCTCGCCGGGACGTTGTCTCCGGCTCGGGCCTAATAATGGAAATTTTTTTTCGACCTATTTTTTTTCTCCTAAACCATAAAAGCTACAGTCATGTGACTTTCTCACATTGTGCCCCATCACAAATAAGGCCCCTGTGAATTTTTTCACAAGTCCACGGCAAATCGATTGTCTTCTATGAATTTTTGAAAATGAAATTTGAAGAGGGCGCTAGAGAGTCATTTTGTGAGATAAAGCCATGATTTGCATATCATTGTGTTCAGCTCACAAATGTGCATAAACGCTGTATTAGCGTTTTCCCAACAAAAAATGTGTGGACGAGAAATATTTTATTGAAATATTCCCAAAATTGCAATTTTGTTTAAAATTCACCATGACCACACCCAAAGTCATATTCAAATATAATTGATGATCTTTAATCTCACACATGGGTTTAGTGGGTTTTGGCCAAATTTGAAGTGTTTGTGATGAAAACTGTGCGAGGAGATGTCCTGAATGTGAGGGTGTGCGCTTTTGTCATCACCGGGTTTGATCCAATATGGCCGACTTCCTGTACATTTTAGGGCGGGGGGCCATAATATCATTTTTGTCATATCCCGACATGTTCTATTTTTTTATGTGAGTCTCAGATTTTTACGTCGACTTTTTTCCGAGTCGGGCTCCCATAGGCCCAATGAAAATCAAAGTTTGAGGTGGCGCTATCGAGTCGTCTTTCGTTATTTTTTTTCGGGGTCTTCGGTGACAATTAGAGCTTGGCGAGTTCTAATTTTTGACACCACTCACTGGCATGTCGGGGCGTGTTAACCACTTGATTTTTGCCATTTTCCCCGTTTCGGACGCGGTTTAATGAGTCCCTCGCCGGGACGTTGTCTCCGGCTCGGGCCTAATGAATTAGCTGCTCATTGGCCTCATTAACATCAACTGGCCCTGTTTAACACGTGGGCTGTGTGGACGCTGAAGAGAGAGGCAGTTTGTTGTAGATTGGGGAGCTCATGTGTGAAGCATCTACGGAAAGTGTCTGGAGAAAAGCTGTGGAGATGAGGCGTTCAGAACTGAGCCTGATCCCGGGAGTGATTTAGGATGTAAGGGGCCTCAAAGTGTGGGTGGTGGAATAACAAATATGTCATGTACGGTTCTCTGATAAAGTCTATTGCGCCATTAAAATCTCAAACAGGCCATTTATCTTTAGGTATTTCATTAAATGTGCACTATCTAACCTTCTGGTAGTGGGTCTTCAACTTTTTGTCACCATGGAGATATCTTTCTTGCTAATTTACAGGTCAGATCTGCGGAGAAGTGAAATACTTGAATAAATACAAGATAGACACGTTTAATGCCATATTCTGAACATAGATTGTATCAAGAAGTGGACTAAGGGAGTGTGGCGTCACCCTTAGCGTTCAGCTCCAGTCAAATGAAGTTCATCGAGGCTAGAGCGGTTATAGGGACGAATTTGGAGCCAGAAGTCCAACCGTGAGTATCATAGCAAATCCGACACGAAGCTGTTGAAAGTAACGACCCTTCCTGCTCGCGCCGCTGGTTTAGCAGGGAGCGGGTGCTTAACGACGCCGTCAATCAAACCTGTTGCTAAAGCTAGCTGGAGCAACCTAGGGGAAAGGCGCCGTCTGATTTGTCTGTTGTTAATGTTCATATCTTGATTCACGTAAAGCGGGTTAATATGAACATTTTAAAACCAAAATGACGAGGCTCACTGCAGCAGTTACAGAGAGAGGGGTGACAATTTTTCAATGTAAAGTGAATTGGAGCCATGGATGTCAGTGAAGTCAGGAGCCAATGATCACTTGCTATTCGGATTATATAGTCTATATAAATTATACAACAGTCTATGATTCTGAAACAATGCACTTGTATGAGTGATTTCTACACCAGATGCCCTTCCTGTCACAACCATCAACTTTCCAAAAGCAAGCAATAGGGGCAAAGAGCCTTTTTGACGATGTAAAAATGTGCTCTGCGGTAAGATTTAAACTTTATATTCACAAAAGGGCAATAAGAGCCACCAAATGACATAATAATCTAATCAAAGTTGTAAAACAGACTGTAGAAAATCTATACCAGCGAGTAAGTTGCTGTGCCTTAAATTGGGACTAAACATCTAAACTCCACCTACAACCACATTTCAAACAGAGCTGCGAAACTGGGCTGTACCTGGAGGACTAAAGACAAGAGTGTGCGAGGGGAGGAGGGGCGGGGTCTAGAGGTATAAGGAACAATATGATTGGTCTAACAGGTATCCACACTTCAAAACTCCGCCCCTGTTGTACACCTGGCTGTAATCAGGGTAGTCTTTGGTGATGTCACATAGTACTTGAAATTGCAATGGTCGCTGACAACAGGACAAACTTGGATTTAGGTTCAGTAGCGAAAAAATAAAAGTGGATTTAAAGTTTAGTTTAGATAAGACTCAGGCAAACACAAAAGAAGTACTTTTTTTTTAAATGTTTTTTGAGTTGAATTGTGAGGATTTGCACACGGTTTGGGTGAAGGCGAGTAACAGAGAACGTGTGCCTTGATTTACGAGCATTAACTCTGAGCGTACTATTTTAGGAGCTTATGTACTCTGTGCCGTCTAAGTACTCCTCTGTCTAAAGCTGCATAGTTTATCTCCCTGGGGGCATGAGTCATCACTGACCTCTGACCTCTCCCAAACTGGCCAATCACTTCGCTCCTGACATCGGGCCAAATGTGAGGGATGAAACTTGGCGAAAACACAAGATAACATTAGGAGTATTCACAACTTTGCAATTCTAATTATTCAAATGCCTTTTAAATTTGCTTATTTAAAGGTAAAGTTAATATTATACTAAGCTAACTTCTTTGAATCATGTTACAATGTTGTGTACTTATCGAATACATACCTAATGTTCAAGCAATCCTATATAAAATTTAGTCTGTGTCCTTTATTTGAACTTAAAACGCTCAGTTCCACTTAATGATGTCATAAGGTGTTAATTCATCCAGAAAGTGCTCCTCTGTGTCTTTAAAGTCCATTCGTCGTCATGAAAGTCATTATCTCAGAGCTTAAACCGCCTTAAATCAGCTAAACGTGCAGCTATTGTGTTTCGCCTTATCTACACGTCTGCCGTGGTTGAGTTTTTGTGTTTTGTATGCTCAGAAATACATAATCAATCGCTTGTAGTTGGCGTCCATTAGTTTACATCATTTTGAGTTATACAATAAGAAATATCAAGGTAAAGATATTTTTTTAAATCTACAATTCGCAAAATGTGTCTTGCCCCAGTACAGATTTTTTGTGTAAGTAGCTCTTGAGGTCAAAATGTGTCCGATGTGTGTTGTCTGCATCTAGAATCAGGAAGTGCGCGTATGCATGCTAGTTGTTGTGAGTTTTACCATGAAAAGCACTTATAAACTCATCATTGTGAATAATTAGGATACTCCGAATGCATACAAATAAAGAACTAGAACTGATTTTTTTTTTTTTTTTTTTTTTTTTAAGTCAGAAAAAAGTAACTACATAACTAAATGACTGATGTCAGTTTTGTTCATATGGGGTCTTGGCTAACTCCCCTAGCATCATTTCAAATTAAAATAGTTGTGTTATAATTGCATAAGGAGATAGATAAAAACTGGGAGGATAGAGGGATGAGATCACCAGAACATCTTATCACTGACCTCATCCGTGACAAAACCCATTCTCTTGAAAATATATCAACTGAAAGAGTGAAATGACGTTACACAATAGGCATATAGAAAATCTGCTTGTCTCCATGGAGAGGTTTCATAGTGTACCTTTAAACGCATTGCACACTCGGTTACAAAAGAAAATTTAATTCTGTCAACTGGATAAAGGTTTTTTTTTGGGAGGAAAAAGACGTTTCGCCACTTGTAGAACCCTCTTGCATCATCTGTCAATCTTTCCTAATTGTGTTTTACAGGTATAACCACATTTATGACAAATAACTTTTGGGAAAAAATGGAAAGAGGATAATTAGTTTGTAATAAAAATAAAATGTAATGTAAATTGGTCTGGAATATCTTCAAATTAACTACAATTCTCAATACTCAATATCAAGTCAAACTGTTCATACTTTGCAGCTGAAGTCATCAACATTCTGGGGTGTGATGCTAACTAGAGGCACTACCCTGTCTGACGTTCTGTCACTCAAGTTAGACTTTAATCTGAGCTTTGTTCTAACACAATTCGACCAGAACGAACTGACTCAGAACTACAGCATGTGAGCTGATTTATGCTGTTAAACAAGTCTCTCAAGTAACATTACAGTCAAGCTAGTTAGCATTAGCCAGCAGTTTAGTAGTTTTTCAGTTTGATCGCAGCTTCCTGAAAATGTGTTATTTAAATCCGGTTTGTATTTTTTCAGACAATTTTCAAACTTTTCGGCAGTATTTGCTACTGTGTGCATTGCGTCTCCATGGTAACTGCTGAACATTCCACCATAGACATACATATAGTACCGAGCCCCCGAGTGTGATGTCACTGCAAAGTATTAATTATGATAAACACTGTTAACTCCCATGTGTTTTTTTTTCTCATAAACTGTATTATTTCACTCGTCGAAGTGAAGATCCATAGTGTCTCTCATCGCACTTTGTTTCAAAATATTTCCATGTTAAATACGTCCTCAGTTTTCCCTCCATGGCCTTCTTCATCTCATCACCACATTCGTCTGAAACATATTTTGTGTATTTTGTTTTCCATCTCACCTTTAAAGAACCGTCTGTATTCATCTTCCTCTTCCTCAGATCAGACTGTCCTCCCTGTACTGTGTGTGGTGTTTGCACATGAGTTTCCAAAAATACTTGAGTGATCATAAAAAAATATATTATCATTAACATATTTTTTGTTTGTAATATTTTTGAACTGGTGGCTTTCAGATTATAAAATGTGATGATGTCATACTCTCTGACGGGGGCAAGGAGCAGTTTTCCCTATTGATAACATTGCATTTTGCCATGAAATATCCAAAAGGTAAATTCACAAAAGTTGAACGTGGTCTGCACCTAATAACTCAATGTATTATAACAAAAATCTGCATTTTAATATTTAATACACCATCACAGTTATCTGGTGTAGACATATCGCAGACTGTTACAGTTTTGGACCAAGCAAATGAATGCAATTATTAAAAGTGTTGCTAATGTCAGCCCCTCTACTCATATAGAAGTGTTAATAATACAGATAGGCCTGTCACCATAAAAAATGTTGAAGTTCAATAGATCGCTGAAACTGAAATTAATTTATATCACTGACATAACAACCCAGGAGCAGCCACAAAAACTATTCACAATGTACACTATTCCTAAAAAGTCATGAGCTGCAATCAGTAATGTGCGCTCAGGTGATGACAGGTGAGGCCGTGCCTCACCTGTCATCACATGTCCTTGTGCCTCACATGGACTGACTGTGCTGTAGCTCAGCAGTGACGCTGCCGCTTTAAGCGGCTGTGAAAAGGCGCCGGGTGAGGCAGTTACCCTGCCTCATGTTAGGGGGCACTGGTGAGCCCAGGGATTCTTGTAACTCCTGCAGAATAGGGGCCGCAAACTACAATTTAGAGTTATCAAGTCAACTTTAGTAATTTCATGTTTTTCTTCTTGTCTGGCCCTACTTTTTAAATGGAGGAAGATACATATTAAAGCTCAAGCTGTTTTCTAAACTGGACTTTGGGCCGAAGCAGGAGGTTATAATTAAAGGAAGACCAACGCTAAAGGAGCTAAATGGTTTGCTCCAGATGACGGGACGAAAGACTCGCTCTTTCCAAAAAAGTGGTACGAAATGGTAAGAAATTTAATGACTTCAATCCACTGAAAATTGGGGAACCAGAATAAGGATAAAAAACAATACAAAACCAGCTTTTTATTTCATACTATTAGAGCTATTTCATATGGACTTCAGAACTTTTATTTTGAAATTCTTTCTCTTTTT
The DNA here is from genome assembly GCA_019594935.1 of Periophthalmus modestus. Lineage (NCBI taxonomy): Eukaryota > Metazoa > Chordata > Actinopteri > Gobiiformes > Gobiidae > Periophthalmus > Periophthalmus modestus. The sequence goes on along the minus strand of JAIEZT010000013.1, from coordinate 32,512,591 downwards.
TAATTCTGGCCCCAAGTCACTGGGAGAAAAATTGGCCCGGGGGTCAGATTTACTTGCTGACACAAATCTGATTGTGACGACATCAGTGCCTCACCAGCCACGAACCTCACCGCACGTCACTGGCTGCAATAGACACACAGCAGAATGAAACACTTTAGTGCCAAGTTTGCATCTGTAATGAGTCGTAGAAGTTCATTCAACCTTTTACAGCTTAAATCTTATCATACTGCCAAAAAATATAAGATTTGCCGATAAATATTGACCCCATAAATATATTGTTCCAGCTTTGAAATTCTGAATGATAAGAGATGTTATCATGACAGGCCTAAATATGGAGCTATATTTTTTTTAAGATTTGTGCAACAAATTCCATGATTTGGCCAAAGCTTTTAGTTGAACACAAAAGAGCCACATGCATATAGACATTTAAGCGCAGACATATTTAGCTTATCTGTTCTCACATACGGAAGATCGTGGAAGAAACTGCACACACACAAATCAAATTAAACACACAAAAGAAATTACAGATGCACAAAGTGAATTGCGAATCCACAAAACACATTACAAATTGTATTAAAGACACACGAATCAAATTATAGACAAAAGTTGAATTAAACTGTGCAGGAAACTCACGCAACTACTCGTCCACCCAAAAGATAAAAGAAAAAAGTAACAAGTGTTTTGCCATTCAAAATACATCAGGGAAACAGGGAAGAAGTTCAGTACACAAAAAGAGGAACAGAGGACAGAATGTGAGAAGAAAACAGCGAAGGCGTGCACACAGGCAACAAAACATAAAGCACAACTCAAATCGGCCATTTCTGACCACTGCAAAAGAGAGAAGCACATTATGGACTGGGACGGAGGAAACATGATAGGGACAGAGGAAAACAAAATACGAAAAACGTGCCTATAGGACCATGAACCGGGACATGGGGGCTTTTTTTACCACCACACACCTGGGATACTGTCCTGAAGAAGTCGCACTGCAGATGGCGCTGTCAGCCTGCCTCGACTAGTAGGAAGACTAGTAGAAATTTAAGCTGAATTAAAGATGCACAAATCAAATGAGGACACGATATAAAATACAATCTCACAAATCAAGTTACGCATGCAAAAATGAAATAACACCACATCACTTCTTATTATGGACAAATTGAATAACAGACACTCAAATGACAATAATAAAATAAAAAGTGCCTCTTCTTTATTAAGGTAAAGCTTTGGGCCAGTCTCAAGCAAGAATAAATCCAGATTGGAAGAGCATCTGGTATAAAAAACTCTGTACGACTCAATTTGTGAACCACTAACATTTGCCAAATGAAGTAGATACTATGTGGGATAGTTTGAGGCTTATTTGCATTCTCTCTAAGACACAACACAAATATATTCTTTTGAGGACATCGCAACATCTGTCCAAGCACAACTTTTGTAAAAACGTCCAAAATTCAAGCCAAACCAAGTATTTTGCTCATGATAAAAACGTGTACAAATAATACAATATCTTCATGTTCCAAAGTGGTTATGTGCATCAATAAACAAAGCCATGAGAGCCTCGAATAAGCTGTCTCGTTGGATTATAAGAGAAAGCCGAGTCTGGACAACATCAAATTCCTGAAATTCCTACATTTTTTCAAGTGTATTAGTCATATTACACTACTTCATGGTATAATATAGTGTTGTTTCCATAGACTGTGTAAAAAAGTAGACTAAGTGATTGCGACGGCTCCAGTCAAATGAAACTCATCGAGGCTAGAATTTGGAGCTAAGTTCTGTATTTGGAATTCCGACCGCGAGTATCATAGCAACTAAAGAGCCAATCCGGAGTGAGGCTATTGAAGGTAACGCTCCTCCCCGCCCACACCGCTGGTTTTGCAGGGAGTGGGTGCTTAGCAACGCTGTCAATCAAATCTGTTGCCAACATTAGCGGGAGCAACCTTGGAGAAAGAAGGCAGCAGATTTTTCTGTTAATAATATTCATATCTTGATTTATGGACACAATAGCAAAATATATATACCAGGATGCGCACTTCCTGTTTGGAACGCGACGGCTAGCAAGTTAGCTATGTCTATGCTATATTTATATATACAGTCTTTGGTTGTAAGTAAATGTAATATGCTACTAAGGAATTTTTAGCTTGTTTGCATTTTTTATTATCTGTACTTGTTCAAATGAATGTAGTTTCAAACATACATTTATTACATTTATTAGTTTGACAGTGATGATCATGACATGTACACACAGCTAAACATGAATTTTGAGTTTGTATATTGAATGAAATGTATACCATTAAACCACATATAGCCAACAGATCAGAGGTGAAGTAGCCAAAATTGTACTCAAGTAAGAATAACATTACTTCAGAATAATATTACTCCCTTAGAAGTACACAGTAGTGGTTCAGGAAATTACTCAAGGGCCACTCGAGTAAAAAAGTATTTTGGGAAACTATAATAGAAGTAAATGGTAAAATGGTCACTTTTCCACCTTCAAGGCCCTCAAAGCGCTTTACATCAAACACCGGTGTACACAGACACGGGGAGCGAGGTGGGTAAAATGTCTTGCCCAAGGACATAACGACAGAGCTGGTATTGTACTGTCAACCTATGGGTCAGCGGATCTGACCACTCTACCAGTAATATCGATAACGGCATTTGAATTACTAACCTTCAAATCAGTGGACAAACAGTCTAACAACAGAGCTCCTGACTAGATACTCTTCAGTAACTATAATTGAGCACTACACAACTGTGGTATATACAGGTATGTAGTTTTGGCCCCATGCAGGAACATGTTTGTAGATTTGTGTGTACCCGGAGACACGGTGATGTTGTGAGCAGAGCAGGAAGGAAGCACTCACACATGTTTCTGTAGTTGCATATAAGATTTACCTCTTCACCTATAAAGCCTAGTGATACTGAGAGGGCTGCTAATGTTGTCAGTGTCTTCACCCAATCAGTCACTTTCTCTACACAAATGTAAACTCAGCAGAATTTCACTTTTTCTATAATGATGCATAAACTGGTGGCAAAGTGGTGAGCAGTTCTGCCTCCCAGCTGGATGGATCTCTGAGAGGGCTTGCATCTGCACAAACCTGACTCTTGCTCAGCTTAAATAAGGGCCTCCTCCTGCTTGTTTCCATGGAAATGCTGTTCTTTTGGCAATAATATTCCATCACCTTCATCGTCATCATCATCATCTGTCTCCATGGGGAATGCTCAGAAGTATGGTTTTAAGTTTGTATTTCTATGGAATTATGCAGATGACATGCCATCAAATTATTAATTTAATGTACCATAAATTTCTGACTATCGAGAAAATACCAGACCAGAGACATATATAAGCCGCACTTGAATATAAGCCGCATGTTACAAATATGTTACAACATGAGATATTTACACAGAAAGACGGTGCACGGAGGATTTTTTGAGTTTTAATTTAAGACACGCTATTTTTCAAAGTGTCGGCAGTACGGCACCAACACGCCATCAACACGGGATGCTTTTATTTCCTCTGAAAGCTTTTGTCGTCTCTTTCATTAATGCCAAGCTTCCGTGCAGTGGCTCTATTTCCTTCTTTTATGGCCAGATTGATCATGTGTTTTTCATGATGAGGGTGTGTGCATGATGGGCAAAATGACAATTTAAAATCAAAACTAGTGTATTCTTCAGCGCGTAATCTTTCCCCACGTCTGTCTCACTTTTGCGTTTACTACTAGAGAGTGCCCCCTGGTGGCCGTTAACCAGTAAAAATCTATAAATTAGCTGCACTGTTGTATAGGCCGCAGAGTTCAAAGCGTGGGAAAAAAGTAGCCACTTATACTCCGAAATATACAGTCAGACATTTGCTCAAACAGTTACTTGAGTAGAAGTTTTCCCAGATATTTTCAGTCTTAGTTGAGTCATTTCTTGAACTGATACTTTGCGCTTCTAATAGTATGATAACTAATATGATGAAGTTACACTCCTATTACTTAAGTATAATTTTTCTACTCTACTTACTCCTGAGGATCAAAGTATTTCGAGCTCTCAAGAAACACTAAAAGCCAATAATATAATTCTTATCTCATTTACAAAACAACTTTCTGCAGTTTCCTGGTCACCGCTATGATCACAAAACCTGAAACCTGATTTGTGAAAATGAGCAGAACTCATATAAATGGCACAGTATGCAACATTCAAAAAAAGAAAACCTTCCTGGAGCTCCGGGCGTTAAGCTAAACATAAAAATACTGGCTTCAAACCTGCATTTCTCCATACCTGTGGGGGTCTGACATTTTAAATATATTTATTATGTTAAGTTTTCACTGCCAAATGTCATGTGGACTCATCCCTGAATAATCCTGCTAATCTCTGTACATTTTACAGTTCTTTCTCTATCAAATTACTTGGAAAGGGAGGACACTGCATTATTGGAAAAAAACACCTCAGACATAAGTATGTATCCAGCTATTGCACACCTGCACGAGTAGGCTTTACTGTGTCGTTTCTTGCACGTGACTGACTCTGGTTGGACTAAAGTGGGTCATTGAGAGCGGCCCTTGTGGGGGGAAGTTGCTCCGTTTGGGAATGGGAATAGTGGTCAGGCCAAGTGAAATAAATGACATATGTGGGGGATGCAGAGACTTGAGAATTTGAAGTCAAAGCCAGATTTCTTAGAGTCTTTTGTCTGCTGGAGGTAGCAGTATAGTGGCGACTTCTGTTAAGGTCATTGGAAACATTAAACTGTGATATTTTAATGTAACGTTGCATGTTAAAGGAGACATATGGTGTTTTAGTAGTGAACTAGAACCAGGCTTGTCATGATAACACATTTTGAAGTGCAATATATCGTTGAAGTAACTATAGACGACAAGCGATAATAATGAAGCCAAACTATAATAGTGAAGGAGGCGATTCCAGACCAGGCAGAGAGTTGAAAGAAGTTTTTATCTAATTAGATGAGTGAAAGTACAAACAGCAGGCACATGCAGAAGTGATAGGTCCCATGTAATCTAATAAATACATTAATTACTGATCTGTGGGAGGAGATAGGAGGTGGTGAAAACAAGGCTGAAATGCAGGACGATACATGTAGTGACACTGAGCCTTAGAGAGGAGATTGGGTCCAGTACTGAACAGCGTCTTAAGCAGGTTACACACACACACACACCGATGGTATAACGTAGGCCTACAAAAAAAGCATGGTAACAAGCAAACGAAGCGGTCAATGAAAAATACGGCACATCACCTTTGCCCACGTGACCCTCCTGCCCCTTAGACATCGTCATAGCAACCAATCACCCATATGACTTGAGGACTTGAGGACTATAACTTTGAGGAAGCTGATTAGTTATTGTCATTGTGAGTTTAAAGTTGATTTTGCGTAATATGTTCCATTTAAGACTTGCTTTTCTGTTGTCTGTGGTTGAATGTAACAAAGTCAATGTAGTAAAGTAGTGTAGTTAAGTAACATTTTTAGGTATCTGTACTTTATTTAAATACATTTTACAGTGGATACTTTTCACTTTTACGTCACTACATTTGAGAGTAGATATCTGTACTTTCTTCTCCACTAAGTAAAATGTATTTTTCCTATGATTTTAGGGGTTATTTTTATGACATTCCTGGTAACATCTAGACTGAAGTTTTCGCGTTGAAGTTTCGGCTTTGAGTAACACAAATAAATACAAAAATTAAGAAATGGATTTGTATTTGTAATGATACTAAATATGTATAATTTTTTATCTATATCGCTACATTTAACACTTATTTAACACATAATTTTACTTTTCACTCATAAAGTACATATTTAAACTTCGACACTTTTACTCAAGTTGATTTTTTCATGTGATACTTTTACTTGAGTAACTTTTTACCTCAGTATCCCTACTTTTACTTAAGTAACAAAATGGAGTACTTCATCCACCACTGACTGTCGTGGAGAAATTTGCTCTCTACATTTGACCCGTTTTCGTCAGGGGCCATAGGTAGTGGGATAGGGGAACTATCTGCAGATCTTGAGCTAGGTTCTTTGTCAGGAGTACCTAGCTGGAGGAGTAGCCTTTTGCACATGAAATTATGTTAGAACTTAAGACTTAGCTGGAGGATTTTTTCTGATTGTGCATGTCTTAAATTGAAAAACTGGAGTACCCAAACAAAGGGACGATTATAACTACAAACTGACAATCAGTCACTCCACTGTATGTGAGGGAGCAGCAGCTATAGTCTAAGTTCTCTAAGGAAGCACCTGCATTTTTTTTAGTTTTTTTGTTTGTTTCTTCATTACGTTCTAAAAATAGCCCACAAGTTTTAAGGCTTCAAAACCCTTCACCACACACCACACTATACACTTTTCTCAGACAGACATTAACATTTTCTCACATTTCTCTCAAAGTTCAAACCTCGTATATTATACTCCCCCTTCCTCGATGATCGCTTTAAATGTATTCTTCACGTGCCTCTGCTCCAGCGTTTCTGAAATGTGTCGGTGCAGAACGTTTCATCGACATTGTGGGTTTTGTCGGGGAGAAAACTTGCAAACATACAGCACTTTAGAGTCACACTGCGATCGAACATATATGTAAATTTGGGTGAACACATTCTGTACTGTACAGGAGACACGGCACAAAGGAGACTGATTGACAATGGTCCGCAGTCCCTCATCCAATCAGGACGCAGAACACACACACACACACACAAAAACATACAAAATTGCTAAAAAATGTTTTAAAAATCAGCAAGACCGCAAAAGGTGAACTGCGATATAACGAGTGACCACTGTAATACATTTTTGAACAGTTACACGTCCTCACTAACTGCTCTATGACCATTTTATTTTATTTTTTACAGAAAATATGTTTGTTATTTTCAACACCCAACAGTCCAAATCCTGAATCTACAAGCTCTTCGTGTAAGTCCTTGGTAGAGTACACACATGTCTGAGCTGAGCCCGGGGCAGTGCTGTTGTAAAAGTGCAGGGGATTAGTCTGCTATCTTGTATCTACACGAGGGCTCGCACTGGGGTTCAGAGCATGTGCAAGGCAATGATAACACAATATATAAACAGCATTTCAAAACCTTAAGATGTGACTGTTTCTGCTCCAAAGGACGACCCAATTTATTTAAAAAAATGCAAGAATTTTAGAAACCATTACATGTCATTAGAACATAAACAGACTATCAACTATTGGCTATTTAAATCACTATTTGCAAGGGAAAGTGTGACATGCTATTCATCCATTTTCAACTTAATTTTGAGAGTTGGATAAATAAATACTTTGCAGCTGGTGTCATCAACATTCTCTGGGGGTCTTGCTAACTGGAGGCACTGCTCTGTCTGACAACCTGTTAGTCAAGTTAGGCTTTAATCTGAGCTTTGTTTTAACAGAATCTGACCATAAAGAATTTACTTAGCTGGAACTACAAAAGGTGAGCGGATTTCTGTTTCTAAAGCAGTCCCTCTTGCACATAAAATTACAAGTCACAATTACAAGTTTTTGTAAAAATCAAACAACCAACACCAAATGGAACCATGAACGCTCGTATTGATCATAAGCTCCTGAAATGTTGTTTAAATCAATTTTTCTGGTGTTTTCAGACCACCTTAAAACTTTTTGACAGTGTTTTCTTATGTGTGCTTTATGTCATCATGGTAACCGCTGTACATTCAGGCATAGGCGTGCTTGCCTGACCCACAGATCTGACCTGTAACTTGGCCTGGTTGCATCAGCTGCTTCTATCTACCACAACAATACATAGGCTTAATGTCACACTATGAAACATTGCAGACAAAGCAATACATCTCTCCATGGAGACAAGCAGGTAGTGGGAACTCCGTCGGACAAGTCACAGAGTCACACCTTTTACTTTGACTGTGCATTTAATAATCAAACACTAACAGCAGAGGTGCTTAGGGAATTGGCTGCAAAACCTGAATTTTAACTAATCTAAAAACAGTAAGCTGTTGTGGACCATTCCCCTCTCTCATGGGACTACAACATTACTATGGATTTTATGTGCATGTGTGTGTGAGCTAATTTTAGGACCATATGGAACTAGAAAAACCACAATAATGCCCCTTTCTAAAGATCGCTCTTAAATCAACTGTTTTATTACCAGCACAGACCCGAGACTCAAGCAATGTGCTGTATAGAGCTCTTTGTTGAGCAATACCACTAAAACCATATACTAAAGATGAATGCGCCCAAAAACATGGAATCAGGATACATTAGGACTGAGCGCAGGATATATATACAGTTCTTTTAAACATGCAAGAGTGGCCATTTTTATTTAACTGAACTTCGGCTGCCAGTGCCTTAACCTGCAGATAGAGGACACACACAAGTTTGTCTCAGTATATGGACAGGCCTCATGTGAAAGTTCAGAACCTCCAAAAGTCGCTCACTGAGATGCAGAGGCTGCACTAGCACTGATTCATGATTGTCTGCAGGTGCTGGAGTTTAGGTAGTGACCACTCAGATCAGAGAGAGTCCTTTTAGGTTTAAAACATCTGGATTTAGGCACTGAAACTGGCAACCCAACTGAGAGACTCGTGTGAGGCTCATTTTGCTTTTTGATAAGATGATCAACTTGGCTATCATGTCCAATGTTTTTGTGATTAAAAATAAATCTGCATTATAATGATCAGTGAAAGTTATATTTGACTTGAGCATGTTTAATCCATGTCTAGGGACACAGATAGGTAATGTGTATGTTAAAATCAAAATCATCTTACATATGGTCCCTTTAAATAAGTAGCATATGTGCACAGATGATGACATTGTTAAGCTAACTGGATATGTTAGCTTATTTTATGGTGCACAAACAGAGCAGTCTAGACGCTGTGAACAGAATAATAGTATATAGTATCGTAAATCTTTAAGTCAAAGGTTGAAGGAGTGACAGCGAAGCGTATTTTCAGGGTTAAACAAATATTATCACACTCAAGACGTTTTACAAGTTGTGAGTTTAAACTGGGATAATGATGCTAACAGAAGTTGCCTAATGTGTGCTGCAGCAACGCAAAAAATGCACTAGCAAAAACAATAGTATACAAATTACCATGGAACAACCTCATAAGCTGCTGGGTCAATGAGTTTATTGTAAAAGAATATGTTTCCATCAGCTCCAAACGTCGTATTTAGCATCTTAAAAACTCTGTTGGTGTAACATTAGCTAGTTAAGTGATGGCCTGTGAATAAAACAAAACACAACTCCAAGTTTGTTATTGTCAAAGAGAGATTATAACCATTACAAGCTCAAAATCGGCAATTTAGCTTCTGCTCAAAGCTCAATGCTGCTCTGTGATTGGTCCGTCAACTGGTGGGCGGACCCTATTGCACCAGTGGGACCGCGCGCCAAGATGGATTCTGCACAAATATCGCGAGAATCCATCTTGACGTGCAAGGTTAATCCTATAATGCTTTGCGATATGACGTCACAATCTTTTTTTTAACAACTGTGAAAAGCAAGATTGCGATCAGACACAATATGATAGAGTATTACGCATTTGTCATATGATCAACAAAAATTTATAAATTGGCGCTCACCTGATCACTTCTACCAACAGCACTTTCATGTGTATTCTGTGTGAGAGTTTAAAGGCCTACAGATATAATCCTTGAGTCATAATCTTAACTTTAAGATTAATTTACTGCATTTGGACTTGTTTGGACATGTTGATGAAACTGAATATTAAGACTGACCAAACCAACTGAAATCAAAACCAGTCTGGGTGGACCTCATCTCTTCGGTGACTCCCACGTATAACATATTCTTCCAGTGAAAGACAGAACAATGAAACATCCGAAATCCAAAGTTTGCTGAATAAATCACGCCTACACTTACATAGTGTTAGGTTTCTCGTGAATGGAAAGTGTCGCAGAAATGTGTTTATATTGTTTTATAGCTACAGTTAGTTTTGGACCAAGACCATGATGAGTAGCACTTAAATAGTAGTGAAAGAGAGCGCCCAGTTCAGTGGTGCATTTTTGGTTGCCTGGGATGGTCAAAACAAATATGGCTGCTTACGAGGAAAAAAGAAAGGAAAAAAAGAAATCACAGGGCTGGAAAACACAGACTTCATGGGGATCGGACCTATATCCATCAGTATAGTGAAAGAAAACTTCAAATCTGTCAACTGGACACTGCACTGATCACCGGTCTGTGGCCCTGCTTTGAATATGTATTGAGATGTGGCCCTCGATAAAAAAAAAAAAAAAAAAATGGGCACCTCTGGATTACGCAGACATCCATCTGTATAAAAAATACAGAGAGATGTCACTCTGGATTTGTCAGACAACATTTTTTAGGCTAATATTGTCAACATTTACAGATGCTGCTAATTGCCAGAAATTCCCCAAATGAACCAAAAGTTGACGGTACAACTCCTCCTCCCTCTAGAGAATACTGTTGTCGTGCTCTTGGGCAAGACACTCACTTTACCTCTGCGTACCCCGGTGTGGTCAAGTTTAAACAAAGTAGCCAATAAGACCGTGTGATTTCATCCGCCGTGAGCATGCTGTTTCTATTGTTCTGGGGCAAGACAGATTTGACTTTATTACATGAAAAGAGTTGGGTTTTCTACCATAAATCACTGTCTAAACCAAATGCAATATTTGTATTTCAAACATTGACACATGATACTAGAGCTAATTGTAATTATTCCCAGACCCTGATCCCAGGATAGAACCAATCACAACCACTCTCATCAGTAATGTGGTCATTTGAAGCGGATCACGTACATTTGGAACAGCGCGTTTGACCTGGTTCGTTACGGAAGTGTTTTTACTGGCTGCTCCTCGGTTTGAGTTGAATGCGCAGAGGGAATCATGGGAAAACATCTGGATCTCAAACGTAAACCTACTTCCATCCAAGAAGAGAAGACAAGACAGAGAAAAGAAACTAGATGCAGTGGTGGAAAGTAACAGAGTACAAAACTATTATAAAAGTACTGCACTTGTTCGGCATCGTACATTTTACAGTGGATACTTTTTTTACTTTTACTTCACTACATTTGAGAGGAGGTGTCTGCACTTTCTACTCCACTACATTTTAACTAATCTGAGGGGTTATTTTTTAGCACATTTAGGGTAACATCCTGATTAAAGGTTCTATTAGTTGAAGTACTGGCTTTGAACAAAGGACATTATGCATAAAATTCACAAAAAATGACAAAAATCTGTTGAATTTTTAATGAATATCACTTAACCTCACACTTAACACTTTAAGAGTTCTCAAAATCTGTGTGAAATGCTTTTACTTTTCACTCCTACAGTACATTTAAACAGGTACTTTAATATTTATTTTGCATGATACTTTTACTTGAGTAATTTTTGCCCCTCTTTCTGTACTTTTACCTAAGTATCAAATAACAAAAGTGAGTACTTCATGCAGCGTTGACCACATGTATATAATGGAGTTGATGAAGGTTTGCAGATGTTGCAACACAATAGTATCTATTTCAAGAATTTGAAAATTGTGGATAAAGCTAATTGCAAATATAATTTCTCACAGTTGTTGCGGTCAAGATTACCCAATGTAGTGCGGTTGGTTTTGCTCACTAGCCAAATGGTTGTCAGTTCAATTCCCACCTCTCTCGTTGCTATTGTCTTCTTGAACAAGTTTACTTTCTGAAATCAGAGCCAAAATCTCCATGGACCGTTTTATATGGAGTTTGCATGTTCTCCGGTTTCCTCATTCATTTGAAAACTTAATATCTGACAACAAACATGCACTTTTCAACCTTATTCTGGCTTTCTAAACTACTTTTTGATCCTTTGAGATAAAAGTATTGAGTTTAGGTATAACGGCCACAGCTCTTCACATGTTATGACTTTCAATTGATAAGAATACAATTGTCTTCAAAGCCTAACGAGGTAGAAATACTGCACATCTTTGGCTCACCACATTAAAAAGAACAAAAAAAAAACATCCCTATCACAACTTAAAATAGAAACAGAAAAAAAAAAACTGAATCAGTATAAAAGGAAGGTACATTATATTCTCTATATAACATGAAATCGTTTTGTGGCTAACTTCTGTGGCTGTATTCCTCTGTATAAGATTTACAGTCACCACTTCCTTCTCTGCATCTCAGTTCAATCAACTGACAGAGCCGTCCAATCAGATTTGATCATTTCAGTCACTACGCTTACATGCGCAGAGAAATCCGAGTATGCTAAAACAACTGACTTTAATAGTCTTCGCCCCAAAATCATTCAGAAGAAACTTTTCTCTCTCACAAATTTCACTTTAACATAACAGATCAAAACAACATGTACTCGGTGGAGAGGCTGTAGTTTATCATCGCTGCTGATCTAAAAATGAGTGAGGAAACGTCCAAATACATGTCTGATATTTTTCTGGCTGTTTCCTACCCCGTGCAGTTGATGCCTCTCCTAATCTGTGCGTAATGTAATTGGACTGAGTCGTTATATACAGCAGGTATCTGAGTATGAATCAGCTTCTCCTGATGTCTCTCTGGGATCCTTGAGGTTCGATTTGCGACCACAATCGTAGTTCCTGGGTTTACGTGTATTTAGAAAAGTCTGTTTAAATGGGACTAGGCTGGTGATCTGGTTTTCTAGTGTGCAGGTGAACGCAGTGAGTGGCACATGGGAAATGAACAAGCTCATTGGTCATTTATCATGTAGAGCAAAATCAAACTTCTCTCAGATTAATAGCAAAATCAAACTTCTCTCAGATTAATACATTTTGAGTTCTTCTTTTCTACATGTAAACAGCCTGATATTAGGTTAAAGGTGCAGTGTGCAACTTTTCTGGTAGAGGGTCCATCCTGTTTGTCTTCGTGGAGATTAAATTGCTTTCCCTTTAATGTTCCGTACTATGGCATTAAACACATAAACATCTAATTTGCATGTATACAATTATAGGTGTTATTATTGCTCAAAAGTACCACAGAAAACATGCAATTTCAGTGTGAGCAGGGTCACCTTTCCACTGATCTGACCTGTAACTTTGCCTAGCAGTGCTACTTGCTTGTTAAATACAACTTTTTAATGCTCTACTGTGGAATAGGCCAGGCATAGCAAATAACATCTTTATGGAAACAAATCAGCCCTCCATCAAAAAAGTTGCATCTTTAAGGTCTTGTCTCTCTACATGACCCATTGTGATTATTATTTTCTGTTAAATGCCACAGATTTAAAACTTGTCTTGTTCATGTTCTTGAAAGAAATACTACATTTTCGTGGTGGTTATGTTAAATCCATAAGCAGGAGAGGTCCCTGTACTTTAAAACACTGGAGACCTGACTTGGAAAAATAAAACTACTCCGGCAGCTCACAACAGAGACACGTGACCCGTTACCATCCAGGACGGATTTCCAAATAACGCATTTTAAACCACATTCGTAAAACAATACTCAGCCCCCTATGTGAAACAATGCCCCGTCCTGGAGACAGAGAAACAGCAACTCTATGTCCACAAAGCCAACGTGTCTCCGGCAGCTTCAGAAAGGCCCAGATGTTTACCCCGGTTTCCATGGCAACCACCAGCTCCACTACTCCACATCAAGTATTTTCATTCCCACGGCGGAAGTAAAACACGGTGCGGAGATATTTGACATGTTTTGGTTTAAATCCTGATGAATAATTTACAGGAGGTCAGGCATTGTGTTGAAGGCGTACTGTTTGCAAAAGATTTCATTTTTGGTTTAAAAATTGTAATAAAAAATAAAAATAAAATAATATAATAAATAAATAAATAATAATAAAAGTATAGTTTTATTGTAAAGTAAAAAGAGTGAGTATATTTGTTAAAGTATATCGTGTGTATTATTAATTGATGCCTAATTTGTTTTTTGTTTTTTTCCTTGCTGAGAAGGAGGGTCTAAGGACAGTTATCCATTTGTTTGTTTTGCATGAATATTGGTTAATCTAGATTGGTTAGTCTGTTCAAACATTACATACAGTCAGAGCCTTTAATAATAAATAAAAGGGCCATAATTACAATATCCACTGCTGGTATCAATTTGTATTTATAGCCAGTAGTCAGTAGATGGTATTCTCAAAAATGAATCTATAATTTTTTACCATTATCAGAAACCAGAAGCAAACCAGCAGACAAAAAACAGTAATTTCTCTTGTTAATTAACCAAACAAATACCCATAAGCATCTCAAAAACATATCTAAACAATGTAGTAGACTTACCTGACAGGAATAAGAAAGGGTAATCCCAACTGTCAATCCACTTTGTCCAATACTACCAACTAAAATTACTACAACTACTACTGCTACTACTACTGCTGCTACATAGTATTTGTCCTGGGACCCTGTCTGTGTACTGTGTGGCTCCTGTTCTTTCCTGATAACAAATCCAACTCTACTCAGACTGCTCCTTCAGCTGTGCAGTAACTCCGCCTCCAGCTGTCCAGTGACTCCGCCTCCTCCAGTCGTGCGCCCGCCCACATTTTCATTTTTGCACTAACTCTCCACCTCTCTTTACCCGTCCCCATGTGCTTCGACTTTATCTACATCTTTCGCATTTAAAGGGTTATAGTTGTAATTCTGATTTTCAACACTTTTTAGGACAATCAA
>JAIEZT010000013.1:32277927-32497950 GCA_019594935.1 Periophthalmus modestus | reverse complement strand
TTTTAATTTAAGACACGCTATTTTTCAAAGTGTCGGCAGTACGGCACCAACACGCCATCAACACGGGATGCTTTTATTTCCTCTGAAAGCTTTTGTCGTCTCTTTCATTAATGCCAAGCTTTCCGTGCAGTGGCTCTATTTCCTTCTTTTATGGCCAGATTGATCATGTGTTTTTCATGATGAGGGTGTGTGCAGGATGCGCAAAATGACAATTCAAAATCAAAACTAGTGTATTCTTCAGCGCGTAATCTTTCCCCACGTCTGTCACTTTTTGCGTTTACTACTAGAGAGTGCCCCCTGGTGGCCGTTAACCAGTAAAATCTATAAATTAGCTGCACTGTTGTATAGGCAGGAGTTCAAAGCGTGGGAAAAAAGTAGCCACTTATACTCCGAAATATACAGTCAGACATTTGCTCAAACAGTTACTTGAGTAGAAGTTTTCCCAGATATTTTCAGTCTTAGTTGAGTCATTTCTTGAACTGATACTTTGCGCTTCTAATAGTATGATAACTAATATGATGAAGTTACACTCCTATTACTTATATAAGTTTTCTACTCTACTTACCCCTGAGGATCAAAGTATTTCGAGCTCTCAAGAAAACACTAAAAGCCAATAATATAATTCTTATCTCATTTACAAAACAACTTTCTGCAGTTTCCTGGTCACCGCTATGATCACAAAACCTGAAACCTGATTTGTGAAAATGAGCAGAACTCATATAAATGGCACAGTATGCAACATTCAAAAAAAGAAAACCCTCCTGGAGCTCCGGGCGTTAAGCTAAACATAAAAATACTGGCTTCAAACCTGCATTTCTCCATACCTGTGGGGGTCTGACATTTTAAATATATTTATTATGTTAAGTTTTCACTGCCAAATGTCATGTGGACTCATCCCTGAATAATCCTGCTAATCTCTGTACATTTTACAGTTCTTTCTCTATCAAATTACTTGGAAAGGGAGGACACTGCATTATTGAAAAAAAACCACCTCAGACATAAGTATGTATCCAGCTATTGCACACCTGCACGAGTAGGCTTTACTGTGTCGTTTCTTGCACGTGACTGACTCTGGTTGGACTAAAGTGGGTCATTGAGAGC
Organism: Periophthalmus modestus; assembly: GCA_019594935.1. Lineage (NCBI taxonomy): Eukaryota > Metazoa > Chordata > Actinopteri > Gobiiformes > Gobiidae > Periophthalmus > Periophthalmus modestus. Next base: position 32,496,849 of record JAIEZT010000013.1, on the reverse strand, counting down.
GGTCCTTGTGGGGGGAAGTTGCTCCGTTTGGGAATGGGAATAGTGGTCAGGCCAAGTGAAATAAATGACATATGTGGGGGATGCAGAGACTTGAGAATTTGAAGTCAAAGCCAGATTTCTTAGAGTCTTTTGTCTGCTGAGGTAGTAGTATATAGTGGCGACTTCTGTTAAGGTCATTGGAAACATTAAACTGTGATATTTTTAATGTAACGTTGCATGTTAAAGGAGACATATGGTGTTTTAGTAGTGAACTAGAACCAGGCTTGTCATGATAACACATTTTGAAGTGCAATATATCGTTGAAGTAACTATAGACGACAAGCGATAATAATGAAGCCAAAACTATAATAGTGAAGGAGGCGATTCCCAGACCAGGCAGAGAGTTGAAATAAGTTTTTATCTAATTAGATGAGTGAAAGTACAAACAGCAGGCACATGCAGAAGTGATAGGTCCCATGTAATCTAATAAATACATTAATTACCGATCTGTGGGAGGAGATGGGAGGTGGTGAAAACAAGGCTGAAATGCAGGACGATACATGTAGTGACACTGAGCCTTAGAGAGAGATTGGGTCCAGTACCGAGTCGCATACAGCATTTTCTGTCTGAACAGCGCAAAGCAGTTACACACACACACACACACCGATGGTATAACGTAGGCCTACAAAAATAGCATGGTAACAAGCAAACGAAGCGGTCAATGAAAAATACGGCACATCACCTTTGCCCACGTGACCCTCCTGCCCCTTAGACATCGTCATAGCAACCAATCACCCATATGACTTGAGGACTTGAGGACTATAACTTTGAGGAAGCTGATTAGTTATTGTCATTGCGAGTTTAAAGTTGATTTTGCGTAATATGTTCCATTTAAGACTTGCTTTGCTGTTGTCTGTGGTTGAATGTAACAAAGTCAATGCAGTAAAGTAGTGTAGTTTACATTTTTAGGTATCTGTACTTTATTTAAGTACATTTTACAGTGGATACTTTTCACTTTTACGTCACTACATTTGAGAGTAGATATTTGTACTTTCTTCTCCACTAAGTAAAACGTATTTTTCATATGATTTTAGGGGTTATTTTTATCACATTCCTGGTAACATCTAGACTGAAGTTTTTGCGTTGAAGTTTCGGCTTTAACACAAGTAACACAAGTAACACAGTAGCACAAATAAATACAAAAATTAAGAAATGGATTTGTATTTGTAATGATACTAAATATGTATCATTTTTTTATCTATATCGCTACATTTAACACTTGTGTGAAATAATTTTACTTTTCACTCGTAAAGTACATATTTAAACTTTTACTCAAGTAGATTTTTTCATGTGATACTTTTACTTGAGTAACTTTTTACCTCAGTATCCCTACTTTTACTTAAGTAACAAAATGGAGTACTTCATCCACCACTGACTGTCGTGGAGAAATTTGCTCTCTGCATTTGACCCGTTTTTGTCAGGGGCCATAGTTAGTTGGATAGGGGAACTATCTGCAGATCTTGAGCTAGGTTCTTTGTCAGGAGTACCTAGCTGGAGGAGTAGCCTTTTGCACATGAACTTATGTTAGAACTTAAGACTTAGCTGGAGGATTTTTTCTGATTGTGCATGTCTTAAATTGAAAAACTGGAGTACCCAAACAAAGGCACGATTATAACTACAAATTGACAATCTAACAGTCACTCCACTGTATGTGAGGGAGCAGCAGCTATAGTCTAAGTTCTCTAAGGAAACACCTGCATTTTTTTTTTTAGCTTTTTTGTTTGTTTCTTCATTACGTTCTAAAAATGGCCCACAAGTTTTAAGGCTTCAAAACCCTTCACCACACACCACACTATACACTTTTCTGACAGACATTAACATTTTCTCACATTTCTCTCAAAGTTCAAACCTTGTATATTATACTCCCCTTCCTCGATGATCGCTTTAAATGTATTCTTCACGTGCCTCTGCTCCAGCGTTTCTGAAATGTGTCGGTGCAGAACGTTTCATCGACATTGTGGGTTTTGTCGGGGAGAAAACTTGCAAACATACAGCACTTAAGAGTCACACTGCGATCGAAAATATATGTAAATTTGGGTGAACACATTCTGAACTGTACAGGAGACACGGCACAAAGGAGACTGATTGACAATGGTCCGCAGTCCCTCATCCAATCAGACGCAGAACACACACACACACACAAAACATACAAAATTGCAAAAAAAATGTTTTAAAAATCAGCAAGACCGCAAAAGGTGAACTGCGATATAACGAGTGACCACTGTAATACATTTTTGAACAGTTACACGTCCTCACTAACTGCTCTACGACCATTTTATTTTATTTTTACAGAAAATATGTTTGTTATTTTCAACACCCAACAGTCCAAATCCTAAATCTACAAGCTCTTCGTGTAAGTCCTTGGTAGAGTACACACATGTCTGAGCTGAGCCCGGGGCAGTGCTGTTGTAAAAGTGCAGGGGATTAGTCTGCTATCTTGTATCTACACGAGGGCTCGCACTGGGGTTCAGAGCATGTGCAAGGCAATGATAACACAATATATAAACAGCATTTCAAAACCTTAAGATGTGGCTGTTTCTGCCCCAAAAGACGACCCAATTTATTTAAAAAATGTAAGAATTTTAGAAACCATTACATGTCATTAGAACAGAAACAGACTATCAACTATTGGCTATTTAAATCACTATTTGCAAGGGAAAGTGTGACACGCTATTCATCCATTTTCAACTTAATTTTGAGAGTTGGATAAATAAATACTTTGCAGCTGGTGTCATCAACATTCTCCGGGGGGTGTTGCTAACTGGAGGCACTGCTCTGTCTGACAACCTGTTAGTCAAGTTAGGCTTTAATCTGAGCTTTGTTTTAACAGAATCTGACCATAAAGAATTTACTTAGCTGGAACTACAAAAGGTGAGCGGATTTCTGTTTCTAAAGCAGTCCCTCTTGCACATAAAATTACAAGTCACAATTACAAGTTTTTGTAAAAATCAAACACCAAAATGGAACCATGAACGCTCGTATTGATCATAAGCTCCTGAAATGTTGTTGTTTAAATCAATTTTTTCTGCAGACCACCTTAAAACTTTTTGACAGTGTTTTCTTATGTGTGCTTTATGTCATCATGGTAACCGCTGTACATTCAGGCATAGGCGTGCTTGCCTGACCACAGATCTGACCTGTAACTTGGCCTGGTTGCATCAGCTGCTTCTATCCACAACAATACATAGGCTTAATGTCACACTATGAAACATTGCAGACAAAGCAATAACATCTCCATGGAGACAAGCAGGTAGTGGGAACTCCGTCGGACAAGTCACAGAGTCGCACCTTTTACTTTGATTGTGCATGTAATAATCAAACACTAACAGCAGAAGTGCTTAAGGAATTGGCTGCAAAAACCTGAATTTTAACTAATCTAAAAACAGTAGGCTGTTGTCGACCATTCCCCTCTCTCATGGGACTATATTACTATGGATTTTATGTGCATGTGTGTGAGCTAATTTTAGGACCATATGGAACTAGAAAACCACAATAATGCCCCTTTCTAAAGATCGCTCTTAAATCAACTGTTTTATTACCAGCACAGACCCGAGACTCAAGCAATGTGCTGTATAGAGCTCTTTGTTGAGCAATACCACTAAAACCATATACTAAAGATGAATGCGCCCAAAAACATGGAATCAGGATACATTAGGACTGAGCGCAGGATATATATACAGTTCTTTTAAACATGCAAGAGTGGCCATTTTTATTTAACTGAACTTCGGCTGCCAGTGCCTTAACCTGCAGATAGAGGACACACACAAGTTTGTCTCAGTACATGGACAGGCCTCATGTGAAAGTTCAGAACCTCCAAAAGTCGCTCACTGAGATGCAGAGGCTGCACTAGCACTGATTCATGATTGTCTGCAGGTGCTGGAGTTTAGGTAGTGACCACTCAGATCAGAGAGAGTCCTTTAAGGTTTAAAACATCTGGATTTCAGCACTGAGACTGGCAACCCAAATGAGAGACTCGTGTGAGGCTCATTTTGCTTTTTGATTAGATGATCAACTTGGCTATCATGTCCAATGTTTTTGTGATTATGTGTTTAATCCATGTCTAGGGACACAGATAGGTAATATGTATGTTAAAATCAAAATCCTCTTACATATGGTCCCTTTAAATAAGTAGCATATGTGCACAGATGATGACATTGTTAAGCTAACTGGATATGTTAGCTTATTTTATGGTGCACAAACAGAGCAGTCTAGACGCTGTGAACAGAATAATAGTATAGTATCGTAAATCTTTAAGTCAAAGGTTGAAGGAGTGACAGCGAAGCGTATTTTCAGGGTTAAACAAATATTATCACACTCAAGACGTTTTACAAGTTGTGAGTTTAAACTGGGATAATGATGCTAACAGAAGTTGCCTAATGTGTGCTGCAGCAACGCAAAAAATGCACTAGCAAAAACAATAGTATACAAATTACCATGGAACAACCTCATAAGCTGCTGGGTCAATGAGTTTATTGTAAAAGAATATGTTTCCATCAGCTCCAAACGTCGTATTTAGCATCTTAAAAACTCTGTTGGTGTAACATTAGGCTAGTTAAGTGATGGCCTGTGAATAAAACAAAACACAACTCCAAGTTTGTTATTGTCAAAGAGAGATTATAACCATTACAAGCTCAAAATCGGCAATTTAGCTTCTGCTCAAAGCTCAATGCTGCTCTGTGATTGGTCCGTCAACTGGTGGGCGGACCCTATTGCACCAGTGGGACCGCGCCAAGATGGATTCTGCACAAATATCGCGAGAATCCATCTTGACGTGCAAGGTTAATCCTATAATGCTTTGCGATATGACGTCACAATCTTTTTTTTAACAACTGTGAAAAGCAAGATTGCGATCAGACACAATATGATAGAGTATTACGCATTTGTCATATGATCAACAAAAATTTATAAATTGGCGCTCACCTGATCACTTCTACCAACAGCACTTTCATGTGTATTCTGTGTGAGAGTTTAAAGGCCTACAGATATAATCCTTGAGTCATAATCTTAACTTTAAGATTAATTTACTGCATTTGGACTTGTTTGGACATGTTGATGAAACTGAATATTAAGACTGACCAAACCAACTGAAATCAAAACCAGTCTGGGTGGACCTCATCTCTTCGGTGACTCCCACGTATAACATATTCTTCCAGTGAAAGACAGAACAATGAAACATCCGAAATCCAAAGTTTGCTGAATAAATCACGCCTACACTTACATAGTGTTGGGTTTCGTGTGAATGGAAAGTGTCGCAGAAATGTGTTTATATTGTTTTATAGCTACAGTTAGTTTTGGACCAAGACCATGATGAGTAGCACTTAAATAGTAGTGAAAGAGCGCCCAGTTCAGTGGTGCATTTTTGGTTGCCTGGGATGGTCAAAACAAATATGGCTGCTTACGAGGAAAAAAGAAAGGAAAAAGAAATCACAGGGCTGGAAAACACAGACTTCATGGGGATCGGACCTATATCCATCAGTATAGTGAAAGAAAACTTCAAATCTGTCAACTGGACACTGCACTGTGGCCCTCTGCTTTGAATATGTATTGAGATGTGGCCCTCGATAGAAAAAAAAAAAAAAAATGGGCACCTCTGGATTATGCAGACATCCATCTGTATAAAAAAAATAAAGAGAGATGTCACTCTGGATTTGTCAGACAACATTTTTAGGCTAATATTGTCAACATTTACAGATGCTAATTAATTGCCAGAAATTCCCCAAATGAACCAAAAGTTGACGGTACAACTCCTCCTCCCTCTAGAGAATACTGTTGTCGTGCTCTTGGGCAAGACACTCACTTGCCTCGAGTGTCTGCGTACCCCGGTGTGGTCAAGTTTAACAAAGTAGCCAATAAGACCGTGTGATTTCATCCGCCGTGAGCATGCTGTTTCTATTGTTCTGGGGCAAGACAGATTTGACTTTATTACATGAAAAGAGTTGGTTTTCTACCATAAATCACTGTCTAAACCAAATGCAATATTTGTATTTCAAACATTGACACATGATACTAGAGCTAATTGTAATTATTCCCAGACCCTGATCCCAGGATAGAACCAATCACAACCACTCTCATCAGTAATGTGGTCATTTGAAGCGGATCACGTACATTTGGAACAGCGCGTTTGACCTGGTTCGTTACGGAAGTGTTTTTACTGGCTGCTCCTCGGTTTGAGTTGAATGCGCAGAGGGAATCATGGGAAAACATCTGGATCTCAAACGTAAACCTACTTCCATCCAAGAAGAGAAGACAAGACAGAGAAAAGAAACTAGATGCAGTGGTGGAAAGTAACAGAGTACAAAACTATTATAAAAGTACTGCACTTGTTCGGCATCGTACATTTTACTTTTTTACTTTTACTTCACTACATTTGAGAGGAGGTGTCTGTACTTTCTACTCCACTACATTTTTAACTAATCTGAGGGGTTATTTTTTAGCACATTTAGGGTAACATCCTGATTAAAGGTTCTATTAGTTGAAGTACTGGCTTTGAACAAAGGACATTATGCATAAAATTCACAAAAAATGACAAAAATCTGTTGAATTTTTAATGAATATCACTTAACCTCACACTAACACTTTAAGAGTTCTCTCAAAATCTGTGTGAAATGCTTTTACTTTTCACTCCTACAGTACATTTAAACAGGTACTTTAATATTTATTTTGCATGATACTTTTACTTGAGTAATTTTTGCCCCTCTTTCTGTACTTTTACCTAAGTATCAAATAACAAAAGTGAGTACTTCATGCAGCGTTTGACCACATGTATATAATGGAGTGATGAAGGTTTGCAGATGTTGCAACACAATAGTATCTATTTCAAGAATTTGAAAATTGTGGATAAAGCTAATTGCAAATAATTTCTCACAGTTGTTGCGGTCAAGATTACCCAATGTAGTGCGGTTGGGTTTTGCTCACTAGCCAAATGGTTGTCAGTTCAATTCCCACCTCTCTCGTTGCTATTGTCTTCTTGAACAAGTTTACTTTCTGAAATCAGAGCCAAAATCTCCATGGGACCGTTTTATATGGAGTTTGCATGTTCTCTCCGGTTTCCTCATTCATTTGAAAACTTAATATCTGACAACAAACATGCACTTTTCAACCTTATTCTGGCTGGCTTTCTAAACTACTTTTTGATCCTTTGAGATAAAAGTATTGAGTTTAGGTATAACGGCCACAGCTCCTCACATGTTATGACTTTCAATTGATAAGAATACAATTGTCTTCAAAGCCTAACGAGGTAGAAATACTGCACATCTTTGGCTCACCACATTAAAAAGAGCAAAAAAACATCTCTATCACAACTTAAAATAGTACATTATATTTCTTTATAAAACATGAAATCGTTTTGTGGCTAACTTCTGTGGCTGTATTCCTCTGTATAAGATTTACAGTCACCACTTCCTTCTCTGCATCTCAGTTCAATCAGACAGAGCTGTCCAATCAGATTTGATCATTTCAGTCACTACGCTTACATGCGCAGAGAAATCCGAGTATGCTAAACAACTGACTTTAAATAGTCTTTGCCCCAAAATCATTCAGAACTTTTTTCTCTCTCACAAATTTTCACTTTAACATAACAGATCAAAACAACATGTACTCGGTGGAGAGGCTGTAGTTTATCATCGCTGCTGATCTAAAACGAGTGAGGAAACGTCCAAATACATGTCTGATATTTTTCTGGCTGTTTCCTACCCCGTGCAGTTGAATGCCTCTCCTAATCTGTGCGTAATGTAAATTGGACTGAGTCGTTATATACAGTAGGTATCTGAGTATGAATCAGCTTCTCCTGATGTCTCTCTGGGATCCTTGAGGTTCGATTTGCGACCACAATCGTAGTTCCTGGGTTTACGTGTATTTAGAAAAGTCTGTTTAAATTGGACTAGGCTGGTGATCTGGTTTTCCTAGTGTGCAGGTGAACGCAGTGAGTGGCACATGGGAAATGAACAAGCTCATTGGTCATTTATCATGTAGAGCAAAATCAAACTTCTCTCAGATTAATAGCAAAATCAAACTTCTCTCAGATTAATACATTTGAGTTCTTCTTTCTACATGTAAACAGCCTGATATTAGGTTAAAGGTGCAGTGTGCAACTTTTCTGGTAGAGGGTCCATCCTGTTTGTCTTCGTGGAGATTAAATTGCTTTCCCTTTAAGTTCCGTACTATGGCATTAACACATAAACATCTAATTTGCATGTATACAATTATAGGTGTTATTATTGCTCAAAAGTACCACAGAAAACATGCAATTTCAGTGTGAGCAGGGTCACCTTTCCACTGATCTGACCTGTAACTTTGCCTAGCAGTGCTACTTGCTTGTTAAATACAACTTTTTAATGCTCTACTGTGGAATAGGCCAGGCATAGCAATAACATCTTTATGGAAACAAATCAGAAAAAGTTGCATCTTTAAGGTCTTGTCTCTCTACATGACCCATTGTGATTATTATTTTCTGTTAAATGCCACAGATTAAAACTTGTCTTGTTCATGTTCTTGAAAGAAATACTACATTTTCGTGGTGGTTATGTTAAATCCATAAGCAGGAGAGGTCCCTGTACTTTAAAACACTGGAGACCTGACTTGGAAAAATAAAACTACTCCGGCAGCTCACAACAGAGACACGTGACCCGTTACCATCCAGGACGGATTTCCAAATAACGCATTTTAAACCACATTCGTAAAACAATACTCAGCCCCCTATGTGAAACAATGCCCCGTCCTGGAGACAGAGAAACAGCAGCAACTCTATGTCCACAAAGCCAACGTGTCTCCGGCAGCTTCAGAAAGGCCCAGATGTTTACCCCGGTTTCCATGGCAACCACCAGCTCCACTACTCCACATCAAGTATTTTTCATTCATTCCCACGGCGGAAGTAAAACACGGTGCGGAGATATTTGACATGTTTTGGTTTAAATCCTGATGTAATAATTTACAGGAGGTCAGGCATTGTGTTGAAGGCGTACTGTTTGCAAAAGATTTCATTTTTGGTTTAAAAATTGTAATAAAAAATAAAAATAAAATAATATAATAAATAAATAAATAATAATAAAAGTATAGTTTTATTGTAAAGTAAAAAGAGTGAGTATATTTGTTAAAGTATATCGTGTGTATTATTAATTGATGCCTAATTTGTTTTTTGTTTTTTTCCTTGCTGAGAAGGAGGGTCTAAGGACAGTTATCCATTTGTTTGTTTTGCATGAATATTGGTTAATCTAGATTGGTTAGTCTGTTCAAACATTACATACAGTCAGAGCCTTTAATAATAAATAAAAGGGCCATAATTACAATATCCACTGCTGGTATCAATTTGTATTTATAGCCAGTAGTCAGTAGATGGTATTCTCAAAATGAATCTATAATTTTTTACCATTATCAGAAACCAGAAGCAAACCAGCAGACAAAAACAGTAATTTCTTGTTAATTAACCAAACAAATACCCATAAGCATCTCAAAAACATATCTAAACAATGTAGTAGACTTACCTGACAGGAATAAGAAAGGGTAATCCAACTGTCAATCCACTTTGTCCAATACTACCAACTAAAATTACTACAACTACTACTGCTACTACTACTGCTGCTACATAGTATTTGTCCTGGGACCCTGTCTGTGTACTGTGTGGCTCCTGTTCTTTCCTGATAACAAATCCAACTCTACTCAGACTGCTCCTTCAGCTGTGCAGTAACTCCGCCTCCAGCTGTCCAGTGACTCCGCCTCCTCCAGTCGTGCGCCCCGCCCACATTTTCATTTTTGCACTAACTCTCCACCTCTCTTTACCCGTCCCCATGTGCTTCGACTTTATCTACATCTTTCGCAATTTAAAGGGTTATAGTTGTAATTCTGATTTTCAACACTTTTTAGGACAATCAAAATAATAAGTACGTAAAAAATGGTAGATTTGCAAGAAAAAAACGCTTTTCACAGAACAGTGGTGACAAGCATTAAAGAAGATAGATTGTGCTTGTGAGTATAGTTATAATCTATGACATAATTTCCACATTTTTAATCGCAACCATGAGCCATGTAGCTGTTGACCCCTCCTATGGCTAGCAGCATGTCACACAAGCGAGTCACAGATTTTTTTTTTTTCATTTTACATATTCTTTTGGCATCTCGTTAGCTCAAACTAAATATCGGCTTCTGCAAGAGATTTAAGGAGGATAGCCGATATGCTGAAAAGTGCAAATATCTCAGCATCATATCACGAGGGGAAGTCAAAACCACAGAAAACTGATTAGACCATCACTTACGATCTGCAGTGATGATTAAAATCCACTGTTTGGAAAGCGTGCGCACATCACTTTGGCAGCACTGATCTAAGCAGACACATTTGGCACATAAAAAAATTGCACTTGTGGTGTGATGTGGTGATACAGAAGTGCTCAGCTGTGTTTTTAAACTCCATACACCTTCATTAGAATTATTTGGATCATTTTAGCCCTGGAGTTGCCAATCTCTACTGAACAAAAGGTAAAAGGGTAACTAGAAAAGTACCGCTCCATGACATCACGAGGTGGAACAGAGTATTTTGAGCTTTGGAAATCCAGACAACCTAATGATGCAGGATTTCTAGTTGAGCATTTCACAAATAAAGTTTACGGTACATTATCCAACTTTTTCAGATGTGGTGTTTCGCCGTCTGCTTGTCTCCATGGATACGCTATTCCTTTGCATTTATTTAATTAATGATATAACGGCTTGCCGCTCTACAGATCTGGCCTGTAACTTGGAATCTTGTAGCGTCACTTGCTTGTCTCCGTGGAGATAGACAAGTTTGATGCCTTATTGTAGAACATTTCAGGCAAGGCTATAACGTCTTCATGGAGACAAGCAGGTGGCAAAACCTAAAACAAAAAAGTAGTAACTTACAATTACCCAGATATATCTTTACTCATACTTTTCTTGGACCACTTTGTTGAATGTTTACTACTATATGGAGTTAATCACAAAGGGAAAAGTAGTACATTTCTATAAGATTATTGCAAAAAATGGCTATAATGAGAGTTCAAGTTCAAAATTACTGAGAAAAACTTGACAAACTGTTTGTGTGTTCTATTTGCGGACTCTCACTCTCTTTACTTCTTCAACAATTCTGAGATCACTTTCTCATTTTAAAAACTTTTCCCAGTACAACTGAAGTTCCCACCAGCAAATCCTAGCCTTAAAGAGGAGGTATTATGTAAAATTGACTTTTTGGAGCGTTCTACCATGGTTTAAAGCTGTTTCCTCCCAAAACGCATGCCTGAAGAGGTTTTAGATGTCACCCATGCTGTCTTTACTTCTTAAAAAACACCTTCTCATTCTCAAAACACTCTTCTCCCTGTACAACTGTAGCCTTAAAGTTTCCATCTTTCGAAACCGAACCCAAATCCTAACCATAACCATAACCTAGCATATTCCTAAACCTAACCCAAATCCTAACCTAATCCTACTTCTTCGAAAATTCCAAGTACACTCTGATTTTCAAAACACTCTTCCTCCCCATACAACTGTAGCCTTAAAGTTCCCTGTAGGTCCTCTGCCAATGTTTTGATTCCCCTTTCTTCTGCTCTTTAAACATGTATGCCCCATCCCCCCACTGCGCAGAGCGAGTATCAAGTTTACCCCATCACGGAGGCTTCGGGCCCCAGCAGAGCACATGCACCAGGTCCTGATGGATGGAACTGCCGTTGGGAAAGTAAACATGTCAAAGTGTCCAAAATGCACTAGAGCGTCTGGCTGCAGATACCAAGCCACAGACTGGACCTAACCATAACCTATGCTCCTAAACCTTCATACAGATAGACAGATATAGGTAATTTGGGGAGAGGGTGGCCGCTGTTGTCCACGGCAGACAGTAGCTTCGCCAATGTCCTCCTCTCCATCACAGACACCACAGAGTCCCGATCAGCCCCGATCACAGAGGAGGCATTTATTAGTTTGTCCAGCCTCTGAGTGTCCCTCTTTCGGATGTTTCCTCCTCAGCACACCACCCCATAGAAGACAGCACCACTGAGTCAGCTGGAGCATCTTTTTGTGGATTTTAAATGAAGCTAGTCTTCTCAGAAAATACAGTCTGCTCTGCATTTCTCATCCACCTTTAGTCCAAGATATTTGTAGTGACGGTAACAGGTTGAGGGGATGGGTGGCATTTTCTAAAGTCCAGGATTGTCTTCTTTGTCCTCGAGATGTTCATCTGCAGGTGGTTCAGGTGGCTCGAGGCGATAAAATCTCTCATAAGGGCCCTGTATGCTGCAGGGTAGAGAGTGAAGAGGAGGGGCTCGAGAACGATACCCTGTGGTGCCCCCATGCTGCTGGTCACAATATTAGAAGTGGTATAGATCTAAAATTAACAAAATGTAAACTCTCCATGAGGTATTTTGTGATCTAGGACACGAGGCATGGGTGTCCTAGAGCAAGTTCTTAAACCTAATCTTAACCTGACACAATCGCAGTCTAATAACTGGGTAATAAACAAGATTTTAAAAAGGGTGCCCATGAAAAATAGACCCTCAAGAAAAAGAAAGAAAATCATAAGATAGTATATTTTTAACCCCCTAACCCAAATCCTTACCTTAACTATAATCTAGCATGTTGCTAAACTTTAAACATAACCCTAACCCTACTCTTAACCATAAACCAGCATATTCCTTAATCTAAACCTAACCCAACCCGAACCTAACAAGCACGTTTCTAAAGCTAACCCAAATCCTACCCTTAACCATAATCTTTCATGTTCCTAACCCAAATCCTAACTTTAACCATAACCTAACATGTTTCTAACCCAAATACTGACTTTAATCATAACCTAACATGTTCCAAATCCAAATCCTACCCTTAACTATAATCTTTCATGTTCCTAACCCAAATCCTTTAACTTTGAACATAACCTAACATGTTCCTAAACCAAGCCCAAATCATCTTGATAGTAGGAACTACAAGTGACAGATAAAAGCAGATGTCAGACCCTGGAGATGCTTATGTTTGTGACTAGAGGAAACAAGTCTGACCTTTCTCAGAATGCACGGAATAATGAGGCTGGATGTTTAGAGAAAAAAGCACGAAATCAAAACAAGCCAGAATGAATGTATTTCTTTAAAAAATTTCTCAGAGTTAGGCCCTGTTGTATTCACCACTAGATGACACGCCACTGTTGTCTTATAGTGTGTCAGCGTCAGTCTTACAGTAGAAAACCAAAGAGAACCGGTGAGTCTGAACCATAGACTGTATAAAGAAGTGGACTAAGTGAGTGTGACGTCATCCATAGTGTTTAGCTAGTGAAATTTGGAGCCGAATTCCGACCACGAGTCTCACAGCGACCAAAGAGCTGATCTGGAGCCAGACTACGGCCCTTCCCCCCGCACCACTGGTTTAACGTGGCGTCAAACCTGTTGCTAACACTAGGGGGTGCAACCTCAGGGAAAGGAGGCGCCTGATTTGTGTGTTATTAATGTTCATATCTTGATTTACGGACACAATAGTGAAATAAAAACTGGAGCCAGGGTCGATGGAGTTGGAAGCGCGCCCATGCTCATTTCCTCTCTGGAACGCAGCGGCTAGCAGGTTAGCTATGTCCATTTATATATACAGTCTATGATCTGAACAAAGGCCATTAGAGGGAAGGGGGAACAGGTTTCACATCTGCCATCTACTGGTAAAAAAAATGAAAAATAAATCTTACAGATGGTGGCTTTGGTGGGAAAATATTGTATATATTTGGGTGGCTCTGCAAAAGTCAAATTTGAGCTTTTTGTGTGGACTACAAATTTATTTACACAATCAAATGCACTAAACTGTAAAATAACACAAACATGAAAGAAAAAATGCTATTCATGGTCAAAATATTAAGTATTTTTAAGCATCATCCCTACAGAGCCATAGAAATATAAGACAAGATAAGATAAGCCTTTATTAGTCCCACAGTGGGGAAATTCCAATATGTATGTTTTTATAATATGACTCTTCACAAAACGCTTCAGATATTTATTAAAAGATAATATTTGAAAGTCACACAGAAAGTAACATCAGATAAAAGAACCACATAACAAGGGCAAAGCTAGACCAGGCTCAGTCCTGGTTTAGATCTGGTTCAGTCCAAGTTTAGACCTAGTTCAGTCTTGGTTCAGTCCTTAATTAGACCTGGTTCAGTCCTCGATTAGACCTGGTTCAGTCTTGGTTTAGTCTTGGTTTAGACCTGGTTCTGTCCTGGTTTAGACCTGGTTTAGACCTGGTTCAGTCCTCATTTAGACCTGGTTCAGGTCTTGGTTTAGTCTTGGTTTAGACCTGGTTCAGTCCTCATTTAGACCTGGTTCAGGTCTTGGTTTAGTCTTGGTTTAGACCTGGTTCAGTCCAGTTTAGTCCTGGTTTACATCTGGTTCATTCATGGTTTTGTCTTCGCTTAATTCTATTCTACACATTCTGGAGGTCTGGTGTTTGTCCTGTTGCTCTGCTGCTCTGGTAAAACTCTTTTATTTTAATCAATTTTTTATACTTAAAAATATATATTTATACTTTAGTTATTTATTAGCATTTTTATTACTTTAACTGTTATTATATTGTTAGTTATTCATTTCATTTATTTGTGTATTCTACTGTGTTCATAGAATTATATGACCCCACTTTTTTGCAGACTTTAAATATAGATTTTATAAAAACATCCTACCTAAATGCAACTGGATGCATTGCAGTAATGACAATTTAGAACTAAAATGCAAAAACATTTAAGCATAATATTCATTTCAAAACATGTCTAAGATCTGGCTACATTTATGGATGTGTATTTTTTTTTTTTAAATAACATCTACTTTATCAATGAAAAATTGATGGTAAAAGTCAGTTTTGACAATGACCCAAATATCTTTTCTGTCATTATGAGCATGTTTTAATTGTCTGCAGATGCTCTACAGTCTGTATTTAACCTGCTCTGGGCGTTAGGGGTAGCATTAGCCAAAGAAAACCAGGGAGCAGCAGTGAGGAATTTGGAGCCAAGTTCCGACCGGAAGTATCATAGCAACCAAAGAGCCAATCTGGTGCGAGAGTGTTGAAGGTAATGCCCTTGCCCGCCCACACCGCTGGTTTAACAGGGAGCGGGCGGTTAGCAATGCTGTCAATCAAACCTGTTGCTAACACACACAGGGGGTGCAACCTCAGGGAAAGAAGGTGCCTGATTTGTGTGTTATTAATGTTCATATCTTGATTTACAATAGTGAAATAAAAACACCAGGATCATATAGAGCGGTTCATATGAACATTTTAAGACCAAAAAGAGTAGTCTCACTGCAGCAATTACAGAGAGGGGGGCGCCTGTTTTTCAATGTAAAGTGAACTGGAGCCAGTGTCGACGGAGTTGGAAGCGTGCCCATGCTCATTTCCTCTTTGGAACGCAGCAGCTAGTTGGTTAGCTATGTCCATTTATATGTACTGTCTATGGTCTGAATAAAGACCTCGGCTGGCCTGGGAAGTCTAAGACCCTCTGCTCAGACTGCTGGCCCCGCAACCCGGCCCCAGATAAGCGGAAAAAAAATGGATTCATGGGCTCTGGATTGATAAGTGAAACTGAGGTTGGACTCAATCCAAAATCGGGTAAAAATTCCCCTTTCCTTCTCCTTCCTTCTCCTTTTCGTTGACCTTTGAGAGTTATGCCGTGAGGTCAGCAATAAGGAGGAGTAAGGAGAAGGAGATGCTTTTGGTGGATCTGAATCCTCCTAAACAGCAGCGGGAACAGCAGGACTACAACAAGGCCACCATCTTCCACCACTGCATGAAATAACTGCTGTTGAACAAAGAGATGCACAAAACCTCATGTATGATCTCAGTTTACACATGAACCACCTCCAACACGATAGAAGCACAGAAAAGACTCACCTTCAGCAGCACATCCGTCTTTCAGAGAAAAAGCAAATATACAGTATTCCACTGAGACTGTCCTTTAGACCCACAGCACTGGCATAAGGAGCTCTGTTTTTCCAGTTAAGAGGTTATGCAAATTAGCCATGTGGTTTTAAGTTTTGTTTCTGGCTCTATAGTAGTTATGCTTAATATGTTGTAAAGATATCTATTTATAAGATATGTATAAGATCATTCCAGTGTTCTTCTAAGCTACACCTTTGAAGAAATTTCTTATCTTTTACATCAGCCCTTCCTGTTTCAATCCGCCACATTATTATTGCTCGATTAGGAAGTGTGGGAACCAAGGAAATGCTAAACTTTCAATGCCATATTTGTGGCATATTTTGCTGACTATAAAATGCACATCAGACATAAGAGTACAACTTTGGATGCAACTGGACTCAACTTTTCTGGTGGAAGGCCTGTCACCTGCTTGTCTCCATGGCGATGTCATTGCTTTGCCTAGAATGTCCCACAGTGCGGCAATTGGTTGTTTTTGTTGTCATACTCCCAGATGGGGGGAAGAGACAGTTTTTTCTATTGATAACATTGGACTTTCTGTTGTGTTCTTTCTGAAATGTCAATCAATTCAGATGGTGTTTGTCATGGCTGAAGATGACGCATGTCCAGGTCAATCAGAAGGAGCTTCCTCTGCAAATTTTAACCAATTCAAACAGGGCCACAGAGTCCATAAGTCCATAAATCATCTTTTGTAAAAGGAAAAGAATACAGTATAGGATCTGGTTCCATTAATTGAATTTTGAATTACACCTTGTCATCCGTCAATGACTCTGCTCACTTCCTGTTCACAGCCTTTGGTCTCGCCCACAAGGGGGACTACACCTGTGGTTACAGTGAAAATGAGTCACATCACAAAGAACCTGATCCTTTACATCAGCCCTGGAGGTATAGTTCTTTAGCAGTTTTGAAGATACTTTCTATTTTTAATATCCATGCAATCCCATACTCTGATCTGCTCCTGAGAGCCAGAATCCATGTTCTCATCCTGCTCATTTCCACCACTGCACAGAGCTTCTACTGCCAGATAAAAAACAGGACTAAAACAAAACTAGACCAGAATTCTGATCTAAAGGGCAGCAGTTAGATTCTTGCTTCCAACATAAAGCATTATTGATATACTGACTCATAGGTTGGCGATGCAATTTCAGCTCCCATAGATGAATGCTGTTGTTGTGTCTTTGGGCAAGACACTTGTCTGGCCTGCACCAGTGTCTATGTACACTGGTGTATGAATGTTTGTGTAGATGGGTGAGTGGTTCCTTGATGTTCCTTGATGTAAGAGTGCCTTCAAGGTGTCAAAGCACCATGAATGTGACCAGCTCTAAACACGTTTTTATGCACGACCCAGACGCCAACAAAGTGGACAACTGTGATTTGCTCATCTCCCTCTTCAATAAAAGCCTAACAGCAACATTAACATTATAGTAACCAAAGATATGGCTCAATTTAGCCTAACTAGCTAACAATTTACGTAATAGCTGTATGCTAAAGTAAAGAGTTATTGACACATCAACAATGAAAATTCACATATCTTTAGCCTCTTATAATACAGTTGAAACCAGAAGTTTACATAAAAAGATGTGTTGCTTATACATATGTTTAGTTTTGTTTTTGTTTTTTTCTCTCACTCTCTGAAATGAAATCAGACTAAACTTGTCTTGTTTTAGGTCAATTAGGATTACCAAAATTATTTCCATTTGCTAAATGCCAGAATAACAAGAGAAGGATTTTTTAAGACAATTTTTCAGTAAGATTACTATGCATTTAAACAATTTGGCACCCAGATGATGATGTCATGTCTTTGGAAGCTTCTGATTCTGATAGGTATATTGACAACATCTGACAGTGTATTTGAAGGCACATCTGAAAGACACTGCTTCTTTGTGTAACATCATGGGAAAGTCAAAACAAATCAGCCAAGATATCAGGAAGAGAATTGTGGACTTGCACAAGTCTGGTTCATCCTTGGGTGCAATTTCCAGATGCCTGAAGGTGTCACGTTCATTATGTTGATTATGTGAAAATACTAAAGCAACATCTCAAGACATCAGCCAGGATGTTAATGCCTGGGTGTAAATGGATCTTCCAAATTGACAGTAGCCCGAAGCATACTGCCAAACTGGTTACAAAGTGGCTTAAGGATAACAAAGTCAATGTTTTAGAGTGATCATCACAAAACCCTGATCTCAATCCCCTTGAAAATGTATGTACAGACCTCAAAAGGCATGAGCGAGCAAGGCAATGCTGCCTATAAACTTGGCTCAGTTACACCAGTTCTGTCAAAAGAAATGGGCCAAAATTCCTGCCAACTATTGTAAGAAGCCTGTGAAAGAATATCCAAAATATTTGACCCAAGTCATACAGTTTAAAGACAATGGTATCAAATACTAATGGAGTGTATGTAAACGTATGACTTTGAAAAAAGTCATGAAGAATTGTCACACAAAAAAAATCCTTCTCTCATTATTTTGGCATTTAGCAAATACAGATTATCTTTGGTAATCCTCACTGACATAAAATAGGAAAAGTTTAGTCTGATTTTATGTCAGAGAGTGTGAATGTGTCTGTATAGTGTATGTAAACCTCCAGCTTCAACTATATGTGTCAAACATGCTTCGGGTTTGTTGATCTTGTAAAGTTTTATGAGAATTCCTTGAACAAATTGTTGAATGTTTTTGGTTTGCGGTGAGGCTGAGGTACACACACCTAGTAGTAAATATTTCAAAGGGCAACCAATAATATTTGATCACAATTTCATCATCTGGGAAAAAATTGTGAAATAAATACACTGTGGGAAAAGGTTTAGCATGTGCTATCTTGCCATCAAGAATAAAATCCTGTCAGCACTGGATAATCACAGCTGGGTATGATTTAACATGGACTATGCTTTGTTTTTGCTTCAGGTTTACATTTGTTAAAGTAAGAAAAACTGTGGGCCTGTGAGAGTTTCCATAAATCAAAAGTTGAATTACAATTGTAACCAAGAATGATGACTTATAAATAATGATGAATCTTTCTGACAAAAATGATAATGTCGCTATGCAGGGATGGTGACGTGGGGGCTCGAGGGGGCCTTAGCCTCACCTAGAATGGCCCAAAGATCAAAATGACGAGTCTCACTGCAGCAGTTACAGAGAGAGGGGCCACAGTTTTCCAGTGTAAAGTGAATTGGAACCAGAATCGATAGAGCCAAAAGTGCACCCATGACCACTTCCTATTTGGAACACAGTCACGGTTAGTGCATTAGCTATGTCCATTTATATATACATATATATATATGAGTTGTATTTAGCTGGTACTGTTGTTTAGTCCTTAAAGGTGCAGTACCTGATTATTCTGCAGTTATTCCTCACTTTTCAAATTCATTCACAGGAGCAACACAACTATTCAACTTTCAGAAACCAGAGTGGAGTTTTGTCTTCACAGTAATCCCATGCTAACAGCGTACTTCTTGGTTCGCAGACGATAAAATGCTTTATAATTAAATATAGACAGCGCACAGTGGTCTCATTTTGATCTGAAGCAGCTTTGACAGTGTCTGAACTGGGGATTTTTTTTTTTTAACTCAATGTAAACGTAAAAATTGAGCAACGGGTGTATATATTGCTACATTTAAACTGCAGTTGGTGTTGGGGCAAGGTAGTTTTGGACCCAACCATAGACTCAAGGCAAAATTTGAAAATAATAGACTGGCAAGACTGGAGTCACAGCCAGGGCCATGACAGTTTGTTGATGCAATTCTTAAAGTTCATGCTTAGAGTCAACCTGAAAAATATCACAGGCTCAAACTCCAGCTAGGTACTCCTGGTAACGAACCTGACTCGTGATCTGGATATAGGTACCCAGGTGCCCACTGAAAGGTTTAACCCCAGCTGCAGCGAAGGATGGGTCAAATGCAGAGGGCACAAGTATTACCTCAACTGGGACCTCAAGGGTCCTATAAGCATGAAAAGCAAAACTAGCTCATTTTAAAACGTTTTGCTAATTATGCACCACAATAAGTTTATAAGCGCCAGAGCGGACTTTTGTTATCATGGTAAAGCTAAACACAAATAATGTACTTCACCGTGCACTACACTGTTACTCGGACTTAAAATTAGACGCAGACAGTACACAGTGGACTTATTTTGACCTCAAGAGCTGCTCATACAACATATCTGTACTGGGGCAAGACATATTTGCTCAAATACATGGAATAAGTCAGGTACAGGGCCTTAAACTCTGATATTAATCTTTTGTTTTGAAGTTCCCATACAGCACGCAAATCTCCGGGCAGCGCAAGAAACAACAGAGCGGCCATCTTGTTTAGTTGTGAGGTTTTCTCTTCCAAACATGCCCACATCAGAAGTTTACTCCACGGGGCCACAACATGCAAACGGTTAGGAAAGAATGTGGATTTTTTTTTTAAACTGGTGTGAAACTGAGCAGGACTGTAGCAGGGGCAGGCAGTACGGAGCTTGAGCTGGTAATGAGGTCTGCTGCAAGTGTGGGAGACATTGTCCAGAGGAGCTTAGGAGACCGAAGTGGGACAGAGGGAACACTAGGGTTATGTTAAAGGAAGTGACAGCAATGGGGGGTATATAAGGTCGTGGTTAAAGAACGGGTATTATGCAAAATCGCTTTCTATCGTGTTATAACATCATTCCATCATCAAAAAAACAAACGTGCCTCAAAAGGTTTTAGATGTCATCCATGCATCTTTCAGTAATTTAGCGTTCTATCCTGGGCCCTATTCAAACCCTCTTTACAGTTTACTGCCCAATGCTCCGCCCACAAGCCTATATCATCCCCGTTCATCTGCTGGAATCGCACCGCCAACCTGCACATCAGTGGATCTGACCACTCTACCAACAATGCACGCAAATTTTACTTTTTAAAAACTTGTAATTTATTTCTCACCAGACTTGTTCGGGATAATGTTGGTGCTCATTACGACTTTATAACACAATTAAAGCTTAAAAGTTATTGAAATGGCAGTGCATAATGTAGACCAGTGTCGGTTTACCTAATTCAGAGTTAATTTTATCCACTTTTATGTCCGCCTTTGGATAATTTCTTGTTTAGAACTACAGAGGAAATGATGTAGTTCACTTTTAGACCAGGTTTAGCCCTAGATTAGACTTGGAGTAGGCCTGTTATAGACTTGGTTAATATCTGGTACTCGGTATATCTGGTACTGGAAAACCAAATCTTTTCTTTGGTGATAATGAGTATGGAAAGTTTGAGAGCCTCTGATGTAGATATAAGATGGCATTATACTAAGGTCACAATGGACTGTATATATAAAGATGGAGGCATGACTACAACTAAGGGTAATTCAATGTGGGTGAACTGTCTTTCCCAAGGACACGGCAACACTGCTGTCTCACTATGACACTTGACATTCCCAGCAGTCTCCCATTCCAGTAATAACCAGGCCTAACCCTGCTTAACAACAATATTGGGAATTCTGAAATTGGCCATTTAAAGAGAATAAGTCAGACTTCTTTGATTAAAGGGCCTATATTACACAATTTTCTAAGTGTTATAATGTTGTTTCCTCATCACAAACATACCAGTTGTGTTTAATTTCATTCACACACATTTAATACACAAAACTTGCATATTTATGAGTTCTTTCAAACCGAAAACACTCTGTTCCACCTTGTGATGTCATGTGGTACTGCAGGAAATGCTCCACTGTCTTTAATAGTTATCAGTAATATAATAGAATCAGTTGGATCATTTCAGCCCTGGAATTGCCGATCTCTATTGAACTAAAGGTAAGAGGTAGATGTTAATATGAAAACAACCACTACATGACATCACAAGGTGGAACAGAGCAGAACAGTCAATTTTGTGTAATATAGGACCTTTAAAAATAGTATAGTAATAGGTAATAATAGTAATAATACTCATCTAAGACAGAGATCATCACATTCTGCAATCTGAGGACAGCCAGTAGTATGTATAGACACTCCTAAACTAACTATGGCGTTATAAATAGTCACCATATTTGAAGTAAGTCCAATGACGCCCGCTCCCTCTCTAACTGAGCCTCTCGTGGACTGCAGTTGGCGCATTTACATTCTGAGCACGGAACACCATCCCTTTGGCTCAGATAGGGGCGACTCCTCCCTGGGCAAACATCACAGCAGCTGATGGGACATTTGTAGTAATCAGAGCGCACTGTAGGGGGAGCAAGAGGTGATCCAGGGACAGCTAATATAGGAGTCAACAAAGGTGGGGCACAAATTCTAAGTATGAGAATATTAGTCTGTCATAATAATATCAAGTTTATCTCAAAACTGTATATAGTATTGACTACAGAAGACATATTGCGCTTTTGTGTACTATATATATTTATAATTTATGTCACACGTGGATCATTATGTTGATGTGGACGTATGTATGTATATTATGTAGCTAAAACCTGGGACAGAGAGAGACAGGCCTCTACGTTCACAATGTTCAAATCAGTTCTGTTTATCTGTGCATATAACTGAAAGGTTTTTATCCTGCCTCTTCCCTTTTAATGTTAATTTATAATGATTATTTATGTTTTGATTCGCTTGTATTATGAGTTTAATGTATTTCTTATTCTACATAGCGCTTAAAGTGAAGCACAGATGTAAAGTAATCTGTAAATCAATCTGTACAAATTGTGCGAGTTAATTTGCTAATCAGGTATTAGGAGCTGATTCCAACCTCCCCCTTAACAGTACATGAATACTTTTACGCCGACTTGAGTAATATTTGTATTGAAGTAACAGTATTCTTACTTGAGTAAAAGTTTTGGTTCCTCTTCCCGCTGTGATAAGTGACAAAAGCTTTATGTCGACAATATGCAATGATTTGAACATTTGTGTTTCTTGCAGCTCCTTTAGATATGATTTAGTTTGCCTCATTTTTGTGTTTATCCTTTGAAAAGACCAGATTTTATGCATTGTTCAATATTTTTTTCTTCCAATTAAGCTACATTAACTTTAAATGATGAATTAGATGTTATGTTCCAACAGTTACAGTTTACTCTTCTTTGTACTAGTACTTGAGTAGTATTATTTTGAAGTAAAGGTACTCTTACTTGAATAAACTTTTTGGCTACTCTTCCCTCCTCTGGTCTATAATAGAAGGTGTTGGCCTGTACTCACCCACATTTCCTGAAGCTGATTGTAGTGTTGTATTGTGATGCCCTCTGCTGTTGATCCAGAGAAGGGCTGTCCAAACTGTCATCAAAGAAGCTTCACAGATTTTCCAGACTTTCTTCTGCTTCTACAAAAAGAAACATTAATGAGCAAAAGTTCGTAAAAGATCTTCAATAATATTTTCTCAGAAACTAGCATGTTTATTTTTGAAAACTACTTGAAAAACATGTATTTTTACTTGAGTTGTCAAATGTATTGAAAATCAGATCAATGTTAAAACTAGTATTGATATGATACTACAAATAGTATCAAAAGTGGATACTCTTCTGAGCAGGTATCGACCACACAGAGTAGTGTAGGCCCATGGATGGACCACTATAGAACATACTTGGACGACTGAGGGATTACACAGATATAAGGCCACATGGAAATACAAAAGAAAGTCCTAAGAATTAATGTTGGAATCACATTCTATCATCTAAAGAAAGTGTGTTTTATATAATCATTGTGGTATCAGAGTCAGTATCGAATATCGAGTATATTCCTTAGTATTGAAATCGAGTTTCACATTTTTTGTATCGTGACAGCACTAATTCTTTGTGAGTGGACTCGGCAAAACAGTATGATCACCATAGAGAAAGCAGGTAGTGGACCCTCCATCGTAAAAGTTGCATAATACAACTTTAATATTTATGTGAGGTTAAAAAAGGGTTTCCTGTTTAGAAATGTGTCCTTTCCTGTCATTTACACAAAAAAAAAAAAAAAAATGTTCAGAATTAAAAGCAAACCAAAAACTGTACATTTTGGGGCATGAGAATAACTGTGTCAAACTATAAATGTTCAGTCACTCATGTACATTTTATTTTGTAGATTCTTTTCCAGACCAAGGTTTGGTTTCTTTTCATACCTCACGGTTTGGACTGCTCACTAGCGCTCTTCCTCAGAGTCGTCACGTGATGTTGCTGTGATGTACCTGGTCAGCTGATTTAAACAGGTTTTGACGCTGTCTTCCTGAAGGACAGCGCCATCTGCAATCCAACTTCTTCAAGACAGTATCCCAGGTGCGTGAGAGTGAAAAAGCCCCTTCGTCCCGGTTTATAGTCCTGCGGGCACGTTTCCATATTTCAGCTGCCTCCTTAATCCTGTGATGATGTTTGTCGTCCTCTGTCCCTGTGATGTTTGCTCCCTCCCGCTCCATAATGCGGTTCTCTCTTTTGCAGTGGTCAGAAATGATGATTTGAGTTGCTCGGGTGCACGCCTTCACTGTTTTCTTCTCACATTCTGTCCTATGTTCCTTTTTCCGTATACTAAAAGTTTTCTGTAAGGTTTAAATCAGACACAGACCGGTATGAAAAGGTATGAAAGGTATGAAAACACACTAAGCTTGGCCTGGAAAAAGAATCTATTAAAATAAATGAACGGAAGACCAGATGAACCTCGTTGAAGTCGTACGTGTAGAGTACATGTGACACATATGTCAGTGCACAGCTCATCGGGACTGTGGCCTTGTCCTGTGCAGTGCAGCAGTAGATAGAACTCTGGTAATGTTTGCAGCAGACAGCAAGATCGCCCATGCATACACAATGAACCCTGCTCCTGCAGAGAGAGGGGCGGAGGGGCAGAGACAGAGAGAGGGAGGGGCAGAGAGAGAGTGAGAGAGATTAATGACACAACTAAACACCTTATCCATCCGATGTACTAAAACATGGAATCTATATACAACTAAGTAAACTCAAACTAATACGATTTTTTTTTTTCTCATAAGACCTTTTTTTTTGTCCTACATTGAAAATTATTTTCTAAACACAAGGGCTATGTGGGCTAATCTAACCTCAATCTGGCACCAGACTGACATGGTTAACACTCTGAATAGGAAGGCAGAACATAATGGTGAATATTTGAATCTGATGGGTTGAACAGTGGAACAAGCTGAAATTTCTAACTTTTGTTACATGTAGTTAAAGAAAAGCACAGGCACCTTCCCTAAAATAGGCTGAAGTACATTCACTTGGGGCATTCGCCTCCATCTTGCTGTGCAAAGTTATATCTGGGCTAAGAATAAGAAATGTATTATTCTTTTCTTTTTTTGCAATTTCCTTAAGGACTAAAGGATGGTGTAGGGGCCAACCCCCTGGGTTGTATCCAGGACCTATTTGATGTAAGGCAAGTGCTAGCCACCATGCTGCTAAAAAGTTGACCAATGTATGTGTAATTAAAGGTACGCTATGTAACTTTTCTATTGGAAAGCCTGCCACCTGCTTGTCTATAGATGTTACTGGGTTGCGGGGAATGTTTCACAGTGTGGCAATAAACTTACCAATCTTTCATTTATTCCGCACTTATGCACCCATCTCCAGATGTTTAGCTAGTCTTGGGCAGGACTACTTTAGCTGGAAGATTTGACCTTGAGGTGGTACTTGGGACAAGCTTTTCAGATTGTGAGTTTGCCTAATTTTAGATCTGGTGATACATGAAAAGACAAATCTTTTCTTTGTTGGTACTGGTTATGAAACATTTTGAATTCCACTAGCCTTTTGTGCGTGATTTGGGTTGAAAATCCTCCCAGACACAGCCAGAAACATGCAACTCCACACAGAAAGGCTTGGGCAATGTAGGAATCGAAGCTGAAACCTTTTTGCTGTGAGGTGTGAGTGCTAACATGTAGGTAAATGTTTAATGCTACGCTGTGATATTCAAGGCTAAACAATAACATCTCCATGGAGAAATGAATGAATGAATGACATAATTTTTCCCCCCGGAACTTACCCCAAGTCTATAATTTCACGACACACTTACATTGTTTTCATCATCTTCTCAATCCAAACCAGAGCGTTCATTATTTGGCAGATAAAGAGTTAAACTCAATTCTCTATATGTACTTCGGTCCCTCCCTGACTCTTGCTTCCTTCCTCTGGTTTCAAACTGCTGCCAATGGCCCTGTTTTTTCTCCTCTTCCTTCTAAATCCTCCATACATTGTATTTGTGGTTCTCATTAACAAAGACCATGCTGAATTACTCCAAAAGATTTCCTCAGGTTAAAGTGGAACTAAACAATCAACTTTTTGCTACTAAACTGCGTATATGATGTTTTAGTAGCGTTGTCTTAGTATGGAAGATCATTTGTTTCATCGGATTTTGAATTTTAATGCATCTAAATTTCTCACTTTGAATTTTTTACTCTGAACAAGCATCAGATGATTGTCATTATACATTTCAATTGCTTCCATCCATTCATTTTCTTCCGCTTATCCGTGTCCGGGTCACAGGGGCAGCAGTTTAAGCAGGAACTCCTTGAACTTCCCTCACCCTAGACACGTCCTCCAGCTCCTCTGGTGGGACCCCAAAGCGTTCCCGGGGGTGCCGAGAGACACAGTCCCTCCAGCGTGTCCTGGGTCTTCCCCGGGTCCTCGCCAACCACCTCAGTGACTTCGGCCAGGGTAATGTACAAATCCGCCTCCAAGTCCCCAGTCTCTGCTTCCTCCTCGGAAGAAGTGCCAGTGGGACATCAAAACACAACTCCAGGTGTTTTGATGAGGAAACAACTTTATAACATGGCTTAAATGTCACAAGAGACAATTTAGCGTAATATAGGACCTTTAAGCTCTTTCCCTCGCTCCAACAGTAAAGCGTTTGAGGTCTTGTTGAAATGCTGCTTCCATGTTCATAAAGTGAGTGCGTCTGATTCTGCCACCCGTGTGTCTGCATACAAAACACTCACCTCTGCATTTACAGGCCTCAGACGAGCTCGCTGCTCACTCCACTCCAGAACCTTCTACTGCTTCTACTGAACTGAACAGAGCCTAATACAGTCTGAAATGTGATCCTGCAACTCGGGATGGGACAATAAACTGTAAGATTGGAAACTGTGATTAAAAAAAGAGGACAATAATGATTTAAGCTAAATTCATTAATAAAAACTCCAAAAAAAAAAAAAACAACAACAAAAAACTGACAGAAATTGTAATTACTGTATGATATTATCTACTATTAAAAAATCTATGCTAAAATTCATTCCAGTGTTCTTCTAAGCTTCACCTTTGAAGAAATGTCTTATCTTTTGCATCAGCCCTTCCTGTTTCAATCAGCCACATTATTATGGCTCGATTAGGAAGTGTGGGAACTAAGGAAATGCTAAACTTTCAATGCCATATTTGTTGTATGTAATGCTGACTATAAAATGCACATCAGACATAAGAGTACAACTTTGAATGCAACTGGACTCAACTTTTCTGGTGGAAGGCCTGTCACCTGCTTGTCTCTATGGCGATGTCATTGCTTTGCCTAGAATGTCCCACAGTGCGGCAAATGGTTGTTTTTGTGTGTCATACTCCGAGATGGGGGGAAGAGACAGTTTTTCCTATTGATAACATTGGACTTTCTGTTGTGTTCTTTCTGAAATGTCTTAAAAGTAAAAGCTCAAAAGTTGAACCTGATCATTTCTATTCAATGTGAGGAGTAAGTTTTATTGTTTTCTTTTTTTTTTTATTAAATAAATGTTGTTATTTTTAATAATAATCCTGACTTTTTCTGTATTTTTCCTTTGAGTGATGTATGCTTTAAATTTATACAGTTGCACGCCAAGAACATGTTATGTTTATAAAAATTCACTGGGTTGCTCAACATTCTCCCTTTTAACAACTTTATGGACCAAAAACACTGATAAGATTCACCATTTGTTTAAAATTAAGTCCTACAACCTCCATGTGAATCTTACACATCACATCAAATACTACAACATGAAGCCAACCTCGTAGACAAAGGAAGTGCTGACGGTAGCGTTTCTCTTCTATGTTGGCCGCCATGACAGATCAAGGCTGTTTCCATAGTAACAGACGCAGCTCCATGGAGAATCGGGCCTGATGCTCCACCACTTGGTTTAAATTTGTGTGGACCACTAAACAAGGACAGAAAACTCATGTTAAAGGTGCACTGTGTACCTGTTCTGGTGGAAATGTTATTGCCTTGCCTGGAATCTTCCACAGTACGGCATTAAACCTATCTATCTCCATGGTGACAAGTAGGTGACACTTTATAGAGAGTAAGAAAGCATGTTTTTAAAGGCTTTCAAGCCTGCAACTGAATATATTTAGATACGTTTAATGCCATACTGTAGAATATTTTTGGCAGAGCGATGTCATCACCATGGGGACAAGCAGATGGCAGACCCCCACAAGAAAAGTTCCATAGTGCAAGCTGAAGACAAAATAAGACAGATAAGATATGGCAAAATATGTTTCTAGTGTGGAGTATTTTAATTAGAGAAACACATATTAGACAAAATTGACTTTTTGACCTTTTAGCCATGTTATATTGTTGTCTCCTCATCAAAAAAATACCTGGCGTTGTATTTTGTTTCATTCATGCTTGCTTCATTAATCCATTAATCTGAAGTCGTCTTTTCACTCACAAATGCTCTGTTGGCATATTGACTGTTTAGTTGTGTCATAGATAAAACTCTGAACTTCTTAAACCCATAAAGCCGATGAATCACCAGCCTCATTCTGCTGTCAAAATGTGTTCACCACAAATGCATGTCTCTATTATCACATTCACTGAGGAAAAGGACTTCAATAGTTTACTTTCTAAATGTTAATTCCCGTATCTGACAGCAGAGGGAGCTCCAACGCCTAAAAGCCTCATTGGAAACATAAACTGTGTCCCAATTCGCCAAATGCACCTATTGAAGTACCGTTCAAAGTACACTTCGATGTACCGTTCGAAGTACCCGCGCGACGAAGGATACTCCTCTGTGTAGCCGCCTTTGTGCCAAAATGAGACATGGACTTCAACTGCTGTCTGTGCACTTGCGGAGAATTTGGCACCGGTGAATAAGTGTCCATTGTCCCCTCTCAGGCGGATTGCTCGTCGCTCCCTAAAAACAAAAGAATATTCTTAAATTAAAGGATGAATATTAAACTTCACAATAGCTACACTGATATACAAATGTAATGGATAATTCTGTAAACCCAAATTAACAGGACTCTCCTCATACATATCTTTACTCAAATTTTAACAGTTTCACGTAGCACTGTTGTAGGTGACGTAAATCAGTACTTACATTTGAACTTGTCTTGCATAGCATACTCCATTTTCGTCTCTTTTTGGCGGAGGAGCGGTGCATTATGGGATATAGCAGTGCGTGAGGTGTGCTCAGATGCCTGCTTCTGCTACGGTCGATCTCCTTGGAAACTCGGGGCATATTTTCGGCCACATTTATCGGGTGCATGAAATGGGGGAGCACTTGTCACGCCAGAAGTTACATAAGCCTTAAATGAGTAACTTTTTTAAAGAAGTACTTTTTCTATCAGCACATTAAAATCACAATACAACAAATCAGAACATAAATGATCATACTGTAATACAGGGGTCGGGAACCTTTTTTACTCAAAGAGCCATGAAAGCTAAATATTTGGAAATTTATTTCAGTGAGAGCCATATAATGTATTTTAAGACTAAATTCAACTAAATGTGAGTACAATAAGCCTCTCATTTATTCTTTTAAATAATGTTATTGTAATACTCACCATTAATGCGACTTGTACTTGATGTTTTTAAGCTGTGAGAATGACGCTCACATGCACAAAGATCCAGCCATGGTCAATACAGCAATACTCACACTCACATATTAAAGGAAGTGTCAGAATATACTGCATTTTTTCACACAACTACCTCTATTTTACATATCCATTCGTATTTATTAGTGATGGTTAAATGAGACGGAGCTCCGGAGCACGTCTCGTTCTTTCTGCCTCGGAGCTTGTCTCGCAGCAGCCGCTCACGTGACCAAAGTGTCGCGGTGTCGGCCCCTCCCCCTCCTGCTTCGCTCTGCGTGTCAGCGCATAAATAGTTGTTTTGGGTTTTTTGTTTTGTTTTTTGTTTTAGTTTTTTTTTTTTTTTTTATCTTAAAAACAGAATATATACTATTTATGAATTCTAATAAAATAGAAAATAGAGTTTTGGGTTCCCAAATCATGGGTTGTGTTCTGGTTTGCAATGGTTAAATTTGTCCACTAGAGGTCAGTGTTTCTCCGAGGCCTCAGACACGTCGAACCATTTGAGACAATATTGAGACTGAGGTGTCAATGCTTCACGAGGCTCTATTCGCCCATCCCTAGTATTTATTCTTTGACGCATTGAATAAGCGACTGGGATACCCGTGGCTCCTGCCTCTCATTTGTCATTTTCGAGGGACAACAGAGACAGTTTACCGTAATGACGGTAAAATATCTAAAGAACCTCGTGACTCTGCTTTGAGACGCCTGAAGCACATGAAGCACAGTTGGTTGCGGAGTTACGGTAATAAAAAGTCTGCCACCACGAGTCTATCAGCGATGATAGCATCCGACGCTAAAGGGCTACAACAAGTGAGAGTATTTTATGTTTTGTCTGCGAGCCATATGCAATCATCAAAAGAGCCATACCTGGCTCGCGAGCCATACGTTCCCGACCCCTGCTGTAATAGGTCAAAAGGTTAACAATTGACTATTAAAATTGACAGAAATACATGTATGTACTTTGACCTGGATTAGAAAAGTACTCAAGTAAAATTTAATTAGAAAGTTACGCAAGGAAATGTAACTGAGTACTACCCACCTACAGTGATGTTATATATAAGCCTATAGAGTTACATGGACTTGTACATATTTTGGCACCTCTCAAAAAGAAGAAGTGTGATTTTACTCAGGAAGTGGTTGCTTAAACTGATAACACCAGGTTTAAGTTATGAAGAATTGACAATAGTCCACCTCACAATTTATTATGAATGTCAGTTATTCAAGTAAATTTACTTGAATAACTGTAGTAGTAGTAGTAGTAGATTTTTACTCTTTGACAGTATGAAATGATTTGATTTGTTTCTTGCACTGCTCCTTCAAATATACTTTTTATGTCTAATTTTTGTCTGTCTTTTGTAAATACCAAATTTTGTGCAGTTACATAAACGTCTCATGATTCGTACTTTGTCACAGTTTTACTCTTGCTTGAGTATATAAAAGTTAAGTGCTATACTTAAGTATACACTTTAGATATCTCTACTTTAATTTAAGTACATTTTAAAGTGGATACTTTTGATTTTTAATTTCCTACATTTGAGAGCAGATATCTGTATATTCTAGTCCACTACATTTTTTAACTGGACTGAAAAGTAAAAGTATTTTTATTATTGTCTGAGACCTGCTGAAAAAGCTGAGGGTTTCTTTGATTAACTTTATAATTTGAGCAAACACAAATATACAAATAAAACAGCTAGAAAAAATGATTCAAATGTTTGTTAAACAAAATTCAGCACAAATCTCTATCAAAAAACAAAATTTTAAGACCTTGAGACCTCAAGATACGAGCAAAACATTTTTTTTAAATGGGTACTTTAAATTGTTATTTTATATTTCAATATTTTATTTAAAACAATTTTTGTTTCATGTGATACTTTTACTTGACTATTTTTTGCTCCAGTGTCTGTACTTTTATTTAAGTAACTTCCACCACTGACTTGAATTAGCGACATAGAGTCAGTATTCTCTTGACTATCCGTCGCTCTGGAGTACAAGTTGCACCAGGCAAAAAATGCATAATATTAAAGAAAAAAACATATAAGTCATACTGGACTTTAATTTTTTCGGGAAATTTATTTTACAAAATCCGAAACCAAGAACATACATTTATTCAGCTACATCAGGGGTGGCCAAACTCTTTTCACCGAGGGCCATATCTTGAAAAATATTCAACACAGAAGGCCACAGACCAGTGGTCAATACAGTGGATAATTCAGACGGTGCATTTAACATAGTTTAAATGAGGCTTGAAATATTATTATTAGGTCTGTATGACAACGCGTGATGTTATGTGATGTTGTTCAGGTTATATTGGTAGATTTACTCAAATTTACTGTAAAAAGTACTGATTATGATCAAAAGGGCCAGGTCAACAGAAGGCCTGAGGACCAACAAAAATTGGTCTGAGGGCTGCATTTGGCCCCCGGGCCATAGTTTGGACACCCCTGAGCTACATGAAGCTTCGACAGCAAACTGAGTATGTGTCTGGTATGTTAACGGAAGATATTAACAGTTAATCAGATAACTAAAGCATAAAAAACAAGCTAACAAGTTTACTCTCGATCCAACTCCAAATCACTAAATCCACTGAATTCTTCGTCCTCGGTGTCGCTTCTGAACAACCCCGACACCTCTGGAGGTAGATGAAGCGCGGCTTCTGCTTCCGCTTCCGAGTGGCTGTCATCAGACTCAGTTCCAGTTCCAATTATTCCGGCCTTTCTAAATCCCGACACGATGGTTTCGGTCGTCACTGAAGACCATGCTTGGTCGATCCATTCAATGACTTGCAGGAAAGTTGGATGACGCATTTCCTTGGTTGCCGTGAAGTTGTGCCCTTCATCGATCATCCACTGCTCCCACAGGTGACGCAAGACTGTCTTAAAGCTCCGGTTCACGGAGATGCCAAGTGGCTGGAGTACTTTGGTTAAGCCTCCAGGGATGATGCAAGGTATGGAGTTAAAAACTTTTAATTTATCTCTGAACTGTGAAGTGATGTGAGCTCGCATACTGTCCATCAGAAGCAGAGCTTTGCGTGTTCTACAGAAGCCGTCCGGACGCTTGGTGTAGCACTTTGTAAGCCAAAAGTTCATCATTTCTTGATCCATCCACCCTTTCTCATTCACGGCCACGACAACAGAGGAGGACTGAACTTTTGGAATGTTTTTTGTGTTTGAAAATGACCATGGGAGGCAATTTTAATCCATCTCCACAACATGCCAGCACCACTGTGAAGTGTGATTTCTCATGACCAGTTGTCACTATATTCTCACTCTTTTGCCCTTTCTCTGTGACACTTTGCCCCATGGAGACGTCAAGCATAAGAGGGACCTCGTCCATGTTAATAATATGATCTGGTGTCACGTTGTGCTCAGTTACTTGCATTTCAAAGAACTCACGGAAACTGTCCACCTTGGCTTGGAAGTCTGCTGGCAGTTTTTGTGAGATCGTTGTCTTTGCTCTGACAGAGAGGCGGTTGCGTTGCATGAAGCGGTAACACCAAGAAGGTCCTCCTGCAAAGTCATTTATATTCATCTCCTTGGCAATTACCTGGGCTTGGAGACGTAACTGCACCGTTGACAAGCCTTTCCCAGCAGCACGTTGTTCAAGCACCCATTTGTGAAGTTGTTCTCTAGCTGTGGCCACCTAGCTTTCAGCCCTCGATTAGCTTTTTTTGTTTTCTCCACTGAAAGACATTTTTTCTTCTTAAAACCCTTCTCTCGCAGATGTCGTCTAATGGTTATGGGACTGCAGTTAGCACCAGTGACAAGCTTAATTTGGGTCGAGGATCGTCCCGTGTCTTGACTCACAGCCAATTGGATCCTCCGGCTCAGGGCCGGTGAAATTTTTTTGGGTCTACCACTTGACTTTTTCCCCCCATAACCCTCAGGATCTTTTAAGAAATTTAAAATGACTGTCTTACTGCGTCCAACCTCAGCAGCGATGGCACGATGCGAGAGGCCTCGCTGACGCAGCTCAACAATCCGACCACGCTCAAAGAGAGAAAGTTTTTTTGCCTTTGCCATCAGAAGGTCGTGACAGTGTGGATACCTGACAGAAAATGACACTGAATTCACATTTTTGGGATTTTAAAGGCTGTGGTCTTAAACCTTTGATCAGCTGATGAACAACCTATTTCAGTGGTTGTTAGCAATAAATAAATTACTTTTTTTTTTTTTCTTTTTGCATTCAGAAGCACTCCTTAGACCTTCTTAAGATCCAAGAATAGAAGATGTAAATTCTTGCAACTTTTCAACTGGTCTTAAAATTTTTATCAGGAGTGTATATTCGTTTCCACAGACGCATATGTAACCAGAAACAACCCCAGATGACAGTTAACCCTCCAAGTAGCTCCAAAATGATTCAGAATCACACTGTAGAAATACTTCGGTCCAAGTGCGCAAATTTAAACAAGCTAAACATCCGGAAAACACAAGTAAATCCGCATAAAAGACGTGGGATGACTGTGTAGTTTCTATTTTTTATTTTTTTTTCCTTTCCCGCCCTTCAAACGCGGTAACGATGGAGCACTAAAAAGCCACATGAGCAGGGAGCATTATTCCTTCCCCGGGAGCAGGCTGTCGTCTCCGGGTCGTGCGGTAAGAGCGGGCGTTGAACACACTCCACCTTCGCCAAACAGCACCGTGCGTAAATGCGCAGATATAAAGGAGGAAATGGGTAGATAACAATGCACAAGGATGTAGCCCGCGGGTCTCTCGGCTCTCAGACAAACCCGGCACGGAGCAGCCTGCTTGACAGCTGCGGGGCCAATGGGAGCGCGCCGGAGCCAGCTGCGCTCTGACGCGGCCAATGGGAAGAGCAGGAATGCGGAGCTGCCGCGACTCGAGCCGAGCGGTTTCAAGGCT
Organism: Periophthalmus modestus; assembly: GCA_019594935.1. NCBI lineage: Eukaryota > Metazoa > Chordata > Actinopteri > Gobiiformes > Gobiidae > Periophthalmus > Periophthalmus modestus. The sequence goes on along the minus strand of JAIEZT010000013.1, from coordinate 32,462,388 downwards.
GTGCCAGACACTCTGCAACAGGGAGAGATGCCGAGCTTAGAGCACAACTACAGAGAACCTTTTTAATGGAGGTCTGTGAGTTAGCTCAGCAAGGCTATAATAAGACACGTTTATTGTGATAAAGTCTGTCTTTGGTATTTTTCAGTTGTTTGCACATCAGTCTAACTCAGCCTGGACCTAGTTTTGACTGTGTAATTTGAGGACTTGAAAATGTTTGTGTTTAAAGGTACTATATTACACAAAATTGACTCCTGTGAGCTTTAAGCCATGTTATAATGTTGTTACCTCCTCAAAAACATATCTGGAGTAGTGTTTTGTTTCATTCACACATGTTTGAGTAACACTTTATTATTAGTCTGTCTACATCTCCAAACCTCAAAATGCTCTTTTCCACCTTGTGATGTCATGTAGAGGTAGTTTTCAAGTTAACAGTTACTTTTCAGCTTTTGTTCAACAGACACTGGCAATTCCAAGGCTGAAACTGTCCAAAGATTCTACTGAAGGTGTATGGAGTTTAAAAAACACAGTGGAGCACTTCCTGTATTAGCACATGACATCACAAGGTGGAGCAGAGCGTTTCCATTTGAGAGAAGAACTCAGCCTAATATATAAGAATACAGGGTTTGTGCTTTCAGGTCTAAAACGGAGTGAGTGCTGCCTCTAGTGGCCACTGCAATTTCAAGTAATATGTAACATCACATGGCACTTCCCCGATTACAGACAGGTGTTTGCAGGGGTGAAGGGTGAAGAAACTTGTTGGACCAATCACAGTGTTCCTTATACCCTCACCCCCTCACCCCTCACTCTCCTTTATAGCCCCCCGGATACTGCTCAAGTTAGTAGGGCAGGATTAGTAGAGTTTAGGTGTTTAGTCCCACTTTAAAAGGCAAAGTCAGTGAATGAACCTGAGGACGGAACAGTCGACATTCCGAGGCATTAAATGGTTCTTATTATATTTTTCTTTTGCTGGTGTCACTATCATTTTCTTCTAATCATGTAATTGTGTGGGGAGTCCTCTTAGAAGCAAAAGTGTGAAAGACATTGTATATTTAAGTATAAGAACAGATACAGTACTACTCAAATTACACAATCTTATGATACCTGCTGCTGTTACAACTGCCCTACTGTACTGTCGTTGTTGCTATTGCTGCTAATACTCTAGTGACAGATACTGATATTACTACTACTGCTACTAGTACTACAACGGCTACTACAACGGATGCTAAATGTTGCTTAAAACTGTCTGCACTATTTTTTCACTCTGTAATCGGTGGTAGTAAGCTGTTATTGTAGCCCCAGTGGCCCTGGGGCAAACTGACAGGAGTGAGGCTGCCAATCTGCGGCGTTTATTCCAGACGATGTAGGTTAAGTGTCTTGCCTAAGGACACAACGATCATATTGCTCTAGAGCCCCACTATGGCACCTGATATTCCCAGCAGTCTCCCATCCTAGTACAAACCAAGCCCAACCCTACTTATCTTCTGTTGGCTTGTTACCGTCCCCTGCTTGTCTCCATGAAACTGAAAACGCTCTGTTCCACCTTGTGATGTCATGTGGTAATACAGGAAGTGCTCCACTGTGTTTTTAAACTGCATTTACCTTCACTAGAATCAACTGGATAATTTCAGCCCTGGAACTGCCCGTCTCTACTGAACTTAAGTTAAAAAGTAGCTGTTAACTTCCTCTTCATGACATCACAAGGTGGAACGGAGCATTTTGAGCTTTGGAGATGTAGACAGACTAATAATAAAAGGTTACTCAGACATGTGTGAATGAAACAAAACATAACTCCAGGTGTTTTTGATGAGGTAACAACTTTATAACATGGCTTAAATCTCACAAGAGACAATTTAGCGTAATATAGGACCTTTAAGCTCTTTCCCTCGCTCCAACAGTAAAGCGTTTGAGGTCTTGTTGAAATGCTGCTTCCATGTTCATAAAGTGAGTGCGTCTGATTCTGCCACCCGTGTGTCTGCATACAAAACACTCACCTCTGCATTTACAGGCCTCAGACGAGCTCGCTGCTCACTCCACTACAGAACCTTCTACTGCTTCTACTGAACTGAACAGAGCCTAATTCAGGCTGAAAGGTGATCCTGCAACTCAGGATGGGACATATGGGATTATCATTTTATGTAGCACGAATAAATCATACTTATAGTCTTCCATTTTGCATGTCCTCCAATGTGACATGAGTTGGCAGGTGTACTTTGAGTTTCCATGTATGACTCCTGTGTTAAGATCAGATAAACTCCTGTGTGTTTGTACTTTGTATCTACTTGAACCAGGTGACTTCTTATGCGTCTATACGATTCTGCAGAGTGTGTAGATTTCAAGTCAGATGTATGTACTTTGTCCATTCTGAATTAGATAACCTCATATGAGGATGTACATTTTTGGTCAAATCTGTCCATCTCAAGGAAATATGTCTGTACCTTTGAACCTGTTTGTGTACACTTGTCTTAGTAGATGTTATGTATGCTGTGCATTTCAAGCTAATGATTAAGTGAGTTATGATGAGTCTGACGGGTACTTAAACAGTCCCTGTAGAGATGTAAACTAGGAGAAAGGACTAGGAGAAAGTAAACGGAAACTTGACTTCCATGATGCCTGAATAAACGACAATGATGATGAAACTGCCTGAGCCTTCCAGTTCTTGTTTTTGCCAGTCATTTTCTCGAAGCTCACAGTTTGGTGCCGAAACCCGGGACTCACTTCTTCCGGGACCGGGGAACAACAAGAAACCCGGGAGCTCAGACATGGACCTGAGAAACCGAACAGGGACAACTTGAGACTTCTTGAGAATCCTGACGGCAGAAAGCAAACCATCGATGTGGTCTGGCCTCCATGACCAGGAAAGGCAAAAGGTCAACCTTCTCCTCCACACAACGTCTGAAGAAGACATCGCAAAAACGAGATCTCAAGAAGATGGTATGACAGCAGCCTTTTCCACAGAATTCTGTCAAATTGGGTTAATACAAAATTAAATGTGATGTACTGTCGAGACATTGTGTGAATTTAATTGTTAGAATTTTAAGCTATACAAAATTAATTAAGGAGTGTTTATGTTTTTTCTTTAACTAAAAGAAAAAGCGAGTTTTATAGTTGGTTTATCCGTGTTTATGACTTTGCACGAGGAGAGAAAAAAAGCGTTTTTTATAAAGTTGGTTTATCCGTGTTTAAAGCTTAGCACGAGGAGAGAAAAAAAGCTGGTTTTATAATAAAATATATTTAGTGGGTAAACTTTACACTAAGAAAAAATAAAAAACTAAAAAACAGAACTTTTATTTAGGGTTTATATTATAAAAATAAGGTACCAGAAAACTATATGTAAAATTATATGTAAAAATATATACTGCTAGCAACAATTTTTTAAAAGGGGGCGACAGTGCTTGGAGTGTTGGTCTCCCAACCCGAAGGACGGGAGTCCAGCTTGGCCCAAGTTCTGTTGTTGTGTCCTTGGGCAGGACACTTCACCCACATTGCCTAGTATGAAAGTGGTTTGTGTGTGTGTGAATGATTGGTGGTAGGAGGGGCCGATGGTGCATACTGGCAGCCTCGCTTCCGTTAGTCTGCCCCATCACCCAGTTTACCAACACCAAGTATGGAGTGAATGAATAATGACTTCAACGCTTTGAGAGGCTCTGATAAAGCGCATTACAAGTGTAAGGCATTATTATAGTTATAAGCAAATGAACCTGCTTAAATGAATTTTACTTAGATTCAAATTCATCAAATTACTTCCCTGTGAAGCAGAAGAATCTAAAAAATAATACTAATAAAAATAAACAGAATTAAAAATAAAAATAAATTTTTTAAAAAATTAAATTAAATTAATAAATAAAATAATGAATAGTAAAAGTAAAATAAATAATTGAAATCAAGTACTATAAAAAGATAATGCTTGCTTTTAGGTGACAAACTGTTTATTAGTGACTTATTCTGCCAAATTTATAAACTTAACTTCTTAAATACAAATAGAACAATATCCAAATTTTTATATAGCAGCTGAGAGGGTAATTTAATAAAATATTATAAAATATTATAAGCGCAATGTCTCGGTACATTACACAGGACCAATTTAAGGAATTCTGTGAAAATAAGGCACTGCAGATGGAAGCAGACGTGAAGAAAGCTCAAAACAACCTGTCCATACAAGCAACAGCTACGACATCCAATGCCCAATCAGAGTGGGACACTGGAGAAGAAACTGTCCCTTCGCTTTTTAAGGACAAAGACAAGAGTCCAACAATTTCCAGCAATATATGCAACCGAGGCAGAGACACAACCGACAACGACAGCCAATAGTGATGCTACAGCAGACATTTGTTCTAATGCCTCCAGCTCCAAATGAAAGACTCATGAACGTTGGAGCCTGCTATCAAGAAGGAAGTGGTGTTCCTAGATCTCTGTATGAACACTATGACTACTGAAGGGGCCTACAGTCAGACCATCCGCTGAAACAATGACAGCCACAACATCCTGCATACAATAGAAATTTCCACTCCCATCAAAGACTATGTTCATAATCTGGCTGTGTGGGAGAACCAGAGGTGCCGCTTGGGACTCAAGGTCACAAGTCATGATCTATTGAAGAGGAAACACTGCATCAGCATCATGGCAAAACTACAAAACATGGGTAAAGACTCAGTTAACTTTTTGGCCTCCTACATGTCATACAACTCCACACATGATGACATCTCTGACGAATTGTGGCAAAAGGTGAATGAACCAACTTTTTGAGTGAACTACCCATGTCTCTACTGGGGCCCTCGAGTAATGACACTTGCTGTACTGCTCCCAGAAGGACTGAAACTGTATTTCCTGGGGAGTGAAGAAAGCACAAAACATTCAGAACTGTGCTACCTCAGGGCTCTGAAGACAACACAAGAACATCCAAGCAATCCAGATAACGGCTTCAAGGAGTGTCTGCCAACAACAAAGATACTATCCTGAGTAGTCTAAAACCAACTACGAGTGAAGGAAGCTGACCAAATCCAGACATCATCGCTGGAAACAGAGACTCTGATGACCTACCCCAACCACCTTCTGCCACTGGGGTTCCAGAAGAAGCAGGAGAAGAAGAGGGAGAAGAAGAAGCAGGAGAAGGAGAGTAAAGGCCATTATTTAGGCCATACTTCTTTGAAAAATTGTTTGAATAATTTCCGATGTCTATTCTGCATTATGCTCATTTATGCTAATTTGTTGTTTTAGTGTGCTGATACATTCCCCTTATCCATGGAAGTGTTGTGGATGACCTCGGACAGCCAACAATCAAAACAGCGAGCTACAAGCCTACTGCGCTGATAATGCAACAATATAGGTGAGAAACAATGAGCACTGGAAGACTGAAAAGAGACACCAAAATTTCTAAATATTGTTATGAGAGACAAATTTGAAAGTTACTTTTGAAATTTACTTACAACAGAGAATTACTTTAACAAGAATTAGGAAAATTTTATTGTTCTTCTTATTAGGAAAACCTAAAACATTATAGAGGGGCAAATCAATTACTCAACGATGTAATCCTTTAATATTATCTATTAAAATCTGACGTTTAACAACACTGGAATCTATTCCTTAGGATTTCAGTGTTCCAAATTTTATACTGTATCCTGCAAAAGAAAACTAAAGTTAAATTTTGAAGGCTACATACAAACTATTTTGAAACCTAATATACCTACTCCAGAAGATTATTCAATTTCCCTAACCGAAGCAATTAAAATTGAAATAGGGCATGCAAAAGACCTAACCTGTATATTTAAACTCTTCACTACAAAAGATGTGCTTACATCCTAGACTATGGGAGTGGCTAAATACATTTGTTTTTTTAAAGATATCATTATGCATATTGATATAAGAAGTGATGATAAAATGAAATAGGGTGTTTCACTAAACATTTTTGTTGTTAGACTTTATCTTCTGATGATAATAATACTGATTATAAGGTGTAGACATGCAGATAGTTAGTGTTATGTAGTTATGTGCAAATTTACGTTTATATGCCACTCTATCAAAAACATGGTCAGGTGTTTGTGCACTAAATTTGTTATTCCATTCATAATAAGCCTAGCAAATTTACTAAATTTAGAAGAAATTCAATTGTTATGCAGAGTTAACTCAAGAAATAATCATGTATTTAAAAGTTGTCTTATCAATCGAAACCCAAACTCCGAAGATCATTTAATGAAAATTTCTACCTTAGTACTTTAGTTTTATTTGCAGGAATAACGGCTTCTAAAATGTGTTTTGAATTATCTTTACTACAATCAAGAGATATTTCTAAATTACACAATTGAGGACTATAATATTGACTATGGTTGTTATCTTAGTCATAATGGGATGATTGATTGATTGATTGATTGCCCTAACAGAGAAGAACCTTTGTCACAAATTTTATTGTTCTTTATTAGAGTCTCAACTCTCAGATTCAAATTTAATTCAATTGACTAAGTTTGGTTAAAATTATGTAGGTTGATCTTTTATTTCAAAGTGTTATAAAATCTCTGAAATTCTGAATCCTAGTGCTCCCTGTTTCTCATCCGCTGTCCGAGAGTCATGCGTTTTCTATGTTATATTACAATTGGGGTAATTAAAGCTAATGCTAAAATGTTTACTCATTTATGGGAACTTTGAGTTGAGTGTATGATTGAATAAAATAGTGTTTTTTTTTGTTTTGTTTTGGTGATTACATTAAATGTAATCAAAGAGAGGAATTATGGGATTATCATTTTATGTAGCACGAATAAATCATACTTATAGTCTTCCATTTTGCATGTCCTCCAATGTGACATGAGTTGGCAGGTGTACTTTGAGTTTCCATGTATGACTCCTGTGTTAAGATCAGATAAACTCCTGTGTGTTTGTACTTTGTATCTACTTGAACCAGGTGACTTCTTATGCGTCTATACGATTCTGCAGAGTGTGTAGATTTCAAGTCAGATGTATGTACTTTGTCCATTCTGAATTAGATAACCTCATATGAGGATGTACATTTTTGGTCAAATCTGTCCATCTCAAGGAAATATGTCTGTACCTTTGAACCTGTTTGTGTACACTTGTCTTAGTAGATGTTATGTATGCTGTGCATTTCAAGCTAATGATTAAGTGAGTTATGATGAGTCTGACGGGTACTTAAACAGTCCCTGTAGAGATGTAAACTAGGAGAAAGGACTAGGAGAAAGTAAACGGAAACTTGACTTCCATGATGCCTGAATAAACGACAATGATGATGAAACTGCCTGAGCCTTCCAGTTCTTGTTTTTGCCAGTCATTTTCTCGAAGCTCACAGACAATAAACTGTAAGATTGGAAACTGTGATTAAAAAAAAGAGGACAATAATGATTTGTGCTAAATTTATTAATAAAAACACCAAACAAACAAAAAAACACACAGAAATTGTAATTACTGTATGATATTATTTACAACTAATAAATCAATATTACAGTTAATTCCAGTGTTCTTTTAAGCTACACCTTTGATGAAATGTCTTATCTTTTGCATCAGCCCTTCCTGTTTCAATCAGCCACATTATTATGGCTCGATTAGGAAGTGTGGGAACTAAGGAAATGCTAAACTTTCAATGCCATATTTGCTGTATGTAATGCTGATTCTATAAAATGCACATCAGACATAAGAGTACAACTTTGAATGTAACTGGACTCAACCTTTCTGGCAGAAGGCTCAAATGCTCAAATGTTGAACCTGATAATTTCTACTAGATCGAAGAACTCGCCATATTACAACACAAATCAGCTTTTTACCAATTTGAATTTTGGCTGTCCCCATCTGGATGAAATAATATTAGACTATAAAAATGTATGATGTCACCTGAAACACAGCGATAAACTTCAGACACCTGTAATTAAATTGCCCGGGATCCAGAGAACAATACACACTTCTCCAATGTCTTTTGTCATGATCAAAACAAATATGGCTGCTTACTAGGAAAAAAAAAAAATTAAAAAAATATCAGAGGTGACTGAAAAACATTACAGATGTATGCAAAATAAATGAGTGAAGCACTAAACGCTGTTAATTTCTGGACAAGGCGAGTAATTGAACAAATGCAAGATAGATACATTTAATGCCATACTGTGAAATATTCCAGGTTAAGGTGTAGACAATAATGTTGCCTTACCAAAACATTAATAGTGAGACTGGGAGTTCAGTGACTTTTTACATTGTTTTTTTTTTTTTTTTTTTTTTTCCACAAAATGTGAATATAACACACTTTCTATCATTTAGGATATTCCCAACTGTTTTGTTTTGTTTTTTGGCTCAACTTACCTAATGTGAGGAGTAAGTTTTATTATTTTCTTTTTTTTTTTTGTGGTTCATTAAATAAATGTTGTTTTTCTATGATATTCTTGGTGTTGCAGATGTTCTATTTTTTTTTCTACAGCTAAAACACTTTTCCCTAAATTGATGTGGTTATTTCCTTCTAAGAATATGGTATGGCTATAAAAATTCACTGGGTTGCTCAACATTCTCCCTTTTAACAACTTTATGGACCAAAAACATTGATAAGGTTCACCATTTCTTTAAAATACGTTCTTTTAAAATAGTCCTTTGCCCTTTGTGTAATATTGGCCCTATAAACTCCATGTGAATCTTGCACATCAAGAAATACTAGAACAGGGGGAGGGCAAACTTTTGGAGACATGGGCCACAGTGGGATCTAAAATTTGACAGAGGGGCCAGGTCAGGAGATATATATCATATTAAAGAGTTGGCCTGTAACATGTACAAAGCATGAATATGCATTGTACAAATTGTTTTCCAAATGCATTAATTAAATTAATAATTAATTTATTACATTTCAGTAAAATAAACACAGCAGAAAAACTTTGAACAAGGTTTACCCCGACCTATTTCAGTATAATTTGGTCACGTTCGGCGGGCCGCATTAATAAACTCAAAGGGCCGTGTGTGGCTCCTGGGCCGTAGTTTGCCCATGTCTGTACTGGAACATGAAGCCACCCTCGTAGACAAAGGAAGTGCTGACGGTAGCGTTTCTCTTCTATGTTGGCCGCCATGACAGATCAAGGCTGTTTCCATAGTAACAGACGCAGCTCCATGGAGAATCGGGCCTGATGCTCCACCACTTGGTTTAAATTTGTGTGGACCACTAAACAAGGACAGAAAACTCATGTTAAAGGTGCACTGTGTACCTGTTCTGGTGGAAATGTTATTGCCTTGCCTGGAATCTTCCGCAGTACGGCATTAAACCTATCTATCTCCATGGTGACAAGTAGGTGACACTTCAGACCATGTTACAGGTCGGATTTATAGAGAGGTGACCCCGCTCACTGTAAGAAAGCATGTTTTTAAAGTCTTTCAAGCCTGCAACTGAATATATTTCAGATACGTTTAATGCCATACTGTAGAATATTTTTGGCAGAGCAATGTCATCACCATGGGGACAAGCAGATGGCAGACCCCCACAAGAAAAGTTCCATAGTGCAAGTAGAAGACAAAATAAGACAGATAAGACAGAGCAAAATATGTTTCTAGTGTGGAGTATTTTAATTAGAAAACACATATTAGACAAAATTGACTTTTTGACCTTTTAGCCATGTTATATTGTTGTCTCCTCATCAAAAAATACCTGGAGTTGTATTTTGTTTCATTCATGCTTGCTTCATTAATCCATTAATCTGAAGTCGTCTTTTCACTCACAAATGCTCTGTTGGCATATTGACCGTTTAGTTGTATCATAGATAAAACTCTGAACTTCTTAAACCCATAAAGCCGATGAATCACCAGCCTCATCCTGCTGTCAAAATGTGTTCACCACAAATGTATGTCTCTATTATCACATTCACTGAGGAAAAGGACTTCAATAGTTTACTTTCTAAATGTTAATTCCCATATCTGACAGCAGAGGGAGCTCCAACGCCTAAAAACCTCATTGGAAACAGAGACTGTATTTATAAATGGATATAGCTAATCTGCTAGCGACCACGCTCCAAATAGAAAGTGCTCATGGGTACGCTTCCAGCTCCATCGACTCTGGCTCCAATTCACTTTACATTGGAAAACTGTCACCCCTCTCTATAACTGCTGCAGTGAGGCTCATCAATTTGGTCTTAAATTATTATTATTAACCCACTCTACATGATCCTGGTGTTTTTATTTTGCTATTGTGTCTGTAAATCTTCTCTCATCAAATAATGCTAAAATAATGTTGTTCTCACATCAAAAAACATGTCTGAAAAGGTTTTACAGTCGATCTCTCTTTTCCGAACCGTCCTCACTGTTAGCTTTAAGATTCTGTGCAACGCTCAGTCCACAAGCGTGTCACCCATCCCGCACGACAATTCTCCACAAATATACAAAATCATAAAATGGGAGTGACTTAGCGCAGAGAGCAAAGGGAGAGAGGATCAAAAGTGAAACATATACAATTCATACACTTCGCGCTACGAGTAAGTCTACAAGTGACAAAAGCTTTACGTTGACAATATAAAATACTTTGAACATTTGTGCAGCACTTTCTTACTTTTACTGTTCAATTCTTGGATTTTGTGCTTCTACTTGAACCTACCCTAAATATGTCACATCACGGTGTTATATATTGGTTTTGACGTCTTATGTGACCTCTTTTTTTTTTTTATTATTGCGCCTATCCCCACGTAGCCTCAGAGTTATTCTATGGTTGCCGTGGTAACAGATTAGCTGGTGCGGCCCACCTGGAGGATCTAGGTCAGGAGGCTGAGTTTGAGAAAGACTTCTATTGTTTCTGCTACTCCACCAGACTCCTCATACTTTTATACAGAGTGTTGTATTATTTTTTTAATTTTATACTGCATTCATACTGTTTTTGTAACTTGTCTGGTTCCTCTGTACCATATATTCACTGTCCCTACTCTATATTGTACTTTTAGGTAACATATATTCACTATGCTTCCTCTGTACTGCATAATTTCACTTCCTGGTTGGACACGGGCAGCAGATACGACACAGTACCTCCACCATACACAGAGATGGGTAGTACTCAGTTACATTTACTTGATTCACTTTTTACAGTAGTACTTTTCTATCAGCATACTTTTACTCCTACTTGAGTAAAGGTTTTGGTTCCTCTTCCCACTGTGAGTAAGTCTACGAGTGACAAAAGATTTATGTGGAAAATATGAAATGATTTGAACGTTCACTTGAAATTATAAATCAGATATGCCGACAGTACTTTTTTACTTTTACTGTAGTAATTTCTTAGACCGCTACTTTGTACTTCTACTCGAGTAATATTATTTTGAAGTAACGTTGCTCTTACGTGAGGCAAGGCAGGGCAAGTTTATTTGTAAAGCAAAATTTATACCTAAAGTCATTCAAAGCAATACAACAAATCAGAACATAAATGATCATACTGTATTAGGTCAAAAGGTTAACAATTGACTATTAGAGGATGAGGACTTTAATGCAGGGCATCATGAACAATCCCAGACATCCCCTGCATGACACGATGTCTGCGCAGAGGAGCACACGGACTGACAGGTTCCTCTCACTGCGCTGCAGGACAGAGCGCTTCAAGAGGTCGTTTGTCCCTTCAGCTCTCAGGCTGTTTAACAGAGCTGCCTGATGTGAACTGTTATTTTGAATTGTTTTTAATATTTTATAGTTTTTACTGTTTTTTACTTACTATTATTATGTGTGTTTGTGCAAGTGTGTGTTTGCTGCCGGACACCTGAATTTCTCCCTTGGAGATTAATAAAGTTCTTATCTATCTATCTACCTATCTATCTATTAAAACTGACAGAAATACATGTATGTACTTTGACCTGGCTTAGAAAAGTACTCAAGTACAATTTAATTAAAAAGTTACTCAAGGAAATGTAACTGAGTACTACCCACCTACAGTGATGTTATATATAAGCCTATAGAGTTACATGGACTTGTACATATTTTGGCACCTCTCAAAAAGAAGAAGTGTGATTTTACTCAGGAAGTGGTTGCTTAAACTGATAACACCAGGTTTAAGTTATGAAGAATTCACAATAGTCCACCTCACAATGAATTCATTAGTCAGTTATTCAAGTAAATTTAATAGAATAACTGTAGTAGTATCAGTTTTAAGACACCAGATTTTTACTCTTTGACAGTATGAAATGATTTGTTTCTTGCACTGCTCCTTCAAATATACTTTTTATTTCAAATTTTTGTGTCCATCGTTTTTTTTTAATAAATACTAGATTTTGTGCAATTACATAAACGTCTCATGATTCGTACTTTGTCACAGTTTTACTCTTGAGTATTTTCTTGGATCACTATTTCCATAAACGTTGTTAATGCTATACTTACGCACACATTTTAGATATCTCTACTTTAATTTTAAAGTGGATACTTTTGACTTTTAATTTCCTACATTTGAGAGCAGATATCTGTACTTTCTACTAAAGTAAAAGTATTTTTATTATTGTCTGAGACCTGCTGAAAAGGCTGAGGGTTTATTTCATTAACTTCATGATTTGAGCAAACAAAAATATACAAAAACAGCTAGAAAAAAATTCAATTGTTGTTGAAGCCTTAAGACCTCAAAATATGTGTGAAATACTTTTACTTTTTAAATGGGTACTTTAATACTTTTATTCAAATAGATTTAGATAGAGTATTTTTTGCTCCAATATCTGTACTTTTACTTAAGTAACAAAATCAAATACTTCTTCCACCACAGACTTGAATTAGCGACGTATAGTCCATATTTACTTTACTATACGGAAAATATGGACTATATCAATTTCTCATGACGTTGCTCTGGAGTATAAGATGCACCAGCCAAAAAATGCATAATAATGAAGAAAAAAAAAACGTCGCACTGGACTTGAAGTTGCATTTTTTTTGGAAAATTTATTTTTACAAAATCTGAGATCAAGAACAGACATTTTACCTTTAAAGGCAAGTTATAACAAAAACAATAAAATAGAAAACAACAGGCTGTACAGCAGCAGTACAGCACGCTAATGTAACACATTTATACACTGCCTGGCCAAAAAACAAAAGTCGCCACCTGGATTTAACTAAGCAAATAGGTACGAGCCTCCTCCAGTTGGTCAGGTCGAGGTTTAGCAACAGTCTGTGCTCAAAGAATGAGGTCAGCTGACTACCTGAATATACTGAGTGACCAGGTTATTCCATCAATGGATTTTTTCTTCCCTGATGGCACGGGCATATTCCAAGACAAAGAGAACCAGGATTCACCAGGCTCAAACTGTGAAAGAGAGGTTCAGGAGCATGAGACATTATTTTCACCACAGATTGTCCACCACAGAGTCCTTTAACCCCATTGAGAATCTTTGGGATGTGCTGGAGAAGCTTTGTGCAGCGTCAGACTCGACCATCATCAATGCAACATCTTGGTGAAAAATGAACGCAACACTGGATGGAAATAAATCTAGTGACACTGCAGAAGTGAAATCGAAACAATGCCACAGAGAATGTGTGCTGTAATCAAAGCTAAAGGTCCAATGAAATATTAGAGTGTGTGACCTTTTTTTTGGCCAAGCAGTGTATTTATTCAGTTACATGAAGCTTCGACAGCAAACTGAATATGTGTCTGGTATGTTAACGTAAGATATTAACAGTTAATCAGATAACTAAAGCATAAAAAACAAGCTAACAACTTTACTCTCGATCCAACTCCAAATCACTAAATCCACTGAATTCTTCATCCTCGGTGTCGCTTCTGAACAACCCCGACACCTCTGGAGGTAGATGAAGCGCAGCTTCTGCTTCCGCTTCCGAGTGGCTGTCATCAGACTCACTATCAGTTCCAGTTCCAATTATTCCGGCCTTTCTAAATCCCGACACGATGGTTTCGGTCGTCACTGAAGACCATGCTTGGTCGATCCATTCAATGACTTGCAGGAAAGTTGGATGGCGCATTTCCTTGGTTGCCGTGAAGTTGTGCCCTTCATCGATCATCCACTGCTCCCACAGGTGACGCAAGACAGTCTTAAAGCTCCGGTTCACGGAGATGCCAAGTGGCTGGAGTACTTTGGTTAAGCCTCCAGGGATGATGCAAGGTATGGAGTTAAAAACTTTTAATTTATCTCTGAACTGTGAAGTGATGTGAGCTCGCATACTGTCCATCAGAAGCAGAGCTTTGCGTGTTCTACAGAAGCCGTCCGGACGCTTGGTATAGCACTTTGTAAGCCAAAAGTTCATCATTTCTTGATCCATCCACCCTTTGTCATTCACGGCCACGACAACAGAGGAGGACTGAACTTTTGGAATGTTTTTTTGTTTGAAAATGACCATGGGGGGCAATTTTAATCCATCTCCACAACATGCCAGCACCACTGTGAAGTGTGATTTCTCATGACCAGTTGTCACTATATTCTCACTCTTTTGCCCTTTCTCTGTGACACTTTGCCCCATGGAGACGTCAAGCATAAGAGGGACCTCGTCCATGTTAATAATATGATCTGGTGTCACGTTGTGCTCAGTTACTTGCATTTCAAAGAACTCACGGAAACTGTCCACCTTGGCTTGGAAGTCTGCTGGCAGTTTTTGTGAGATCGTTGTCTTTGCTCTGACAGAGAGGCGGTTGCGTTGCATGAAGCGGTAACACCAAGAAGGTCCTCCTGCAAAGTCATTTATATTCATCTCCTTGGCAATTACCTGGGCTTGGAGACGTAACTGCACCGTTGACAAGCCTTTCCCAGCAGCACGTTGTTCAAGCACCCATTTGTGAAGTTGTTCTTCTAGCTGTGGCCATCTAGCTTTCAGCCCTCGATTAGCTTTTTTTGTTTTCTCCATTGAAATAAGAATAACCTCCGCTTTTCGCCAGTCCCTCACAAGTTTCTCACTCACTCCAAACTTTCTTTCTGCTGCTCGATTACCGTTTTTGGCTGCATATTTTACTACTTGCATCTTGTAATCTGCTGAATACGATTTTCTTTTAGGGGGCATTTTTCTTCAGTTTTTCTCAGAAGTCTTTTAAATTACTGTATTGTTAATATTTTAAATGGTACAGGAGTAGTAGATACTGGTACACAAGCCTACAGTGCCCTCATGCTTTGTGCAACTTATAGCCCAGCTTGAAGTGAATGAGGTAACTTGCATTTCTTTGAATAGGCTTATCAGTCCTTTATGGCCGAGTTTGTTTCCACAGACGCATATGTAACCAGAAACAACCCCAGATGACGGTTAACCCTCCAAGTAGCTCCAAAATGAGTCAGAATCACACTGTAGAAATACTTCGGTCCAAGTGCGCATATTTAAACAAGCTAAACATCCGGGAAACACAAGTAAATCCGCATAAAAGACGTGGGATGCCAGTCTAGTTTCTATTTTTTTCCCTTTTCCGCCCTTCAAACGCGGTAACGATGGTGAACTAAAAAGCCACATGATTGGTGGATGCGGTAAGCACGAAGAGAAATGTAAACCCGTCGTCTCGTTGCATCGGGGGGGCTGAAAACTCAACGCACCCCGCTTGTTTTTTTTTTCCTTGATTCAATGACGGCGGCAGGATCCTGGAGCCGGTGGACCAGGGAGCATTATTCCTTCCCCGGGAGCAGGCTGTCGTCTCCGGGTCGTGCGGTAAGAGCGGGCGTTGAACACACTCCACCTTCGCCAAACAGCACCGTGCGTAAAGGCGCAGAAATAAAGGAGGAAATGGGTAGATAACAATGCACAAGGATGTAGCCCGCGGGTCTCTCGGCTCTCAGACAAACCCGGCACGGAGCAGCCTGCTTGACAGCTGCGGGGCCAATGGGAGCGCGCCGGAGCCAGCTGCGCTCTGACGCGGCCAATGGGAAGAGCAGGAATGCGGAGCTGCCGCGACTCGAGCCGAGCGGTTTCAAGGCTGTGCCAGACACTCTGCAACAGGAGAGATGCCGAGCTTAGAGCACAACTACAGAACCTTTTTAATGGAGGTCTGTGAGTTAGCTCAGCAAGGCTATAATAAGACACGTTTATTGTGATAAAGTCTGTCTTTGGTATTGTTCAGCTGTTTGCACATCCAGTCTAATTCAGCTAAGCCTATATGTTTATTTCCAGTAAAAGACTTAGTAGGCCTATGCAATGACTAGCAAAAGTTCGGCTGCAGAACTTAATTCATCGGGTTGGCCTAATAGGTTTTTGTTTCAGAAGAAGGCGTTTAGGATTTTAAACAGGCTTTAAACAGGCTTACTCTGACAGACTCTTGGGGATGAAGAGTCTGTAGAAGAGTCAGACAGAAATGGTTCTTATGACATCTGCAACCTAGGCCATGACGAACATGCACCAAAGAATAACACCCTTCTTTTTCAAACATTTTTAATAATCAGTTATGCTTGGTAGGGCCACAGTCTCTGTCAGTATGTGGTCTAGCCAATTTTAGAGGAAAAAAATGGGGTAAATGGCATGGCTAAAAGACAGCATTGTTAATGTTCAGAATATGGAAATTAAAAGTCATTTCAATTTGTTTAAAAAAAAAAGACAAAATAAATATGAAACACAAATTGTGATTGATCAATATAAACTGTATTTTTTTTGGGTCATCTATCATTTTAATTTATAGCCTTGTAATATGATGATGCGATGCTATGAAGTATCCTCAGAGACACAGTTGGGATGACAGTCGGATGCCAAAATGTATTTTTTGACCTGCTTGTTTCACATGTTGGACCCCGCTGGTTGCTGTTGGATTCAGTGTAGGTCTCCCTTTCTTTCATGTAGGACCCTTCGTCAGTAGGCCTACCTTATGTGGTACAGTAAGACGTTTTGCTGTGCCTGCGTGGGTGTCAACTTAGGGCCCGAGTTTGGACCTGCAAATTAAAATAAAGGGGGGAAAAAAATTAAACAATAGTGCTGGGCTATAGGCCTAATATCCTAGTAATATGTTAGACCTATTTGTAGTTTAAAAACAGCTACACAGATAGGTTGGGCCAATATGGTTTCATCAGCAAACTTGTTTCTTCTAAATGAATCATCCTTCCACCCTCTGCATCCTCTTCTCTGGCACAAAATTAATAGTCAAGACTGTCCTTTTTTACTAGGCTATACATGCACATTCTTAAGAAGCTATTACACATTCCGTGTCTAAAGATTATAGGTCTACTTTTTAATGCTCAATGGTAACTTTCCAACCCCTAACTCTACACCGACTCCCATGGCGCGCTGTTTTTGTGCATCTCCCCCGTGTAAAAGCGCTCTGGTGGCGCTCACTGTAGCCGCCGCTGCGCTGACTGAACTAAACTTCCACCAAATGAAAAAAAAAAAAAAAAAAAATGTTGTTTGTGTTTTGGGCTGCTGCAGGCAGGGGCCATTTTAGCCCTTTAAGTTTGAATATGGCCCGTGTTTGTGGAGATGATGGATAGACACGGTAGAAGCTGGTCACGGGCATGGAGAGTGAATGAACTCTCGCTTTCCGTGGATTAAAAGCCTTTGCACGGACTTCACTGCTGCTCTCCCTCCTCCCTCCGCCGTCTCCGCTCTCCCCATCCCTCTCGCTCTCCCCTCCCACCTCTGCTGCTCGCTAATTTTTTATGCATTTTTCTAAAACTGTCATGGCGATTTGGTGTCCTTGGAAATAAAAAGCGCCAGCGTTTTTCGGGCTTACCGGGGGGGATGTCTGGCCGGTGTCCGAAGCAGGTGAGCGGTCCGCCGGGGGAGGGAGGGTTTTTGGCGGCGGGGTAGACGGCTCGGAGAGGAGTTTTTAGCCGCTGTCCACACGTGTAAGGACTCCGCTGTTTTTCCCAATGCATTCAACACAACAGCGATGCAGTGACATTACAACGCTAGCGCAGACAGGCAGCAGCTAGCGCGGGCTGGGCTAACGTGAAGTAGGACACAATGTCTCGTTTTC
The DNA here is from genome assembly GCA_019594935.1 of Periophthalmus modestus. Taxonomy (NCBI): domain Eukaryota; kingdom Metazoa; phylum Chordata; class Actinopteri; order Gobiiformes; family Gobiidae; genus Periophthalmus; species Periophthalmus modestus. The sequence goes on along the minus strand of JAIEZT010000013.1, from coordinate 32,444,597 downwards.
TCCGCTGCTTTGTGGAGTGTGTATTTTGTGCTTTTCTTCCCGGGCTCGGTGTTCCTCTGGGTTCGCCGGTAACTTGGTTTTAAGCTAGCTCTCCCAACTTGTGGCAATCCGGCGGAGGCTCGCTTGCTCGCTTGGGTACATTGGGGGAGCTAGCTGTGGGTTAGCCCCTGCGTCTGCTAGCAATCATTATGAGGCAAAACGTCAAAGAGAAGAGGTGTGAGCTAGGCTGTTAGCGTGCTAGCTTCTCCATGAGGTAATTGGCTAAATAGCTGAATTAAAACGCACAAAGGGAAGCTGGGGTGAACAGTGGAGGTTGTAGACTGGCTCTTTGACTTGTACCTGGCCAGGTGCAGTGCACAAGGGTCAGAGACAAAAGCTGCACTATGTGGCCACAGCCTAATTGCAGCAAACGTGAATACACAACTTAAATACATAACACTGAGTAAACTATATCATTTAATTTCTCTGCAGGGCGTGTAACTTCACTGAATAGACAATAGATTTTAAACTGATGATTGTTGGACTGCTTGAAATAGTCCGAAACAAATGTCAGATACATTTGTAGAGTAGCTAATGTGAATTAATGAATTGTCTTGTAGCAATCTTATATTTAAAAGCATATTAAACATAAAAGAATGGCAAACTAGAGATGGGCCTGTGTGTTCATGTGCCAACTTTCTCCCTTTGCATCATTTCAAAACAATGATGTCACGGTGCTAGGTTTGTACCGGTGCAATAAGCATCCTTAACACATTGAAAAAGTAAAGTATTAGCTATGTTAGTACTAGGCATTTTTTTCTGTTTTCTTTTATTTATCTATTTTTTGTTTGGCTTTGCTGTATCACCTGTTGGATTCAGAGCTTAGGCAATTCACCCATTCATGCCGCCCCTCCTTGCGTAGTTATGTTTGCTACATAGTAAAAGATAACACGCTTTAAACGCGTAGCCCACATATTGTAATCTATGTACAAGGCCTTGAACTTCGGACTTCGGTGCATTTGCTTAATTAAAGGTGTACTATGTAACTTTTCTGGTAGGGATTATGCCACCTGCTTGTCTCTGTGGAGATGTTATTGCGCTGCCTGCGATGACAAAAGTTTATCTCCATGGAGACAAGCAGGTGATGCTACCGGTCAGATCTGTGGTAAAGCAACTGTGCTAAGATTAGCTTAATGCCATACTCTGGAACATTCAAGGCAAAGCAATAACATCTCAGCAAGTGCTTTATCCTCCACCAGAAAAGTTACATAGTGCATCTTTATAGTGTGAGTTTGATTTCTTTGCACTATTGGCATAAATGTTGAATGACCACATGTGGAAGTGGTGGCAACTGTAACGGAACTATACAGTTTGTGTTCTCTGTATTGTGTTGCTATTTTTAGCAAAGGGCATTTTGGAGTTACTCCCGACCAATCACAAGAGTGAAGTTTGTTGTGCTAATTCTGTGTCAGCTGTTGTTTTGTTGTTATTGTTGTCCATGAACGCAACCACTAGGCTAACTACTTTAATAGCAACATTTATCACCTAATTGCAATATCATGCTAATATTAGGGTAGAATTGTGATTAGATTTGCTGTCAGATTTATCATGTGATCATTATGAAAGTGAAATAATGAACAAGGCTAATCAGTCGCTAAATATTACAACAATCACATGGTACAAGTTCATACTCCGGGTTTCTTGATTTCATAAGACCCCATAGAGGCACAATGCTATTACAGTGATTTCCAAACTGTGGTACAAGTACCCCAAGGGGTATGCACAAAGAGCTTGGGGGTACATGAGGAGGGTTTAGAAAAAAGTTTTACATGTGATGCATATGCTTTAATATAATCAAAAATCATACTAACTATTTTGTATTGTGTGATGTGTACAGCGTTCATAGACATTATCTTCAGATGGGTTGGAGCTGGTGCATGACTGATCATCTAAATTCTCAGGGGGTTTGTCACTCAAAAAACTTAGGAAACGACTTCCTATTGCATTATTAATATTACAGTTTGGAGAGATTAAGAGTTGGCTTGGAAAAACATGTCATAAAAAACATTTAATAATTGGATCCATTTTACCCTTTGGGAAATAAATGCATGAATTACTTAAAGTTGCAGATGTGACTTTTCTGGTGGCGTCTATCACTTGTATGTCTCCATGGAGAAGTTATTGCTTTACCTACAATTTTCAGTGGTATGGTATTAAACTTATTAAGCTCTATGGAAACAAAGTGTCACCAGGCCAAGTTACAGGTCAGATCTGAGGAGAGACAACCAACCAACTAGTAACAATGCTTGTTTTTTATTATTATTTTTTATCAATAATTGTAACTGAATCTATCTTTAATGCTGTTTTGTGGAACATTCAAGGTAAAGCAATAACATCTCCATGGAGACAAACAGTTGGCAGACCCCTAACCAGAAAAGTTACATTGTGCATTTGTAGTAACTCTAAAAGAAAGCTCACGTCCACATAAATAATATATTACACAGATTTAGGATAAGACTAAATCTTCTGACATAAATTAAGCAATTACTGTATGAACATAAATCAAATGACTTGAGCTCCTTTCACACAGCCCCGAGGAGGGACTTTTCTCTCTAAACTCTTATGTGTGTCAAAATTGTGAACTTTGTCCTTTTACTAGATTTTTGCTGTATTAAAAATGTCAAAAACAGAACTAGTTCATTTTAAACAGTTTGCAGTGGTTCAAACTTCCTCACTTACCTTATGCATTCTGAGCATCCTAATTATTCACCGTGATGAGTTTATAAGTGCTTTTCACTACTACTTTACTTTCAGAGGCCATAGCGGAGTATTGCAGTCACAGTAATGCTACAACAACTGGCATACTAACCGTGCTCCTTGTTCTCGGAGAATACAATGTTTTATAATTAGATGCAGACATTACACAGCAATTTATTTTGATATTAAGTGCTACTTATACAATATATCTGTACCGGGGCAAGACGAAATTTGCTCAAATGCTTGGAAAAAATCAGGGACAGGCCCTTTAAGCTGTAAGTCAACAGAATTTGGAGGGAATAATCGGCTATTCATTCAGTGACTTCACGCTAAATAATTTATTTTCAGAAATATCATTCATCTCCCAGATTCCCATGATCATTTTGATTTCCTTTGGGGAACTGGGAATGTTGATATAAAATATGGCCTTTTTGTTTTATTTTAACTGTTGTGTCCAGCAAGGATGTTATCCGGCACGTCCAGAGTGATATCTCTTGGAATTTTTTACACAGTGATATATACGTCTGGTCCCCACTCACTCCTCCGTGCCTCAAGTCAGAACCAAACATGTTCGTCCAATCAGATTTGTTTATTTCAATGATGCATATGAAATGAAAGAGCAGCAACAGTATAGTGCTTCACTCGTTGATTCTCGGTCAGTTTTGTTTAAAGAGGGGGTATTTTACTTGTGTGGGGTATTTAGGGTATTTAGATCACCTTTCATTGTTTTGAAAAAAACATAATGACGTGTTTTATAACTTTCACTTTCATTTCTGATGCTCCCCTTACTCTCCGTGCTAAGTCACCCCCCCCTTCAGTGCACTATTAGATCATAATCATAATGAAACTACTGCACATCACATCAGGTTTGTGAAGTTGCTGTGTACAGTTTTGTATCATGTGTTTGTATATTTCTGGAGAATTGTCATATGGGCGCATGGGCTTGTGGACTGTTTTTGATGAGGCAAGGTTATACTATGGTAGAAAGCTAAAAACAATGCATAATACCTCTCTTCAAGCATACAATAAGCTTATGTTGCTTTTTTCCCCCTGGTAAGCAGCCATATTTGTCTGATGAAATCCTATTATCAAATGGTGACATGTCAGTTGCTCAATGATTTTTTTTTTAAGGACAGTACAGTGAATTTTAAACTAACTCCTTTAAAATAACATTTTATCTGTCATTCAGTCTTTCAGTTTGTCCTTTTTACATTTTTCCTTGTCAAACCCTGCACAGGTGTGAACAGTAAGAAATAAATCAGATTACTTACAGCAGACGTAGCTGATATCAGATATAAATGTTTTCATGACATTTCTGTAATCTGATAACTCCAGAAATCAGATAAGGATCAGGTTTTTGGTGTGCTTGTAAACATAGCCACTGGTGTATTTGGCAATTTGTGGTAAAATATTCATTTTTTAAAAACTTTTATTGGTAATTTGAGTTAGGTCTGTCAAGATAATTACTATATCAACTTATCGCTTGATACATGATGGACAGATGGAACAATACTTTTTGGGGTGTCAGTATTTATTGTGGGGACTTTGCACTAGTGGGGATGTACTATGATGCGATTTGAGCATAGAATGAATATATATAATGAACATGGCTAACCTGCTAGCTGCCGCACTCCAAACAGGAAGTGATCATTCAGCGTGTTTCCGGCTCAATCGACTCTGGCTCGAATTCACTTTACATTAGAAAACTGTGGCCCCTCTCTCTGTAACTGTTGCTGTCAGGCTCGTCATTTTTGTCTTAAATTGTTCGTATTAACCCACTCTACATGATCCTGGTATTTTTATTTTGCTATTGTGTCAGTAAATCAAGATAGGAACATTAATAACAGACAAATCAGCTGCCTTCTTTCCCAGAGATCCTTCCCGCTAGCATTACCAACAGGTTTCATTGACAGTGTTGCTAAGCGCCCACTCCTCGGTGCGGGCAGGAAGGGGCGTTACCTTCAGCAGCTTCACTCCAGATTGGCTCTTTGGTTGCTATGATACTCGTTCTAATTCCAAATATGGAACTTGGGTTCAAATTGGCCCCATAACTTCTAGCATCAATGAGCTTCATTTGACTGGAGCCATACGCTGTGGGTGGCGTCACTCTCACTTAGTCCATTTTCTTTATACAGTCTATGGATTTTAGCTGTAAGGGGTTGAATTATGACCTTCTATGACCTATTATAGATACAAACTCACTATTAAGTGTTGCATTGTGTTATTCATTGCAGTTTGTATTTTTTAAAACAATTTTGTACATTTAGAATAGTTTTTTGGGAATAATTCTGCTTTATGGCTTGGTTTCAATATTGTCATTTATCGTCTGTATTTACTTCAGCAATATATCAAAAAGTGTTATCGTGACAGGCCTAATTTGAGTTCAGTTTTAACTATACGTCTATACAGTGTGGCCACAAGTTAAACTGTATAAGAACTACTTTTGCTATTTTTAGGAAAGGGCATCTTGGAGAAAGTGGCCCTTATCTAATCGCAGAGAAAACTGTGTTTACAAGTGCTAAATCTCTGTTACCTGCAGTGTTTTCCTGTTGAGGTAACCATTAGCTCGGACTACAGACTCCACTAAATGAACTGTCTTCAAATCACCCAAGTTTTTACTTACGTCCATATCCAAGGAACTAAGTCCAAACAAAATATAGAAATAGTGCAGGTGTTCTATTTAAATATTGCAATAATGTTATCCCAATATTATACCTAGTTAGTTAGCAGTTTACAGTCGGAGCCCATTGTCCCATTAGCTTTATAGCACTGTTCATTGTTCTCATAGACTGTATAAAGAAGTGGACTAAGGGAGTGTGATGTCCCCTATAGAGTTCGGCTCCAGTCAATTGAAGCTCATCGAGGCTAGAGCAGCAGTAGAGTTCCATATAAGGAATTGGCAACCAAAGAGCCAATCTGGAGCGAGGCTGTTGGAAGTAACCCCCCCCTTCCCATCTGGTTGGTTGCGGGTTTAGGGGGGAGTGGGCGCTTAGTAACATTGTCAGTCAAACCCTTTTTTTTCCTGGTAAGAAGCGAGATTTGTTTTGATGCAAACGGACTTTGCGTGTCCCCGATTGGCTAATCCACCTGTCAATCACACCCATCTAAAAATGGGGAGATTCTCAGGTGACCAGACTCACATCTTCAGAAAGTATTGAAGAGCTGTGTATTCTGGATCCCAGGCAAACTTCATGTAGCTTGTTCCTTTAGCGTTTTTTCTCTCTGTCCCCCACTGTTCACTCCTGCTTGATGCCTTGGTCCATTTAGGGCAGAAATCCAAAGAACAGTGCATGTTCTCACAGCACTTGACTCAGAAATAAAACACAGAAGTGACTAAATGTTTTAGTTTACTTAAAGTTGTGTTATGCAAAAATGACTTTTTAGAACTTTTAACCATGCTATAATTGTTTCCCCTTCTCATTTACCCATTCACAGTTGCGTTTAGAGTGATTCATGTAGGATTGTTCTCCTTTAGTTGCTTAGTCGTTTAATTGGTAGGCCTGTCAACTAATATTTTCATTTAGATTATAAGGATTTATCTGGGACAACTCCAGAAAGAAGGTGTGAAGTGAATTGTTGAAGATGGTATTTTTTGGTATGTGTGCTTATTAAATTTGTGATTCACAAGCGTAAATTGTTTTTATATAAATCCATAGTTTCCTAATATTTTTTTCTGCATAAATAGGTATTTTTTGCACTTTACTCTGTGGTCTTGTTGGTGCAGTTTGGATCAGACACATACATAATAGTTTTGAAAGCTTTTGCCACGCCCCCTTTTTTAGAATCTCTTTAATCAAATACAGCCCCACATTCATGCATGTTTGAGTAATCTTTATTCTCCTGCATCCATGACATAGACTGTATAAACAAGTGGACTAAGTGAGTCACCCATATTGTCCGGCTCCAGTCAAATGAAGCTCATTGAGGCTAGAGCATTTATAGGGGGGAATTTGGAGGCGAGTTCCACATTTGGAATTTCGACCGCGAATATCATAGCAACCAAAGAGCCAATCCAGAGTGAGGGTGTTGAAGGTAACAGCCCTTCTTGCCCGCACCACTGTTTGAGCTAGCAGCGGGCGCTTAGCATCTCTCTCAATTCTCAATTAAACCTGTTGCTGATGCCAGCCGGAACTACCTCAGGGAAAGACGGTGTCTGATTTCTCTGTTATTAATGTTCATATCACAGACAAAATAGCAAAGGATCATGTAGAGCCGGTTAATACAAACATTTTAAGACAAAAATGGTGAGGTTTACTGCAGCATTTACAGAGAGAGGGGTAACAATTTTTCAATATAAAGTGAATTGGAGCCAGAGTCGATGGAGCTGGAAGCGCTCCCATGATCTCTTCCTATTTGGAGTGTGGCAGCTAATGCTTTAGATACGTCCATTTATACAGTGTTCCCTCGTTTATCACGGAGGTTACTTTCCAAAAATAACCCGCGATAAACGAAATCCACAAACTTTATTTTTATATTATTACATATTATATGTTATTATATGTTTTAAGGCTGTAAAACCCCTCACCACATACGTTATACATAGTATTAAATACATTATTACAGAATGAAACCAAATACTATACTGTACTGTGAATAAAAATGACAGCTTTTAGAAATACTGTAACAAATCAACCTACGAGGTTGGATACATAAAATGTTTAATAGTGACACCTATTTCTCAGTTCCTTTGACCGTGCCTCTTCGTCCTGGCTCCACTCCGCTGTAATGTCTCGTAATGTTCTTTGTCCTGCAATCACTGATCTACAGCTAAAGCAGACTCCATCCACACGATGAATACAACCCTTTTTACATTTTTGTTAAAACTTATTGCTGCTGTTGTCCTCATGTTACTTTCCTCCTTCTTGTTGACTTTAGTTCACATCTGTGGACGCACGTCTTGGCTGCGCTGCGTTTCTGCTGCGCATTTTCAAGCGTCAGACACACAGCAGAGCTAATCACCTCCGTTGATGGGTTTTATATAATAAATACAACACAACAGGACTCGTGTCCAGAGCGTCCACAATGCGCGTCGGAGGTGTTTGTCCTCAAATGCAAAGGTGTTCAACGCGATCTTGACCCCCCAGTCTTTCAGAGTCACGCTGCAGCATCGAACATTTTGGCAAATTTGGCTGAATGGAATTCTGTATTGTACAGGAGACACGGCAGGTCCTTTAGCCAATCAGGACGCAGAACAGGCGCCTGCATACACTGTAAAAAAAGCATGCAAAAATGCACCAAAAAAAAATCCATGGAACAGCGAGACCACAAAAAGCGAACCACGATATAGCGAGGGAACACTATATACAGTCTATGATCCAAGAGGACATTGCTCCAATCTGCCCTTGTTTTCCACTGCCACCAGTACACGCCCACTGCTCTGTACTTACTCCATTCTCCAATTTTATTTTCTTAATCGGTGATACGTGTAGGATTTAGCTGCTCTGCAATTTTCCAGCCCAGAAGTCAGCAGAATTGTTTTTTATTAAGTCGCTTTAAATCAATATTGGGATTTAAAATGTCCAGAATATGATCTGCACACACAATGCTCCTGCCACTATCCACTATTATAAGGTCCATAATACACAAAGAAAATCTAATTCCAGTCTGATAGTGAATGCAATATTTTCATTACTTTTTGATCAGTGGTTATATAGAGCAGAAATAAACACAGTGCCACTAGTTCTCATTCATTTAACTTATGCATGCTTTTCTGTTTCAAAATGTCCTTGACTCTACAGGATAGACTCGTCAAAAGTATCGAAAATCATATAAGTACTAATCGATACTAAAACTACTCATTTGAGCAAGTGTCGATTCAGCAAAAAACATTAACAGGGCAAAATTTGAGTGTCACTGAACAGTTTTAATATGGTTTTTCACGTTTATCAGAACAAGTATACAATCTCATGGTAGCAAAGAAAGTACTATTTTGAGTATGAAACTGATATTCTATTTTTAAAAAGAGAGCATGTTTTAGCTTCATTGTGGTGTCGTAATTGGTTTCGAGTACTGAGTCAATTCCTTAGTATTTAAATAAATTATTACGACTAAAGCACGACTGTTTTAGGTCTATCTCCTCTTAAGCTTATGACACATTAGAACTCCAGGTCATCAAATGTAGCAGCTTTTATGATGTTTTATGCTCTATTGAAACATAGAAATATAACTGTGCACTTAAACATGTGTTGCTTTACCTTTTGTCCTTACCTCAGTAGTTTCTGATTTTTATTGACACAGCTGCTGGTGTTTCTTTGAATGTTGCATACCACAGAGAGTTATTTTAATTCTAATATTGCACATGGGTACATTCTTAGGGTGTGAATCTACCCCTGGCGAGTCGATTCAATATCAATTATCGGGATCCTGATTCAATTGAAAAACGACTTTTGATTCCGAAACGATTCTAAATTCAATTCTGAAGCTATTTTTTATTCATAAACAGAGAACATTTATTGTACACATTCAAGTCCTCTGTGGTAGCAATCTTTTATGTAAACTGTACATCCAGACAAAATAGAATTGTTCTTAAATCAGACAAGAGGTACCTGGAATTGTATTTAGTTGCATTTATTTTATTAGTTCTTAATTCAGTAAAATATTAGACCTACTGAAACATGATCTAGGCCCAGTTAATTCCATACTGCAGTGATTTAACTTAAATGCATAGTCCTGTTTGTCAGTGATAAAAATTATAAATATTTTCTAATACATGTTATTAGAAAATATTTATAATTTACTATGATTGAGGCTCTGGTCCTTAAATTCTAACAGGTTGTGTCTGTAGTGAGCGCATTAACGTTCTTTCACTGCTAACAACCCCACAGCAAAACAAACCATGAAGCGCAAGTGATTAAAAGTAGCACTGATGTCCTGTTTATTTCTCCTCTGTGTCAGTGTGGTCTCACGTAAGTTTCCTGCTCTGTGTGTGTGTATTTGTGTGTGCATGTCGGTGTGTTCGGCCGCACCCCCCTCCTCCTCCTCTCTCCGGTGGACAGACCCATCCAGAATTGTTAAGATGTAGAATCAGGATCCTTTAAGTACTGTTTTTTTTCAACACCCCTAGTACATACTCACTTTTGTTGTCCTTAAATGAAAGTCAGTACAAGGAGTAGAAATACTTTTCCCTTTTGGGTTTGACTTAGTGTCTTAAATTGCATTACATGGGCTGGCATTTAGAAATCCATTTATTATATTGTTTACTCATTAAAAAAACATATAGAAGATTTGCTTAATTTGTGCTTTTCAGTTGAACGGCTGTTGCTAGCAGAGGGGTTTGGAATATGAAATCACCGCGTATGTATCGTTCTTGCGCAAAAATGATCTGTGTCTTCTCAGGGAAATATCCTGTCTCAGATTTTTTTCCCCATATATCCATCCATCCATTTTCTTCCGCTTATCTGGAGCCGGGACGCGGGGGCAGTCTAAGCAGTCACTGCTTAGACTGCTTCCCTCACCCCAGACACGTCCTCCAGCTCCTCCGGTGGGACCCCAAGGCGTTCCCAGACCAGCCAAGAGTCCCTCCAGCGTGTCCTGGGTCTTCCCCGGGCCTCCTCTCGGTGGGACATGCCCGGAACACCTCCATATATTCAAGCAAAATGTGTTTTTTCAAAAAGCACCTTTCCACAGTGTGCACATAGTAGAAAAGGAAATTGCAGTATATAGCTACAAAAATATACTGCTGTCTTATAGTTGGGCATGGTGACACTGCACGGCAGGGTGTGTATTTGAACCACCAGCCTTTGGGTTTATGGGTGAATGCTCCACCACTGAGCCACTGCCACCCCTCTAGTTCTCAGGTTGAAGATACAAATACTATGCTTGTATTGTTTGTAGTTCTGTCAGCATGTCATGAGTTCAAACAAAATCAACATATCCACATTAGTGATTTGTTGAGCTATCATGACCTATATTTTTTTCTTACATTGTCTTTTGCAGTAAAGTAAATCATGTCAAAGACACATGGTAATTTAAAAGAAAGTAAATGTTGACAATCACATTCTATTGTCTAAATCAGGGGTGTCTAAACTATGGCCCGGGGGCCAAATGGGGCCCTCAGACCAGTTTTTATTGGCCCTTAGGCCTCCTGCTGAACTGGGTCAATTGATCATAAGCTGTACTTTTAACAGCAAATTAAACTATTTCTACCACTATATCCTCAAACATCACATTGCAGTGTGATACAGACTTAAAATGAATGTGTTTCAAGCCTTATTAATACACAGCAGCTCTGTCAAAGCTGTGTTTAAAGCACCGCACTGCACTGATCACCGGTCTGTGGCCCTCTGCTTCGAATATGCTTTGAGATGTGGCCCTCGATAAAAAATGTTTGGGCACCTCTGGTCTAAATTAAGTGTTTTTTTTTATCATTGTTGTGGTATCGGATTCAGTATCGAGCCTATTCCTTAATATCGAAATTGTGACAACACTAATATAAAATTGTTCGTTTGATTGAAGGAGCAGACGGAGATGTGACCTTAAATGTACCACACGGCATAAATACAGCACAGCGTAACAGAGGTGCAGATCGGATTAGCGCTGAGAGGCTGCTGCTCTTGCTACGGGATTTGGAAGAGGCTGTGCTTTTTATAATTAACCAAAGATCTCTGGTTGTAGATATGGCAGTAACCTCTTCTGTTATGTTTATCTGGGCTGTGCATCCTTTTTCGCCTGTTCTGTTGTGTGAAGGACTATGGGGAGGGTTGGAAGATTAATCAAAATCAAATTGAAATAGCAGTTTGAACGTACGCAATAGGCAAATTCACAATTTTGCTGGATTTTTTGAAGCTGCGTAGATCTGTACAAATGTGTTCTAAAGTACATGGGGCTTCTTTATCTGTTTTTCAGTTCATATTTCTGTCTTTTTTCAATTTTCCTCCATGGGATTAAAATGTGAACACTGAACAGAATCCCGTTATGAAAACATAAATCACAAATCTAATAGCAAAGCTTTTTCGAAAAATCACTATTACATGTTTTTCCCAAATCATTCACTCCTAATCATGGGTACTATTTTTTAAAACATACTGTGTTAAACATTTTTGATTGGGACCATCCATACGAGTTTAACAAAAAAAGGTTCTAGGCAAAATGTACTAGAGCTTTTAACGGGGCATAGACTGTATATATAAGTGGACAGAGCTAACCTGCTAGCTACTGTGTTCTAAACAGGAAGTGAGCATGGGCGCTCTTCCGGCTCCATCGAGTCTGGCTCCAATTCACTTGATATTGAAAAATGGTCACCCCCCTCTATAACTGCTGCAGTGAGCCTCATCATTTTGGTCTTAAAACGGTCATATTGACCCGCTCTACATGATCCAGGGGTATTTATTTTACTATTGTGTCCGTAAATCAAGACATAAACATCAATAATAGACAAATCAGGTACCTTCTTTTCCCGAGGTAGCTCCCGCCAGCATTGGCAACAGGTTTGATTGACAGCGTTGCAAAGCACCCGCTCCCCGCTAAACCAGCGGTGCGGGCGGGAAGGAGAGAAGTGGAGAGATTTTGAATATTTTTATTGGAATATGAAAAGATTTAAGTTGTATAGGGGTGAATTAGTCCCTTTTAATGGCTAATTATTGATACATTCTGCTATTTATTTGTTGGAGCTCATGTCTTTTAGTGTAACAGTCTATTTAAAAATGGTTTACTGGGATTATCTTGCATTAATTAAGTCTTAAATAGTAGCATAAAATAGTTTCTATATTATTGTTTATCGCAGTATTTCCCTGTAGTTACTATATTGACTTAGCATTCAATATATGACAGATGGAACAATAGTATTTGGGGGTATGTATATTTATCATGGGTACTTTTTCTTAGTACTGCTGGAAATTTTTGTTATTTTTCCTGTTCTTCAACTAGATTTGAGCTGCAGGGTGGAATAAATAACTTCTATGACTCATTATAGATGGCTACTGAAGTGTTTCATTCTGCCATATATTTGGCCCAGTTCGTGTTTTTTAACCATATTATATATTTAGAATAGTTATTTGGGGATAATGCTTCTGGGTTATTGTCTCAGTGATATAAATTTGTTTCAATATTATGTTTATCACCTACATTTTCTTCTACAGTATATTGCATTTCAGCATGTGTTCTCGTGCCAGGCCTGCTCATATGGCTCGTGATGTATCCTTGGTTGCTTTGGGGGCAAATTTGGATTATGATGATGTAATTGCACGTGCACTGCAGCTGATTCTCCTCTCAGTTGCGAGGGGAACAAGGCTGAGATTGCAGTTGATTGCTACTGCTTACACCTAGCGGCTTAAACACTGACTTTGGAGGCTGTGTAGATGCTATAAACACCAACAATCACGACATTTACATTCATGGAGAAATTTGAGTGCACTAAACAACCAAATTCAAACCGTTTTTAGCCCAAAACTTGGCAGGCCACTCTTGTCCCAGTCTACAGCAGGTCAAAGAACGGAATATGTGCGAACGGGGAGCTACAAGACGTTCAGGTGTTTCTATTAATTTAGCATTAGCACTAAAACTTGCAGCTATAATTGGCCTACTAACCAACCATCATGCATATTACCAATCTTTTGGCAGAAATGGATAAACGACATCTCATTTACATTGAGCATTTTATTTTCAGACATGTCAGGAACTGTTTAATTTTCACTTTAATGTAATGGACCAAAACAAAACAGGATGCAGACAGTGGGTGTTTGCCGCTCATCTAAAACGAGTGAGTACATGTCCAAACACATCTAAAATTTTTTCTGGCTGTTTCTTACCCCGCGCAGTTGAATGCCTCTCCTAGTCTGCACCTAATGTAAATCGGACTGCGCAGTTACGTGCAGCAGGCGTCTGAGTACACATCAGCTTCTCCAGATATGATAATTGGATTTTTGAGATTCGATCTAACACCTCATTCGTAGTTCCCGGGTTTAGAAAAATCGGTTTAAATTGGACTCGGCCAGTTATCCGGTTTTATGTACCTAGTGTGAAAATTGCCTTTCATAACATAATCTAAATTTCAGGTCATATCACCCTGAGCTTCTTCAGAAAATCTTGAGTTGAGTTTAGAGTCATTTGTATTTCCATTACAATCTCTGCTATCACACATTTTATGGTAACTGTCCTTGAGTTGTTTCCAGACTATATATTAAGTTAACAAACAAGAAAACTCCCACTAGTTTAGCATATTAGCATGCTACCTATTCCTATCTCTTTCTGCTGTTTTGGGAGCACCATGTTCCTTATTGAATATGCACCGCCCACTTCTGCATCATTCTGTGGTTTAGATGGAACTAGGGAGAGAAAGAAGAGAGGGGAGTTTGGTCCTGGTTTTTAGCTCCACGCAGATCCTCTTTGTCTTCGGTGAGTCTTAATGACTAACCCTGGAACAGTGCTGCAGTCAGATACACTGTTCTCTTAGCACAAGGGCAAGTGAATCACAGAGAAATGAGGTCAAGAAAAATCACATAGGTCTTTATACGTGTATTATTCTAGTCCATTTAGGTTGTTCGTTATTGTAGTATATCTATGTAAAATACAACTTTGCTGTGATTAGTTTTACAGAATTTAGGTCTGATGCCCTTCCGGAAACAACCTTCTCCTTGTCCACAGAGATTGACTGGTGACACCCAGCCCAGCGTCATAGTGAATTCAAAAGACATATTATGCAAAATGCACTGTTAAATTTTCCCAGACTGTTGCGTCACAGGTAGAAATTCTCCATAGTTCCATAGTTTATAAAACATCGCCAAACCTGTCGAACACATTTTTAACGGATCATGCTCATGTTAGCATCTCAAACAAGTTGCTTAAATGTCTATTTTTTGTTTTTGTCCATGGTTCATTCTCACTGCTGCTTGTAGATAGCATGCTAACACCAAATCCAAGGGGAGTGCAACTGAAGCTAAATAATTTATGATTGAAGCTGTGATGAAAACTGTTTATCATCATCATGTTACATAATATCTTCTTAGTACTATTTTGTCACAAATAAAGACAATATCAAAGACAAATTGTCAAAGTTGCTTAGAGAAGTATCACTCTGCCTTGCTCTTAGCTAGCTGGACCATAAGGCTAATCATTCATCTGCAGAATGTGTTTGGTTAATGGGTGGGTATAAGATTCGAGTATCCTGGCATGCATCTTTCCTTATAAGAAAGATTAGTTGCGTTAGCCCTACCTGAGTATGTACTTGTTAAATTGTTGCCTCTTAGAATAGAATTAGAACATATAATTCAAAGTTGAAAGGAGTGATCAAACTTGCCAACTTGTCTTCAGAAAAATATTTTTAGGAAGTTAACCGTGATTGTTTGGCCAGTGGTATATTTCAATCAAGGAAAATCAGCATATAAACATCAATAACAGATCTTTGTGCTTGGATTGGACCTAGTAGCATTCAGATTGCGAGATATGCCATAAGTTTGCAGAGAACAGCAGGCGTTTTGTATTTTCCATATTCATGAGTTAGAGACAGGTGTGGAGGATAACGCAACATGTGGCTCTGAGTGAAACAAACTCACACACATTGTTTTCTCATCTACTGATATTAAATGTTAAATATGTCCACAATAGACCAGGTAGGGTGAACTTGAAGTATCTGCTGTAGAGGTGCGTAGTACTCATGTATATTTATTCAAGTATATTACTTGAGAAACTTCTAAAATAAAATTGTATTTCTATGTGTACTATTCAGGCACAACTATCTTAAATTGCAAAATATATTACAGAAGTAGGAGTAAGAGTATTCATTTTTAAGCGTTTTGGCTACTTCAAGTTACAAAAGTTTTATGTTGACCACAAATTTTAATTAAAGCCGCAAGCGACGGCCCTCGCCACCATATACACACGTTCCTCCCATGGTCCCTTCTAACAGCCACCCAAGCTGCGTTTCACCAATTGACTCATACTGGTGGTCTAGGGTATTGAACCAGCAACCTCACGCATAATACATGAGGTTTCTATGGTGTAATTGAGTTTTTTGACTGTAGCGACCTAAATGATTGTGTCAATTTTCAATCACTTTGCACTTTGCATCCGTGATTCATAGAACCATAGTTACATATGTAACACTCATTATACTGATGGGGTCATGGTTTTGAACTAGCAACATACTTATTTTATTATGCACATTGTGAATAATAAAGCCGTAGTGCAATTGACTTTTTCGATCGGGGTGACCTACATGTGTCAATTTTCAACATCTTTGCATAAAGTCATTTCTATCTCTGTATATAGATTTGGAAAGTCCATTGGGAAATAATGAATGTTTATGTTTAGCGCAGTTCAAACGATAAATAATGATGTTGGTCCAATTGACTTTTATGCTATGTTATGGTAAACGTAATTAATCCCCCAAGTTACGTGATAATTAGGTAATTTTTCTTTGATTTGCACTGTAGGTTGATGCGTGAGGCAGTGAGCAGGTTACCGACTACCTGATATTTTATTTATTTCCTGGTATCAAAGAACCAGGAATTAAAGACATGTTTTGATGATGTGTTAAACAAAAAACGTATGAATATCCAAGAAAAATGTATTCTTATTCACAGTGAGGCGTGGGAACAATTTATGGTTGCCGTGTTGAATTGGTATGCGTCAGGCATTGTCATGATGCCCATTTGATCAAATTGTTTTACTGGTCTGGTCGATCCTATACATCCATGTGAAACTTTTCATCCATGTTTAAGGGGTCAAAAATGTGTAGTATATATTATTATTATTATTATTATTATTATGTAGTAGTAGTAGTAGTAGTAGTAGTAGTAGTAGTAGTAGTAGTAGTAGTAGTAGTAGTAGTAGTAGTAGTAGTAGTAGTAGTAGTAGTAGTAAGCTCTGTCCCATGAAAATGACTGATTTTGTGCATTGCATTATTTCAAATAAGATATGAGGCGTGAGTAGTATTTTTGCCAGATTTTTTTTTTTTTACCTGTATAATTCTTTGGACCATTACTTTGTTCTTCTACTTGAGTAATATTCTCTCTTACTTGAGTCTTACTTGGCTGCTCTACCCTCCTCTGGTCTGCTAAATAGAAGCATTACAGAAGCAGTAAGAAAAGTGTACTTGGATTATGGATTTTGACATCTTTAATGCTGCATTAGTCTTCAAAGCAGAAATCGTTTTGAGCTTTGCACATGGGGCACATATTGAGCTCTACAAAACTCGTATGTCCTGTCCTCAATATGCAGGTTAAGGCAGCCCAGATTCACTCACAATTGCTGTCCCTTTTTAAACTAGAAAAAAACACATTTGAAAAGCCAGGTCATTTTAAACTCAGATTTTCTTGCATTTTGTGATAATATAAACACTTAAGATGTTCCTTAAGATGTTCCTTCAACATTATATTGAGAAGTGGGAAAAAGACGTGATTTACACTTTCACTACATTTAATTTGACATCACTGATTTCCAAGTGTGCTCTGGCTCCTCTGCTTTTCTCTGAGATTTACAAACACACAAAAAGCACATCACTTCTGAGGCTGCATTCACACTAACCCAAATGAGCCAGGCCCAAGCACAGATAGCTCCTAAAGTACGGTGCATTTGTCCAGTGTGAGTGGGACTTGCCCCGGCTGGAGGAGGTGAACGCTTGAGAAACATGTTACAGAGCGTCTGTCTGGTCTCTGGGTTTTGTGTTGCCAACATCCGTGAAGGTCACTCTTATGTCGTGCACCAAGAGGTTTCTAATGTGAGGAGACAGTCGCGCAGCTCACAGAGTCTGAGGACAAAATGGACAATTCATTTCCTCTGTGTAAACTCTGATAAAAGGGCTTTTGATTTAAAAAAGCTCAGATCCGGGAAGTGAGTGAGGAGCCTGCGCAACTGTAACTCAATAATACAGCATTATCTTCAATTAGTTGTTTAGGACTGTACAAATAGTGTTCTTTCCAATAGCCTGCTTTTCATTAGGATGCAATTTAGATCCACACAATGAAAGAATAGCTGAGAATTGACTGTTTAAGTAATTGTCATACAGTCACACAGAAACTAACTGAAAAGTAACTAGTCTTGTGTGTGACTGTGCTAGCATATATTAGCTTCTACACAAGGTTCAAACCTTTTACGTCAAAACCTTGTTTCACCATCAAAAAGGCGGCAAGAAAAAAATTGTCATTGTTGCTTTCTTTCTCTCAGTGTTTGAAATATCCAGCTCAAACTGCGTGTTTCCACCTTGTGACATCATTAGGTGGCAGTCCAGTGTTTGTAGAGTCCATACACTTTCACCAGACACCTTTTAATCATGTCAGCATTAGAGATGGGACAATATTAAAATTTAGACTCACGATTATTGTGACCAAAAAAATCACGATTAACGATATCATCCCAATAATTATTAAACCAAGGCAGTGTAATGTCCTCATATGTGGACCCCAGGGCCTTGTAGAGAAAAAAAAAATTGTATTGTGGCCTAGATGACCCAAAATGTGTTGTCCACACACGGCAGGTCCCAGGAGGTTATGGGTATTCAAATGAATTTGTGGTTGTAAAACCATGCGCCGCTTCTAGCAAACTGTGCAGTCACCTGTGCAAAATGCTGTTCAGCTAGTGCTAACTTACCAATAGCAAAGTCGACACAAACACTGATTCATACAAAATCCAAACTAAAACAAACTACAGTCAGTAGTTTATTACACATGGTATGTTACTTAGGATGGATATTTTTGGCTTAAGTTTGTCAAACGGTGCAGGATGGTTGTCTTGCTTGCATGTAAGTTGCTCGTGTTTGCCCTTGGAGCCATGACTTTTTATGGCAGACTCTGCAGATTGGTGGCTCACCTTGTTGGTCTTGTTTTTCAAATCCATAATAATTCCACACATCAGACTTCACATTCTTAAATGGATGATATAAATCAGAGGTGTCAAACTCAAATTGACAGAGGGCCAAAATTAAAAACTGTGGCTGAGTCACGGGCCAAACTAAATATTTATTGAAAAATTTGAACAAAATCTGCATGTTTTTCAGAAGGGGTGGATTCAATTTAAGTGAGGAAACGGGTAGTAGATGATAATAACTGTCAGCAGTAATGGTGGGGGCCGGCACCAACACATTTGCAAAGCATTCTGGGATTCGTAGTAGAGGTAGTAGTAGCTCTAATACATATTTGATATGATCTTGCGGGCTAAATATATTTATATCGAGGGCCAAATTTAGCCTGTGGGCCCTGAGTTTGACATGTCTGATCTAAACACTGTATTGAGACCGGAAACATGAGGCAGTCTGGTGCCATAAAGGCGACTATAATCGTTTGTGATGATCACGATGATTAAAAAATGCTACAAACAATCAATTGCGGACATTTTTCATCGCAATTAGTGATATTATCATATATTGTCCTATCCCTAGTCAGCATTCAAATTACCCACACAACTTTGAAACTGGCTATTGACTTTACCCTCATTTACACTCCTCATCTGCATAGGTTTTCTTAGGTTCCCCCACCTCCAAAAAAATGTGGTTGGAGGCATATTGGGAGCAGCTCAGGACTAGCCTGATCAGATGTCATTTTGTAAAACAACGAATAAGAAATACACCACTGTACCTGGCTTTCTGAACAGTCTGCATAATACATCATTTTAACACTGAAAACATGACTCTTCAGGGGAGGCATGCCAGTTTTAAAAAATGGTCTAAAAAAATCTGTCTACAGTATTATCGGAAGTTTGGACACACTTCTCATTCATTGTGTTTCTTAATGTTTATCACTTTCTCCATTGTAAATACATTATCTACACATCGAAGCAGGATGATGATGAATAACTCTAAATATGTTTCATGTTTTAGATTCTGATTCCTCGAAGTAACCACCCGTTGCGTTGTCGACAGCGCTGCAGAGCCTTGTCCAAAGCAGCGATCAAAGCAAAGGCTCAAATTCACAAATCTAAAATCAGTAACATGTTTTGAGCTATTTCATATTTTTTGTTTACTATATTCCATTCATAATTTTGCCTTCAGTCAGAATCCACAATGTAAGTAGCAAAAAAAAAAAAAGCATATACAGTGTTTTGATAGGTAGTGTATATAACGCTAGGATTTCATTTGTAACAAGGATATAAAAGGCTGGTCGGTGTGTTGCTCACTGGATAAAAAGCCGTGTCTAGACAGGCTTAATAACACGCGGCCTGAGCAACGCTTTATTCTACAAATATTACTCCCATTACGTTAGCATATTGAACTCGCAAACATTATTAGCTTCCCTTTAATAAAATGTTCGACACACAAAGACGTAAACGAAGTTAGAGGAGGAGCAGCAGGCCCAAAGCAGGACCAGCAGAGGGGGAGGGTGACGTGAGTAAGTGCTATAGGTATATGGAGTAGTACACAGCCAGGAGCCTTTGCAATAGCGTGCTTTGTTCTGGGTATTTTATTTGTGTAGTAATTATTTTGCATCATCCAGCTTGTAGTTGTAGCTTAAAGAGAGGGTATTTTAACTGCAAAGACATAACATATTTAGATCATAGTTTTACATTTTATTGTTTTGAAAATGGTATATTCTGCAAAAACTAACATATTAACATGTTTTAAGTTTCACTTTCGTCTCCCCTCCCTTTGCTCTCTGCGCTAAGTCACTCCCCCTTCAGAGCGCTATCACAGCACAATCGGCGTACAGTTGTTGTGTACAGTTTTGTATCATGCTTTTGTATATTTTTGGAGAGGTGTCATGGGGGAGCAGGGGGGATGTAGGCTTGTGGGCGGAGCTTTGGACAAAATCTTTCGGTTAATCTTAAGCAGGGTTCGAATAGGGCTCGGAAGAGATCGCTAAATTACTGAAAGATGCATGGATGATATCTAAAACCTCTTCAGATATGGTTTTGATCAAGGAAAAACTTTATAGCATACTAGAAAGCTCAAAAAAAACCAAAAAACACTTTTATGATAGCTTTTGGCTAATGTAGGCTAGGCTTTTCAGTCATTTTTTCCTTCATTTCAAATAATGTAACTTTTTTTTCTTTAATTGTTTTTTGCCAGCATGATTGGGACAGTCTTTAAAGGCCCTATATTAAGCAAAACTCTTGTGAGGTTGAAGCCAGGTTAGAATATTGTTACCTCCTCAAAAACAAACTTGGGGTTGTGTTTTATTTCATTCACACGTGTTTGAGTAACCCTGCATTAAGTCTGTCTACATCTCCAAAGCTCAAAATGCTCTTTTCCATCTTGTGATGTCATGAACAGCTACCTTTTACCTTTTGTTCAGTAAAGATTAGCAGTTCCAGAGCTAAAATTATCCAGATGATTCTAGTGAAAGTGTATGGAGTTTAAAAACACAGTGGAGCACTATCTGTATTTCCACATGAGATGAGTATTTTGCGTTTGAGAGAAGAACTCAGCCTAAATTTTCAGTACTTATGCGTTAAACGTGTGGATGAAACGAAACACAACCAGGTATGTTTTTTGATGAGAAAACAACATTATAACAGATCAGAAAATGGCGTAACATGGGAGCCTTTTAACCAAATCATTTGGTCATCCACCCATATTACTTATTAAAAAAGACAGAACTGTAGTAGGCTGCTCTAAATGCCTGAATCGTTTTCGCTAGCCTTGAAAAATGTGTGAAGAAAACACATTGATTAAAGAAAAAAAGAAAAATCCTGGACAGATGGTTTTCTTAGTTGATAAAATCCCAAATATTGACAGAAAAAGGCGAGTTTTGCTGGATTAGGAGGACCAGGTGGTGCAGGAGTTCTCCGTAAAGGTGGACCATAGACAGGTGGTGTGCTGCACAGTTAAAGTTTATCATCCTGGTGCTAATCTGCTCAAAGACAAAGCGCTTCATGTCATGAACAAAATGTGCGCAGCTTCACTTCTCACTGCCACCGGTGTACACCCACTGCTCTGTACCTATTTTGGTCTCCATTTTTCTATATATTTATATTCAATAAATATGCCCCAGCATAAATCAGCTGTGCCCTAGTATGGAAAGCCTCAGTCTGTGCACTGTGCAGGAGGCAAGTGCCAAGAGCACATAATGACGTGAGGAGCCCTGCTCTTGTGTGCAGACCATGATATAAGCTTTACTGTACATAGGCACAGATTATAGGTTACAGTTCTATTATGTGTCACGAACATGATCAGCGGGCAGGTCAGACACGGTGCAGGTGGCTGCATCTGCATAGGTTTCCTCCAGTTCCTCCACCTCCAAAAAAATGTGGTTTGAGGCATATTGGGAGCAGTTCAGGACTAGCCTGATCAGATGTCATTTTGTAGAACAACGAATAAGAAATACACCACTGTACCTGGTTTTCTGAACAGTCTGCATAATACATCATTTTAACAACACTGAAAACATGACTCTTCAGGGAGGCATGCCAGGTTTAAAAATGGTCTGAAAAAATCTGATTTCCAAAGTACATAACCATCAGAAGTTTGGACACACTTCTCATTTAGTGTTTTTCCTTTGTGTTAACTACTTTTTACACTGTAATTACATTATCTAAACATCAATTATATGAAGTAAGATGTATGTTAAATAACTCTAAATAACTAACTTTGAGCATCCTTGGCTTTATTATGCATTTTAATAAAATGAAAGTCACCACACAATAAAAAAACAAAATATTTACCCGTTTTAGCCATCATTGCTGCAGATAACTCGATTATCGGATCGATCAGGGTGTAGTCAAGACAACAGTACAGACGGCACCAGAGAAAGTCCGCCTTGAGGGATTTGAGCCAGGTAGTGTAAATAAGCGAAAATAATAGAACACTGTAAGTTGTAAGTCCAGACCCTGGTGTGGACATTCCAGCCTGACTCAGCCTTTAATGATCAACCTAAATAACACATGATTCACTTGTCGTCATTATTCACACACAGAGATCTTGAAACATAGATATATTGGCACACATAAATACTTCTGAATACTTTTGTCCGAAGCCTGTTTCACATGTGGTCCAGGCGGTGTGAGCAGGACACTTGACTCTGCTTCGGAGGAGCCAACTACAGAGTGGCCTATGCAGGAAGGGTCCTGAGAATTGAAAAACTCACTGTGATGATAAAAGTGATGCTCTAGCATGAAAAAACAAGTCACAGATCAGTCTGCTTACACAGAGGATATAGGTTCCTCATATGGACTTACCCAGAGCCCATTCACACTATGTCAGGTTGGCACCTACATGATCCAGACTGCTGGTCCCACACTCCTAAAAGCTTTGCATTGTTTCCAAGCAGCACTATGTATGACCTAGGTCCTGTGGTACAGCACAGCGCGGGAGAGGAGCTGGCGACATCATCGTGCGTGCTCTGAATGCGGCCAGTCTTTACCAGAGTATAGTGAAGAATCAAAGGCTATGGGCTGTTTAGAGCCCATGAAGATGTTCTACAAAGCACAAGCTTTTAGTCGCTTTTCTTTTTGAAATGCCTCGTCATATTCGCGTTTTTACATGCATACGATTAAAATAGAAGAGCTTTGTGGATTCAATAGTGTGAAGTACGGCAGCAAAGTTTCTCACTTTATTTCAGTTGGATTAAAAGCAAGTGTGGCTTCAGTTTTGTCAAGAGTCTGGAGGCTTTGGCCACAGCCCCGTGTGAGGCTGTGACTGACAGGGGGCGCACTGCTCTGAGTGCTGGAGAGCAGGGGCGGAGCACAGGTAGGCAGCAGAGGGCTGTACCACTGGCACGAGAGTTGGACACACATGAAGAACCTTGTCTTCAGTTTAATAAGTATCCTATAGTTGTACTAATAATAAAATAAGCTAATTCTCACTTGGGCTGCTACATGCATTTATTCATCTAACATCCACCAGATTACAGGAAATTACATCTGTTTTGTGCAGATGGGGGACCTCCAGACCCCCTGCTTGAACGTGGTGCACTACATCAGACTTTTGAGAAAAATGTAGGTAGAAATGAAAGAGGTCAGTGCCCCAGTGTAGCTGTCGGTCTAGTGACGTCCCTGCTCGCAACATTTTCTGAAGCTATCCACAGGAGCCGACAGCATGTGGAAGTTTGTTGTGATGACGTTTATGGCGATGTACAGAAAATGGACAGGCTGGAATCGGCTCCACAACTTTTATTACATTGATCAGATACTATTACTGAAAATGCATAAGGAATGAATGGCTATTTCTTGGCATTCGGCAGTTGACATTTTTTTTTTTTTTTTTTTAATAAGCATCCAACACTTTACTGTATACCCCCCCTACACTGTTTCCTTTACCCGGTTCCTGTAATGTATCTGTTTTAATAGCAGTAATTAAACGTTGCTATAGACTCTAATGAAATGAACTAAAGCTCCCTCAGAAAATGACTTTAACCTGACTGGTCTTTTGCTGTAAGAGACTCACAATACTTGTAAATGAATATGATGCAATGTGTCACAGAAAGAACTGAGGGCTGATTGTTACCGTGGCTACCCATGGCGACCAATGCGAGGAATGGAGTTTGTCTTGTTTAAATGTATAATGTAGCAATTTAGTCGTTAACAACATTCTTTCAGTGTAATGGGTGTTTTAACATGCAAACTACTGCACTATATTACTGTATGGTATTGGAAAGATTTTAAGAATAATGTCAAAATGTGAGTTGTTTTATGGGTCACATGGCTTACACTAGACTAACATGTGACAGAGCAGATTTTTGTGGCTGATACAGCATACAAAAGGCCGTCACGAGAAAAAGGAGTCAGTCATGGGAGTTTATGATTTAAGCAGTGAGATGTTATTAGTTTATTTAAAGCCACAGTGTGTAACTTCAGTATGTAACAATATGTCACCCAAAAATTGACAAAAAATAAAGGCAGGCATCCTGACCCTTCTACTGCTTGTTTCCATGGAAATGTCGGTCCTTTGGCTATAATCTTCTACTGCGGCATAAAACGTGTCCATCTTCATTGAGGATGTTCCCAAGTATGGTTTTTACCTTTCTATTTCCACGGAATACTGCAGGTGACATGCTACCTCCAGAAAGTTACATACCACACCTTTTGAAGCATCACTACGTAATGAGCTTAATGGCATTTGACTGTTCACTTTTTTATCTGGAGTTTCTACAGCAAACCTGTTAGACTGACATTTGGAGGATTGTATGCTGTTGGCCGTCTGTGTGGCGTCTGTATGTTACACTGTGAGAATAGCAGCTGTGCTATGTGTGAGATTTGAACCATTGATCCACTAGTCAGAGGGCGAATGCTCGTTAGCTGCTCTTTTTAATTATGTACATGATCTAGAAAAGCAGTGCTCATACTTTTTTTTAGTTTATTCTTTATTTGTCAGGAACCATTTACAAATGCATTAATCTTACAAAAGAAAAGATGACCTGTGCCAGATTTTGCTAGTGCTACTTTCTGCAGTCTCTGGGCAGGTGAACACACGAAAAAAATATATATTTCATTACAATTACATTAACTAACTTTGTTCATCAGTCACATTAGCAGTAAAATGCAATAAAATGTCACCATTTCCAAGACATTGTTTCCTACAGTCCATACAAATATTAAAAATTCACTTTTTTTGTGATGTCACCCAGAGTGTTTGACACCAGCTAAATGAACCCAATCAAGGCACGAACCAGACTCATATCTTCATAAAGTATTGAAGAAGTGTGTATTCTGGATCCCAGGCAAGCTTAGCAATGCTGTCAATCAAACCTGTTCCTAACGCTAGCGAAAGCCAACCTTGGGGAACGACAGCACCTGATTAATCTGTTATTAATATTCATATTTTGATTTATAGACCAAAAAGTGTAATAAAAACACCAGGATCATGAAGATCGCTTTAATACAAATATTGTAAGGCCAGAATGACGAGTCTAACAGCAGCAGTAATGGGGAGAGGGGCCACCATTTTTCAATAGAAAGTGAATTGGAGCGAGTCGATGGAGCTGAATCACACCTATGCTCACTCCTATTTGCTACGCGCTGGGTAGCAGACTAGCTATAACCATTGATATATACAGTCTATGATTCTGGTATAATCTCTTTTACTTTCAGTTTGAAAGCAGGAGGATCAGCGTATCAGCGTATTTATGGGACAGACCAATCACAGGCTACACATGGGGATCTCAAACCATCCACTTTTACCATTGATTCAGTTAATTCTGCCTTTTAATATAACAGTGTTTTTTGTTTTGTTTTCCTCTAATTCTCTACTCTGATTTCTCTATTTCACTGTTGTTCAACTTGTGTTAATACTGTACCCCTCTCGTGTGATTGCAGATGCAGTGAAGGGCTAGAAGATGAAAATACACAAGAAGGACAAGCAGCAGGTTTGTTGTGACATCGCCTCCTGTCTGTCTGGAGGCTACACTTATTATTTAGTGTGAACACATTGACTACAACAGCTGTTTCTGTCAACATCTGTGTGTCTACCAACGAGACGTTCAGGGGCACTAGCGGAACATTGCATTGTCATTGCGTACTGCTGTATTGAGAGTATGTTTCTAGGATTGCTATTATATACTTTGCTAAATTAGGTTTAGTACTAGCGTTATCTGTGGGTGGAGTTTGATGAGAAGAGGTTGTTTTGAGAGGCAAGTTGTGCTAAGTTGTGTCTGTTTGTTTCCTGATCCAAAGGTCGGTGGTACAAATCTCGCTCCGAACATAAATATTCTCGCCCCTAGTATCTGCGTTCACAGGTGTCTGAATGCGTGAGTGGTTCCTTGATGTTAAGTGCTGTGAGTGGCTTGAAAGTAGAAGAAAAGAGCTGTGTAAATGTGAGCGTTTATAGACAGGACGATGTGGACAAGGCTGATGGTAAAAACTGAAACATCTTCTTCACTCATGGTTCAATATTGGGTACAGCCTCTTTTGTACTAAGAGACTGGATTTCTTGTATGTAGTGGTCTTGCAAAGAAATGGAGTTGTAAATTGTATTACTATTTTTTAGATTTTAGAGTAGATTTTAACATTCTGTACTGTAAGACCTGTAAGACTTTTTCCATGTATTTGGAAAAAAAAAAAAGTCCAGTACAGATCTATTGTACAAGCAGCTATAGAGATCAACATAAGTCTGCTGTGTACTGTCTGCATCTAATTAAAAAGCGTTTTATTGTTTGAGAATCAGGAAGTGCACACTTTGCAAGGTAGTTACCGTGATGGCAAACTCCAGTTGTGGAAAGCACTTATAAACTCATCGCGGTGAATAATGAGGATGCTCGTGTAATGCATAAGGTAAGTGAGGAATAACTTGCCACTGCAAAATGTATAAATAGTATAGTATTTTTTTACATCCTTTCTACTTTCATTTTATATACAAGCATCATAGAAACAGAAACCATACATTTTCCTTATTTACAGTAGCTCTCCTGAATCTCCTAGTGCTGTGGGCCTCATCCTGGACTTAGAGGGACAGTGATGAGAGAGGCTGTAAGCTCTTGGATCACCGGGGACTGGTTATTGAGTGTGCAATGTGTTTTACTTGTAAGTGACTGTGGACACTTGCGGGAGAGCTGGAGGATGGGGAGTTGATTAAAATAAAGCTGTGCGGATACGGAGCTGCAGTTGGTCTTTTAGTTTAGGATATATGACAAATGATGTCGTTTTCACAGCTCCACGATATTATATTTAGTAATGATTCTGATGTTATGGATACTTTACAGCTGATGTCATTAGCAGTCCCAGAGCGGTGAAGCTTACACGAGGCACTGCTCTGCCTGACTTTAATCTGAGTTTATCTTCGTCTTAACACAGTCAGACTATTTAGAACTGCAACAGGTGAGCTGATTTGTACTGTTCAACAAGTCCTTCTTAAATAACATCTCTCACCATTTTGGTTCAAAATCAAACACATAAACAGGGCCATGAACGCTCGTATTGATCACACGCTCCAGAAATAATTTCAGGTGATGTGTTTTTTCTTAAAACCTCTTTGGGAGTGTTGGGATATATGTGCATTGCGTCACTATGGTAACTTATAAACATTCTTCTATAGACATATATACTGTAGCCCCCAGCGCGAAGTCACTCCCAAGCATCAGTATTTTTTTAAATTTTATTTTTAAGCTCATTTAAAGTGCATGTTTTCATACTTGGTCTAGTGCAGTTGTACCTGGGTATTTTATAGTTTTACATCAGTCAAGTGGCAGATGGTGTAAAAACATTGAGAAGAAAGGTACAAAAATACAGGAAGTAGCTTTAAGTTCTAAACCAGAATACCTCTACCTACGTCATCAATACTGGAAATTACATCCAAAAAAGCAGAAACACAAAGGAAAGAATTTTTCTTGCAGTTTAAACCTATATTATATATTATGATTAGACTAATAAAAGTATAATATATAATATAACTATTGTGCAATACAGACATGTTTTGGCCCTTTACAGTATGGTTGCTAGGTAACAGTTATGAAATTACCTCTATGTATGTTATATCTACTGCCCATTTCCAGCCAGATAGTACAATTACAAACTTAACCAATATAACACAGAAATATTCATCTATTTAAATGATTTGGTAAAGTGGCCCTTCAAACCTTTTACCTGCCTTTTCGTAAATGTCCATATCAGCTGGTTTGTTAATTAATTGTGCTTGTTTACAGATTTCCAAACTAATTACTGTATATTTAATAAACAGCAGCAACAGATGAAGATTTAATTCAATCCAAATTAATTTCATGCTTCAGAGTTTGTATGTTAATAGATTTGTTGATCCTATTAACATGAATTGTAATTAGCCATGTGCTGTTCGCTGATGCCCTTTTGCTAGCTGCGGAAGAAAGGCTGATTGTTGAGTAGCCTATTGTTACTTTAAAATAATATTACTAAAAGTGGATATATGCACAAAATAGGCCCACTTATTCAAAGTACTAAATTACAGAAATGATCATGTCTGTGGTTCTGCTGCCTGATCCATTCACAGTCGCTAATTTGTAACACATGTCTGTGAAATACCTGGATTTTAGCTACTCATAACAACTGTAAGATTATAAAAACGTGTCTAAATTTGGACATGGAGTCTAAATTTAGATATGCAAGAATCACAAGTAAGTAAGTTTTGTGCTGTGCTGTGGGCGGGTACAGGGGGTAGGTGAAAACAGACATTCTATCATCTGATTTGTACCATAAACTTTGGACTATAGAGCGCACCTGAATATAAGCCGCACCAGCTAAATTTTAAAAGAAAATTAATTTTGTACATATATCTGCTGCACCTGAATATAACCTTAAAAAAAAGTAGCGGTTTATAGTCCAAAATGTTTGGTAATCAAGAACATCCCAAAACATATCGGTGCAACTGTGAACCACCCTGGATCTATTCGCTTTTTCTAAAAATGCTAGAGCTTACACAATATTCACAGTGATTAAACATCAGTGTATGGATTGTGTACAGGTTTGTAAATGTTCTGTGCTTTAAAATGGTATGGCATGTCCATATTGGTGGAAGGGAAACTGGTCAAATGTTTCTGAAAGGCCCCAGTTAGGCTACTAATCAAAACATCAGTGCAAATCTGTGAAATTGTGGCCGATGGCTGATGTCTCGCGAGACTGATTTAATCATCAAACTGATAAATCGGCCGGATCCTTCTCAAAACTATTGTGTCAAATGCACTATACTCTCCCTAAAGCTGTGATGATGGCATTTCTCTGGAGATGGGGAGTTTATTGTATCTTTATTTGAAGTGGCAGCGTTTATCCTCTCCATCTGAACACATAGGAGATAAGGGCGTTTGTGCTCTGCGTGCGTGTGTGAGCATGTTTGTGTGTGTGAGTGTGTGTGTGTTTGTGTGTGTGAGTGTGTGTTTTGTGTGTGTGTGTGAATTGTTTAGAGAAGAGCCTTGGGAATGACAACAAGCATAGTCAGATTAAAAAGCTTTACAGGAAGCACTGCAGAGGCACCACCAGATCATTTGGACCATACAGGAGAGCATTTATTTTAATGGAAGGCGACATGTCCTACAATGATTTTACTGAGCTTTTAACTAGGTGCATCATCATTTTTGTCAATATCGTCCACTATTGTTGCTTGGGCTTTTTTCTATCCCACCCCGCCTGACCCAAGTAAAAATCCAACCTGACCCACTCATCCCAAAGAAATGGGTTCAAATGTTGGGACCCGCCCGGATCCTAACCAGTACATATTCAAACTAGAGACGCGCATTGTGAATGTGCGGTTTTGTATGTGTGATGTGCTAAAATCACACTTTGTTTTACCGTTTACAGTAAATGGTTTATTTAGGACCTGTTAGAAATGGGTTACGCACTCACAGGATAAAGTGGAGATTGAAGGTTTTAGGAGAGTTTGCGACTAAAGCCGCCTGGATCATGCAGGAGCGAGGATACCAGCTTCCAGATACTGGTTCATGAATGTTTTTTTTGTTTTTTTTGTTAATGTAAAGTAGTAGTAAAGTATTTTCATTTAAAATTAAGTCGACTACCATGTGTTGTTTAGTTATAACTCTAAACAAATGAGCGTGCAAATGGACCAGAGCAGTACAGCTAATGTCACATGGACTCACGCACTTCAGTCTCACTTTTGTTTTCGCCGCATACAGCAATATATATATCAAAGGCAGCGCTGTGGATCACATGCTCTTTGTTTTGATAAATAACTCTTTTACTATGCGATTACCTGCACAGAGTAGGAGGAGGACGATGGCGAACTTCACGCAAACTCGTTTTTCTGCATCTTTAAGCACACGCGCTCCACAGTGGATATATTTACTACATCACACTTAGGTGAGAATTACGCTTTTATCACGACTGAGGGAGAGGAGGATGTGGTTGGAGTTTGGTTCATATTTTCTGTTTAGCTTCAGCTTTATAGACACTGAACACTGGATGTGGATTTATACGGGATGTGTTTGACTTTGAGACAAGGCACTGGAGACATGTTTTCGAGTGGATATAAGTTGCAACGCTGGACACACTGTTTTTTGGCTCTTCTATTTGAGTCCCGCGCATCACTGTCACCCAGCCTTAAACTGATACGGTATCCTTATTATCGCATACTCGTGGTATTGATATATGCTGCTAGGATTGTTTTTATATATTTTGCAAAATGAGTCACCACCTTGAATACAAAACAAAATGAGTCAAACTGTGTCAGAATAATAAGTTAACAGAGACTAAACCGAGTCCCTCCACCTTCATCAGACCCTGGCTCCGTAATGAAGAAACTGCTACTTACCCGTATGTCGCCTATTCTATTGATGAGTCATAACATTTTTCCTCTTTTCTTTTTCCAACGTATTTATTTTGTCAGCACCCATGAGTCAGCGGGCTGTGGGTAAAATGAGGTCTGATGGTGTGAAAGAGAGAAAGTGGTGAATCTGTGTGAGATGTGTCTTTGATCAGCTCTCTCCATCCTCTCTTCAGTTTGAACTAGAGCGTTTGTTTCATGAGATTTTTTTCCAAAATGGCACTGAATTTTTCACTTTGATTTTTTTTTTTTTTTTTTACTCTGAAAAAACATGTTTGAATTATTTTCTGATTTTCAATTGCTGAATTTTTAAGTATACATCTTCAGTGTGTTAAAAAAAAAAAAAAAAAAAAAATCTAAATAAATATTCAGCAGAAATCTTTTCAAGCCATTTACTTCAACAGTCAAAATTTGCAGCAAAGATCCAAGATGCCAAGGCATAAGCTTCGATCGTGTTTGACTGACATAGACTGTATAAAGAAGCGGACTGAGTGAGTGTGACATCACCCATAGTGTCCAGCTCCAGCCGAACGAAGCTCATCGAGGCTAGAGGAGTTATAGGGGCCAATTTGGAGCCGAATTCCATATTTGGAATTCCGACCACGAGTATCTTAGCAACCAAAGAGCCAATCTGGAGCGACACTATTGAA
This sequence comes from Periophthalmus modestus, assembly GCA_019594935.1. Classification (NCBI taxonomy): domain Eukaryota; kingdom Metazoa; phylum Chordata; class Actinopteri; order Gobiiformes; family Gobiidae; genus Periophthalmus; species Periophthalmus modestus. The sequence continues at coordinate 32,413,175 of JAIEZT010000013.1, read as the reverse complement.
GGTAACGCCCCTTCTCGCCCGTACCGCTGGTTTAGCCTCTCTTGTCAATCAAACCTGTTGCTAACACTAATGGGAGCGAACTCGCGGAAAGATTGATTTTGATGATTTGTTTCCTATTAATGTTCATATCTTGAGTTACCATTTTCTCACGTTTCTCTCTTTTATTTAATTAATAGTGACTCACACGTATTTCACAGTTCCTCTGACCACACCTCTTCGTCCTGGTGCTGCTCCGCTGTAGTGTCCATCGAACATTTATGTAAATTTGGCTAAACGCATTCTGTACTGTACAGGAGACACGGCTTAGTGTCTGTGAGCGGGGCTTGTAATTAAGGGATCCAGTTGGTGCAGATTTGTTGAGGTTAATTCTGGCCAGTCAGATTTGTTCCCAACAACTTTTCCTGGCTTTTATTAAGTTAGATTGACTCATTTAGGATCTTTGCTTATGCCTTGACATTGTGCGGCTTTGAATCTTAAAATTGTAAGCCCTACTTCTACTATTAGTATTATTTTGTGTTGAAAACTGTATGACGTCACTTTTATAATCATTGTGGTAAACATCTCAACCATCACACTAAGCCATTGTTCTTAATTTTGTAGGTTTCAATCATTTATTCATTTCATCCAAGACATACTGCCAACAAAATAACATGTAAAAAACAAAACAAATGTCTTTTTTTTTAAAGTATGATTTGTCTAGGAAAAACTAGAGAAGTTTCATTCTTCCACACTGCTGGACTGTCTCTCCAGACAAGGTCTTAAAGAGGGAGCGTTACATTTTATGGGGTATTATTTGCTAACACATTACATATTTAGAAACTTGTTTTGAAAATGCTATATTCCCCCGAAAACAAAGTATTAACAGACTTAATAAGTCTCGCTTTTGTTTTTAATACTCTGAGTTCACCATCCGTTTGCTCTCTGCGCTAAGTCACTCCTCCTTCAGAGCGCTATCACATAACATGGGCTTGCATTTTGCTAATGAACCGCACATAGCATCAGGTTTGTGGGGGTGTAGTGTATTGTGTTCTATCCTGCTTTTTTATATTTATGGGAAAATTGTGTGTGTGTGCACGGGTGACATGGGCTGAGCATTGGCCAGAAATTTACTGCTGACCGTAAGGAGGGTTTAAATAGGGCCCGGGGGGGTCAGTAGATTACTCAAACATGCATGGATGACATGTAAAACCTCTTCAAGCGTGTTTTTGATGGGGGAACAATGTTGTAACATGGTAAAAAGCTCTAAAAATTCAATTTTTACATAATATCCCCTCTGTGATTAGGAGTGCCTAGCTGGATAATCACACTACTGGGCTTGTTCTATGTTAATTTAGCATACAACTACTGCAATATTATTACTTTTGTTTTATATCTCTCACCAGCTGCATATGACCTTTACTTGAACTGTCTTTGTTACTGAATTCGCAAATCTCGATTGTGATTTTTTTACATTTCAGTATGTTTGTGCTAACACTGCAACTACAAGTCTCTCAGGTGCACCGAAAGACAAAAGGGAAGCTAAAACAAAAACATGAATTTGTGGACTGAACCAAGGTACACCTATTTGCGTATTTGTTTAGCATAGGGCCTTTTCCGCCTGTCAGTGGTGCAGCTGTGAATAGCATCGATGAGACTGCAGAGGTCTATATACAGAATGTGACCGAGATAGCGCCAGGGCCTGTGTGATATTGATTCATACAGAGCCATATAGGAGCCAAGCAGATGAACACTGCTCGCCCCTATGCTCTGCCAGATCGGCTTCGCCAAAGGGGGTTCAGATAAACACATTCTGCTTTGTATCTTAGATTTTTTTAGGGCTGTCGACATGATAAAAACATAAAAATTCAAAATCAGTCTATAATTCTGCAATTGCATTCGATCTATTTGGGGTTCTAAGAAGGACTGTGCCAGAGAATAGAAGAATAGAAGAGGTTTGTGAAGTTGTAGTGCATCGTTTTGTATCATCCTTTTGTGGAAAATTGCCATAGGCTTGCGGACGGAGCATTGGAGAGGATCGTACGGCTAACTGTAAGGAGGGCCCAGGAGAGATTGCAGAATTACTCAAACATGCATGGATGACATCGAGAACCTCTTCAGGCATGTTTTTGACGAGGGAACATTATAACATGGTAGAAAGCGCCAAAAAGTTGATTTTGCATACCTTCTCTTTAACAAAGGCTTAAGTGCTGAAACAAAACCTATGAAAATCCAACCTGTACATTTGAATGAACCTGCTTTGCCATAGTAGTAATTGCTCTGCACCTATTTGTATGTAGTTATAGCTTATACACTGTGCTTTAGCGTGAGTATATTGAATTTGCATGAAGCTAGCCTGTGCTTCGTGGTGCAGTTGTACAGGAGATTGATGGTGTCATTAGCTGACTACAGTTAGCTTAACGGCTAATTTTAGATACTGGGTTATACTTATAGCTGTCTGTGTGCTTTTGTCTGGAAGACAGGAAATGTTTTGGGCCAGATTCATGTGTTCAGAAATTCATCATTTTGAACATACACCTATATACGCTTTAAATATTATATCCACTACAATGTTAAACGATGCACAAGAATGGATGACAATCTGATTTTCTCATCAAGGAGAAGGGTTCACTGTAGATATACAGGGTGTCCATTAAGTCTATTTACAGTTTATATTCATTAGATTTGTTATATTGCACTCAGTGGTTATAAAAGTTTTTACATTGCATTTTTGTATTTCAGGCGTCGTGTTGATTAAAGAGGCATGCTTTTGAATGAACTTCTAAGAAATGGCTACTCCTCAAGAGAAGGCGCAATGTGTATCATGGGTTCTATGGGGTTATGTTGAAGATATCGTGTATCAAACAAAGATACAGGATGTTACTGGACTAAAACAAAAGATAACAGATGAGACTGCAACCATTGATGAGTCTATGCTACAGCGAACATGGCAAGGAATTGAGAACCAGCTTGATGTGCTTCATGCAACTAATGATGCCCACATAGAGTTGTATTAAATGAGGTAAAAAAAAAAAAAAAAATGGAAACCATTGAGTACAATAGAACAAGTCTGATTAAGATATACTGCGTGGCCAAAAAAAAGTCTCCACCAAAAAAAAAAAAAGGTCACACACTCACTAATATTTTGTTGCACCTTTAGCTTTGATTATGACACATTCGCTGCGGCATTGTTTCAATTTCGCTTCTACAATGTCACAAGATTTATTTCCATCCAGTGTTGCATTAATTTTTCACCAAGATCTTTCATTGATGATGGTCGAGTCTGACGCTGCACAAACCTTCTCCAGCACATCCCAAAGATTCTCAATGGGGTTAAGGTCTGGACTCTGTGGTGGCCAATGTGTGAAAATGATGTCTCATGCTCCTGAACCTCTCTTTCACAGTTTGAGCCCGATGAATCCTGGCATTGTCATCTTGGAATATGCCCGTGCCATCAGGGAAGAAAACTGATTTGAATTGATGGAATAACCTGGTCATTCGGTATATTCAGGTAGTCAGCTGACCTCATTCTTTGAGCACTGGCTGTGGCTGAACCTCGACCTGACCAACTGGAGGAGGCTTGTATCTATTTGCTTAGTTAAATCCAGGTGGCGACTCAGGACACCCTGTATATAAGCCTGTATGGGTAAAGTGTCTTGCCCAATGGCACCTTGACACTCTGCATTGCTGATTCCGGACATAAAAGAGGTGCAAACTATCAAACTATGTGACTTTATAGTAATAGAGAATTAAAAATGTATGGAAAAAACAAACATAAAAATAAAAATTACCTGTGAATATACCAGCGCATATCTCAGTAACAGCATATTTTAGTCAAGTAGGTAGCTGTAATGAAAGGCTCATTGATTGTACGGTGCAGTGAGGGGCTATGTGTAAGAAGTGAAGAGGTTAGCGATGTTAGCGGCGTTAGCTAAGTGGCCATCGATCTGCGTGGATTTCAGGTCATAACCTCCAGATGAGAAGAGTCATGAGTCAACACGGACGACCTCAACATCTTTTTATTTGGTACGAAGGCTCATCGAGAATCAATGTACTTCCCACAGTGACTCAAAAACATGTATTGAAATGGTTGATGTAGGTCTGTCAACATTTTTAGGGGTCAGTATTTATCGTGGAGACTTTTTCTTTGTACTACAGGGAATTTTTATGTTATTTTTAGGTACGACAATGAGATTTAAGCTGTTGAGGTTTCAAGTATAAACTTCTATGACTCATTAATCAAAGGTATACTGTCAAAACCAGACTTTGAGAGACTTATCCATGCTTTTATCTTCAGTAGGATAGACTACTGTAATAGCCTGCTCACTGGCCTCTCCAAACGAGCGTTAAGACAGCTGCAGTACATCCAGAACGCTGCTGCTCGGGTCCTGACTAGAACCAGGAAGTATGAGCACATGCGTGGTCTAGGTCTCTACACTGGCTTCTTGTGGCTCAGAGAATAGACTTTAAAGCAGCTCTGCTTGTGTAAAAGTCTGTCCATGGCCTAGCACCAAAGTACATTTCCATATGAACCATCTCGCACTCTGAGGACTTCAGGGACCGGCCTCCTGCTGGTGCCCAAAGTCAGGACTAAACATAGGGAATCACCGTTTCAGTTTTATGCAGCTAAAACCTGGAACAGTCTTCCTGAAGATGTGAGACAGGCCTCTACTTTGACAATGTTTAAATCCAGGCTCAAAATGGTTCTGTTTAGCTTGTGCGTATGACTGAAAGACTTTCTTATTCTGTGAAGCACTTTTCTTTATTCGAGTGTTGTTTAATGCCGCTTAGCTTCTAGTGAAACAAAAAGCCTAATTACTCTGCATGCACTTGATAGATCTGTGAGATCTGTGGAACGATGACTCCGCTCACAGTAACAGATTTTTCACTGTAATTTTTTTAACAGTTAAAACAAAGCAATACTGTGGAATCTTCCAGGCAAATAATTAAAGTTGCACACTGCATCTTTAACCGCTGTGATGCTCTTCAAGGCAAATTAATTGAGCATAATTCACCTTGTACTAACGGCATTTTATTTTATTAATTTTATCGGGAAGTCCCATTGGGATTCTATCTAATTTTCAAGGGAGTCCTGAGTACATAGTTAACATACAAGATTTACAATTAATAAAATGCATAGTAAAATGTACCTTAAAATATTTACAAATTGTGTGGTCCACTGGTTTCAGTTAAAACAATTGCACCGGTCTGAAAAGATGACAGATTTAGTGTGTTTACATTCACTTAAGGGAATTACACTGTGTACTTTGAGTTGCTTTATGAGAGTGTACCAGTGTTCTCTTGCTCTGTGTAGATTTGTGGTACTGCTGTGGCCAGTCTCTCCTGAGACCTCGTATGGTAACGATGAGAACTGAATTGAATCAAAAAGGTGAGATATTGTGGAGGTTTTGCCAGTATTGCTTTGTAAATGAAGAAGTGGGTGTGTGTAAGTCTGGTCCAGCCAACCTTACTGTACGGATGTGATAAAAATGGACAATAATCGTTTGTCGCGCTTTTTATATAATCGTGATAATCGGCAACAAAGATAATCGCCATTATGTCACTAGAATGTGCAGAGAAAAACTACCGTAATTTCACGACCATAAGGAGCGGGTAAAAGTTGCGAACATTGTGGGAGCGATGGATGACAGACGGCGAACACAGCTTTACAAAGACCGGGAGGCAGCACCGGGCGAGTTACCCCACGATTTGTGAATGGATTGTGGATGCTTGGGCTATCGTATCTGCTTGAACTGTTCTTTGAGCTTTCGCAAAAGTCGGCATCGTTCACGCAGAGCCGTACGGCAACAAAACGGACTCTGATAGTGACGAGAGGGAACCTGGTGTATTTTTATAGAAATCTAGCGCAGCTGTTCATTTCAGATACAGAGGATGAAGACTTTGATGGATTTGTGAATTAATTGAAAAAATGATGTGAGCACTTTGCTAAATACTTGAATAAAACACAACCGAACACAGTATGTGCTCTAAAAAAAGCAAAGGAAGCAAAACTAACATGCATGTTTTACCATGCCTGCGCCCTAAGGCCCGGTGCGCCTTTTTATGTGTTAAATGCAGAAAAAGCACCTTAACTGAACTGCGCCTTATAATCCGGTGCGCCCTATGGCTGTGAAATTACGGTACTTCTCCCTGATGATCTGCTCTAGATCACTGTTGTTTTCACTTATAACAAAGTACCACACTTTAACAGTTGTTTAAATATGGAGAGTATTCATAAAAAATGTTCTGGATATTGATAATTACAATGTTAACTATCAGCAGCAATAATTATCATGATATAATAGTTAATCGCAATTATTTTGGCCATGATAACTGTGACACCAAATTTCAGTATCGTTCTGTGTAATCCCTCAGTCGTCCAGGTCTGATCCATAGCAAACGACAAAGTTTAAATCTGTCAACTGGTCAAATCGTTGTAGGAGTGAAGACGTTTCGCTGCTCATCAAAGCTGCTTTTTCAGTTCTGGGACTGGAACAGAAGTGAAGAAGCGGCTTGGATGAGCAGCGAAACGTCTTCACTCCTACAACGATTTGACCAGTTGACAGATTTAAACTTCGTCTTTTTGCTAAGATCCATGCCTACCTTGCCATACAGATCACAGTGCTGAGTGTAGTAACTGTCCAAAGTAATAAAACTAAGTACGCTGTTGTAAATAGTGTCGTGATTTTTTTAAGGTACTCCCCATAATCCAGTGTAGAAAGGGCTGTAGATTGAATTAATGCATTCCTATTTTGTATATGAAAAACAGTAAAGAAAATCTATTTGAATTTAAAGTTTTTATGAAAGGTTGTCAGTGCGTGTTTTAAAAGATCACCTGCTGTCTAACCAAATAGTGAGGTATTATAATTAAAGTACAGATGGGATTGTTTTTTTTTGTTATGTATATGTGTATATTATGTACTTTAAATTAACTGTATGTAAAAATAAACATGACCTACTTATGTCCCCCAAAAATCTGTTCAGCTGATGGTGCGGAGCCTGATATTAAGTATAATGCAAGCGAGATTATCGTCATGATCTGTAGGAGAAGAAAAATAAGACAAGTATATGAAATGTCCTGATTTTTGCATGTCTCTTGTTGTGTTGAGGGTTACAACTAAAACGAAATATCTTGGGCATATCATCTCTGCAGACACGGCTGATGATGGTGATATTTATAGGATGTTGTTGCTCAGACAAACACTCTCATGCGCCAGTTTGGTTCCTGTACTGATGATATAAAGTTGGTATTGTTTAAATCACATTGTACACCGTTATACACTGCCCCCCTCTGGACTTATTAAAAAAAAAGCAGTCTGTAAAGGCTGCAGGTGGCTTATTATGAGGCTTTGCGGGTGCCCTTGAGGAGGCTGCGATGGACTAGTCCGACTGAGATTTTTGTCACTACACGAGGTGTACTAAAAACTTTAATGTACAGTTTTATTTGCAGGGCGAATAAGTCAGAAAATGAAATAATAATGTTACTCACAAATATAAGATTCAGTGTATTACGCTTTAGGTCTGTCATGGTAATTACTTGAATATTTTTTCAGGCTCACTATTTATCACGTGTAGCTTTTCTTCACACTAATGGGGATTTTTTTCTAAATTGTATGTAGTATTAGGGCTTTATGATGACATTTGAGTTGTCGATGGTCCAATAATTCACTTACATGACACATTATAGATACTAGAACTAACTACTTTGGTGTTTCATTGCGTTTCATTTATATATTGCTACATTATGTTCAAACTTATTCACTTCGAAAAGGGTTTACTCTGATCATGCTGTTTTAAGGTTATTGTGATATATAAGTGATGTAACGTCATTCCAGTATTATCATTTATTGTGATATTTTCAGAATCAATATATCTCACTTCAAAGTTTGTTATCATGCAGTGAGTTAATTCTGGAGGTTCTGAGCTTTCACATAAGGCATTACCTGTCCATATACTGAGAAAAACTGCTTTATCTGGTACAAGCAACACAGGTTCACTTGTGATTGTAGTTCATTAAGCCTCTAATCCATTGGCACAGTTTTCTTGGGGCTGCCTTGGCGTGGGTATGTTTTGTGCGACGCCATGCTGTCCAGCCTTGCCTTAACTAAAGCGACCCGGGAGCCATACCATGCTGCCCCCCTCTGGGAGCTAGTACCCTCCAGAGTCCAGGGTGAGATCCGCTCCAAAGTGAATCAGTGGAAGAGAGGTTTTATTTAAACTTTAAGAGCACAGGCTACATACAGTTCATTTAATTTGATCTGCTATTTAAGGCTGCCCTTTCTAAGCTGGACCTTTTGATATAGGCTACACACCTGCCCTCTTCCACCAATGCTAAACCCCGTAAATGCTCTCAATGTCCTGTGCCAAATTGAATTCCCTTGCCTGGCTTCTTTTTACAACTCGCACGCTCCAGGTTTGAGTTGGTCGCACTTGCACTTCAGAAAGAGAAGCCAGCAGGTCAGGATGTAGATGCGTGGTGCTATGGTGGAAGTGTGAATAAGTAATAAGTGCTTTTTATGTTGCTGTGCCCCGTGAGAAGGAGAAAGAGGGGGAGAGAGAGTGCTGTGTAAGCGCTGGTTTAGCCCCTGAGTGTTCTGGGATATGGAGCCGCTAATGTCTGCAGAGGATTCAAAGTCATTCAAAGTGGCAGACAGTTAACTTGTTGTTTCTTCACTATTATAGGCATTATAAACTCTTTTCTGATGGCTTCCTCTGTTTGAAACGGTAACCTTGGCTAGCTTTTTGTTTGACTTCTAGATCTACCACTATCTCAGGAGACCCAAGAAAAGAAAAAAAAAACAAAAAACGTGGCTTTTGCATGCATCAAATTTGTTTATTTCAGTGACAAATGTGAACCAAAAGAACATATTTCTCCTCATAGACTGTATATATAAATGGACACGGCTAACCCGCTAGCCGTCGTGTTCCAAATAGGAAGTGGGCTTGGGCGTACTTCTGGCTCTATTGATTTTACACTGAAAAATTGTCACCTCTCTCTGTAACTGCTGCAGTGAGCCTCGTCATTTTGGTCTTAAAGTGTCTGTATTAACCCGCTCTACACAATTCTGGTGTTTTTATTTAGCTTTTTTGTCAGTAAATCAAGATATGAACATTAACCTTTTAAGGACTGAGCACACTATAGACCAGTACAGCTCGCCTAGACTTTTATTCTTTTTTTAGCCATAAAAATCATGTTAAAGGAAGCATTTTTCACACAACTACCTCTATTTTACATATCCATTCTTATATTTTCTTTGACTGGGAAAATCTCTGAGGCATCTGCGCTCTCATTCGTCATCTTCGAGGGACAACGGAGGCAGATTTCTGTAATGTCAGTAAAATATTTAAAGAGCTCCATGCCTCTGCTTTGAGATGCCGTTTGAATTTACATGAGAGCACAATTAGTTGCGGCATTACGGTAATGGAAAGTCCGCAACTGCGCTCTATCTGTGACAATAGCATCCGCCGCTATAGGGTTAATAACAGATGAATCAGGCACCTTCTTTCCCCGAGGTCACTCTCCCTAGTGTTAGCAACAGGTTTGATTGACAGCGTTGCTAAGTGCCCACTCCGTGCTAAACCAAACCTCTGGATTGGCTGTTTGGTTGCTATGATATTCGCGGTCGGAATTCCAGATATGGCTCTAAATTCGTCCCTATAACCGCTCTAGCCTCGATGAACTTCATTTGACTAGCACTGAACACTATGGGTGACTTCACTCTCCCTTAGTCCACTTCTTTATACAGTCTATGATTTCACTTCAGACCAAGAGAGCAATGTTATTCATAAGCTGCCACTATAGGGACCACTGACTGGCTGGTCCATCTGTCAGTCACATCCATCTGAACTTCTGATCCAGAGGTGACCAGAATCACATCTTCATAAAGTATTTGGAGAAATGTGTAAGGCATCAGAAAGCCAGACTGGTGCTTCCTCAGTAGTAATGAGGTTTTGTTGTTGTCTTGCATGGCATGCTGAGTCGAAAAACAAAGCTCTCAATTTATCATTTAATACCGTCCTACCCTCAGCCATGAATAAGTCAAGATCCATGGAAGCAAGTTGTTGAAATGAGTTTCCGCTCCTTCTGCGATAGTGTGAGGAGCTTAGTTACCCAATTAATTGATGAATGTAAAGCAGAGATGTAGAAAGACTTGACTTGACTCGATTTAAAGCTGCATGGAGTAACTTTGCAGCTAAACACTGACTCCATAGAGAATGGTACGAAGGATGTTGTGGTTTTAACGCTCTGTTTCCTTGGAATCATGCTGGTGAAGCGCCACCTCCAGAAAATTTCATGGTGTGGTTTTAACTGAAATACCAGAAATGGTCACCAACCAAACCTGTTTTGGAAATCTACTTGCTCTAACTTACCTGATATGTTGAGTTTATTCTTATTTTTTCCTATAGTTTGACGCTGTACCTGATTTTTACTTAAAAGTTCACATTTTGCAGTGGTCCAAAGTTATTCTTCACTTACCTTATGCATTCTGAGCATCCTAATCACTCACTTTCCGAGGCCTGAGCAGAGTTTGGCCATTAGTGTAAGCCAGGGGTGTCCAACCTATGGCCCAGGGGCCAAATGCGGCCTCAAACCAGTTTTTATTGGCCCTCAGGCCTCCTGCTGAACCAGCCCAATTGATAATAAGCAGGACTTTTAAGAGCAAATTAGCCTATTTCTACAACTACATCCTCAAACATCACATTGCAGTGTGATACAGACCTAAAATCAGTGTGTTTCAAGCCTTATTAATACACAGCGGCTCTGTCAAAGCTGTGTTTAAAGCACCGCACTGTATTGATCACCGTTCTGTGGCCCTCCGCTCTGAATATGTTTTGAGATGTGGCCCTCGATTAAAAAAAAGTTTGGGCACCTCTGGGGTAAGCTAACAACAACTAGCTTGCTAACAATGCACTTTTGGATTCATAGATGACAAAACGCTTGATAAATAAATACAGACAGTACACAGCAAACTCATTTTGATCTGCGTATACAATATATCTGTACTGGGACAAGACAGTTCTTGCACTTTATGTAGACTTGGCGTTCTCAAACCTACAGCATTTTTCAATCTGTCTGACAACGACGACACGTGTATCTCGATAATGGATCCGCGGCTTTGGGGGGGCTTTCTCTGCGGCGGCATCGAACCGGTTTCTATGACGACCACATGTTTACCCCCGCCTCCCGCAGCTTCAGCGCCGAGAGCCAGTTTCCATGGTGACAGCCCCATTTAGCCCCACCTCTCCGTCTCCCTCTCCCCCCTTGTGTCTGTGGAGGCCGATCGGTTCTCCTCGCTCGGCTGTGTTCCGCTGTTTTCTGCCTGATGGACTCGAGCGAGAGGGATATCTGCATTAGGCTCACGACAAGCAGTAAAACGCTCCGCTGCGTCCAAAACCAGAGTCTACACCGGCAACATGTGGCGGGAATGGCAAGACACTAGATGCAAGTTGGAGTTGTACATCTGGGACTGGTTGGTTGTAGCAAAAGTTTCCAGGACAAATGACAAAAATGTGTGCTTTTGTCAGAGCTGTGCTGTTGTGGTGCCTCAAATGCAAAATTATTCAGACAATGTTTTTAATATTCACAGATGAGGTGGGAAGAATGCTGTTTTGAAGACTTCAACAATGGGTGTTTCATTTACAACAAAAATTCTGCAAAAAGAGCTGTATTCTGTATCACCCACCCTTGATAGTTGGGTTAAAACTTGATACTCATTTGAGCAGGTATCGATACTAAAAAAGTCACATTCACAGAACCATTCCTGAATAGCTTTAGAATGATCTTGAGCTGTATCAGGACAAGTATAAGACACATAGTTGTCCAGGTAGTGGTGCATGGATGTATACTTAGAGATGACACAGATGTAAGGCCACATGGTAGTAAAAAAGAACATACTATTATTTAAAGCAGACCTATTATGACTTTTCAGAGCTTTTAACCATGCTGTAGTTGTTTCCCCTTCAACTTTACTCACCCGAAGTTGCATTTGGAGTGATTCTTGCATGTTTGAGCAATCTTTAATCACTTATTTTCAAGACGCCATCTTGCGATCAGTCCCATGTTTTTCTTAATCGGTGAGATGCACAGGATTGGGCAGTGTCACAAAGTCATTTTGGTGCAAATGAAAGAAAATCTGCTGCTCGGTAGTGTGATATGTAGGTATCCATCACAGGTGCAGACGCTTTGCTGTGGTGACGTATTCAGCGACATCAGCTCCTTTTGGGCACCTCAGTTTTCCATTGCGAAAGTCAGCGGATTTGTTTCTTTTATTAAGTTGTTTTAGATGAGTATTGCGATTTAAAATGTGCAAATTATAACATAGCAGACACAAGCACAATAGCTCTTCTTTAATGCTGAAAATCACACTTTATACTCTTAAGTAGCCTTTTTTTAATCATTGTAGTGTCTATTCCTTAGTATTGAAATCGAGTTTGAAATTTAGTATCGTCCATTCGTGGGGAAACAGTGGCTCACTCGGCAAATTTAGTAATAGCATTGCCAAGCATTTTTAAAGTAAAGCGTTTAGAGCTGCCAATGGCTCAAGTACAAGTTAAATAGCTAACCAAGCTGAATAGTTAAATCTTGTCCTGAGTGAAAATTCTTTGTTAAAGGCCTGGCTCTTGACTTTTACTTTAAAATGTGAAAAACAGAACCGGTTTATCTGAAACTGTTTGCCACCGCTCAAACTTTTTTTATCACTTTCCTAACACATTCTTAGCATCCTAATTATTCACCGTAATGAGTTTTTAAAGCAGGTTTCACAACTTTCAGAGACCAGAGCAGTAAAGCAACTAGCATGCTAACAATGCACCAGCCTTAGGCCTACTTCCTGGTTTGCTGAAGATAAAAACGCTTTATAATTAAAATAGGCACAGCGGTGTCACTTTCACTCTAAGATCTGCTTTTACAATCTGTACTGGGGCAAGTCAGATTTTACTTTACTACACGATACTGTAAATCTGGTACAACCCCTTTAAATGTTCAAAATACAGATATTTTAATCTCTTCTAATGTTGCTAAACTGCTGTACTTGCCTGTGTTATATAGGATATTACTGACTCACACTAATGTTACTTAACAGAACAGTTTGAGGCCATTCACTTAAAATAATCAGGTTTATATTTGCTGCTTTGCTGACGTCTTTACCTGCGTGCATACTCAAAGCAACTTTATCAATTCATCTAAAAAACCAAAGTGAAATCCGGTTCCTGTTTTGTATTTTCTGTCTACCCTGCACTGCGTGAATCTGAGTCCTTGGAGGCAGGCTGATGTCATGTCATTTACTGTGGTTTCTAAATAAAGTCGCAGACACTTTTAGACTCTGTATGACATGTGCTCTGCTGTCATAGAGACCGAGCCATTTCTATCACCAGGGCTGGGTGGGAAACAGATTCATGCTTTGTTCCTATAGAAACGTAACTGAATGCAAGTGGTTGTTAAAGCCCCAGTAAGTAACTTTTTGCCAAAAAATAGACTAAAAATGCATTTTCATAGCGGATGTGTTTATTGCACTAAAAAACATGTGTCCTTACTGTGAGCGTGGTTTCATCTCGACAAAACTGACTCTTATTTGACCTGGAAAAAGGCCGTCTCCTGATTGTTTCCATGGATAAATTGTTCGTGGCATTTATTCAAAATTGCGCACGATTATAATAGTCTTTACGGCACCAGACTGCCTCATGTTTCTGGTTTCAATACAACGTTTAGATGCTAGTTTTGGTGTTTGCTCACAAGGGGGCGCTCTGTCACAGCAATGACACTTATTGAGTCTGTGTCTGTTCTGGTGGCAGAGTCTGGTGGCGAAAAAAAGTTGCAGGTCCGAGGGCAAAACATGAGCAACATGCACGTGCATTAACGAGACAAACATCCTGCATTGTTTGACAAACTTGAGCTGAAAATATCCATCGTAAGTGACAAAAACTATTGAATGTAGATTGTGTTGTGTGTAGTAGCTAAACAGCATTTTACAGACACACACACGATATATATTTACCTACAATCATGTCAACAGCAGAATAAACCACGCTCACCAATCGAGAACAGCCGAGAATGCCTCTAGTTTAACTTGTACAAACATCCACAGTGTCCTCGGCCACGTACTTCCTTTGTTTTGTACGTTTCATCATGTTTAGAAGCAAAACAACAGCGCCTAGAATGCGCCGCATTAACGCGCTTCGTTTACTCGGTAAAGTCCGTCTGTTTACGGAAAATCTGGACATGTCACACACGTGCTCACTGCTCATTGGCTGTAAGGAGAAAACGTCACTAAACGTGTGTGATGTGATTGGTTGATTCTACATGGGGGAGAGTGGGGCGTAAACCTTCAGTCACATGTTGCACTGATTCACTGTTTGCGGCTCCAGTGACACAACCTCCACCTTATTGGACAACACTGGTGTCAATCAGAAACTAACACGTGTGTTTAGCTCTGAAAAACAAAGGCTGTGTCCCAATTCGTCACATGCACTGATCCATGTACTGTTCGAAGTGCAGGTCGAAGTACCGCCCGACTTAAATGCGCCTTAAGGGCACTTTAGTGAATTTTCGGTGAATTGAGACACGGCCAAAGTCGGCGCTGTCTTAAGTTTGTTATGCCTGAAATCAACCAAAGAAATGCCAAGAAGTGACGGAGCAGATTTCGCATGTGGAATACTTTCCTGCAGCAGTTTCAACATGGAGGATCTAACAGGATCTAACAGAATCAGAGCCTCAAAGGTGAGTGAAGTCCAAATCCGCATTTTTGGCTTTTCTGTAAAAAACGTGTTTTCCTGTCAGCTCTGTGGTGATGCAGGTGAAAATTGTTTGCATAAACGAAAAGAGGAGCGCTGTAACTTTCATTTGATGTGTAGATTGTTTGCGTGGGTGATGCAGAAGTACATGTACATTCCTGTAGAGTTGTAAAGTCCGCCCGGAAGATTTAGAAATGAATAATTATGGCGATAATATTGTGAATCGCGATTTATTTTGGTCATGATAATCAATATTATTTTTGGTCATGATATTTTATTATTCCAGTCTGCCAGTCAGTCTTCATTAGTTGGTCCTGGCTGAGACATTTGTGTTAAACTACATTGCCATCAGAGTATAGTCTTACATTGATATTCTGCAGACATAAGTCATCATCATTTATGTATTTGAAGTGGTTTAATAATTGAAACCCTGGTCGTGCTGGATCTTCACACCTCGTGCAGGCTTCGTGTGATCGACCATTTTGACATCTCAATCTGATCTGTGCAAGTGTTACCGAGAAGAGAGTGGTTTCAGAAAGCTGTGTGAGCCTTTAAAACATATTTGAGTCATACCAGTACTTCAACAATTTTTGCATCTCCAACACTAAAACAAAACAATGCACATTCATCTCATTAAACTGAAGAAAACATTTGTCATCATTAATATATTCCTCATACCAGTTTTTGATGCACGCATTTTTGTCGACCTGTCTCGGTTATAATGGGGCGACAGTAGCTCAGTGCTTAAAACATCACTGGTAGAACTGATCCACAGGTTGGCGGTGCGATTACAGCTCTCTGGGCAAGACACTTAACCCACCTTACCCCCAGTGTCTGTGTACATTGTTATATGAATGTGTGGGTGAGCGCTTTGAAAGTGGAAAAGTTGGTCCCTTGTCATCGTCGCATCTTTTCAAACCAACGCAAGCTAGGTAGATGTGATCGGACCAAAGATGTTTACTTATTTTATTTATTTTTACTATTTATTTTTATGTATTTTATGTATTTATTTCAGGGACAATGCATATTACTGAGCATTTCTTTAAATATGCCAGAATTAGCCATTCGTTCTTGTAGAAACGAGAGAATAAGCCATCTTCTCCTCCATTGGTTAGGTTTATGGCAGTCGGCGCTCTTCGAAGCTGCATTTACTGCTACCTACGGTGTGAGTTATTAACAATATACAGTGCTAAAGAAAAGGAAGGAAAAATAAAATGCTATATATTGATTTAACCAATAAGTGACTTTTCTTTATCCAATTCCAAGTGAGGCCTTGTTTCATTTCGTTTTCTGAACAAGTCTTCTCTGATGATGTCCCCAGTGTCCAAAAACCATCTTGCTGCTTTCAAAATCATATCTATCTTCTCAGAGTTTGTACCCAAATGTATAGTCCTTGCTATAAAAGCTGGAAAACATTGCCTGTCAAATGAGAAATACTATCCACTTTAAACTAGCTTTAATTTCCATATTTACTTGTACTTGTTTAGTCGCGTCTGCACCTGTAGCGGTCCGTTGTGAGTTGTCGATGTAAATCCACCTCAGCTTGTCTATTAAGGGCTTCACACAGAGACAACTGCGGAGGCCTCATTGACTCCTGTTTGTCCATCTGACCTTCAGGAGGCAATTCTAATATCTTTCCAAGCAGCTCCATCAGGTCTGGGAGATATGGTGGTATAAAAGGAATTGTGATATGATTTCTGACGATCTCATATTGTGGTTTGGTGTGTTTAATCCAGTTCTATGCTCAAAAAAGGCATTTTCTTCACACACTCCTCCTATTGGTCAGCCTCTGGGATTACACAGTTTTTCAATACTCTATGAGAGATATGAGTGCGGTCACTCTTGAATCAGGGAACAGCATGGTCCCTCCATATCAAAACAAATATCACTGCTCAAAGAAAAAAATAAGTTACAAAAAGATCACAGGAATCTGATCGGCAGTAATTTACTATTTTTTTCAATGAGTGAAGCACTAAAGTCAGTACAATCTGAGATTTTGCCTCAGATTTACAATCATTTGTATCAAGACACAGTGAAGGCTGAGTAAGGACCAGACTGATATCAAGATATCATTTTAGTTACTAAGGAGCATCTGATGATAGTGATCAATTTCGATGCTGGCAGCTACTGTTTTACTTTGATTCACTTCAATTAAATATATTTTTGTAAAGCCCAAAATCACAACAGCAGTTGTTCAGACCTCTTAGGTCTGAACATGAGAATTGATTTAACCAGCACAAAGTTAGAAAATCAACAATTAAAGAGAAACAGACAAAATTAATCAGCAGAAAACAAGCAAATGGATAACTGTCCAAGAATATCTTTTGTCCCTCTCGGCAAGGAAAACAAAAAAAAAAACCCCAACAAAAAAAGTGGGGGAAAAAGAGAAACCTCGTGGAGAAGCACAGTGAAGGAGAGATCCACTCACATGGACATGCAGGCTGCAGATGTGTCCAGGACTAATGCACATCCATTTACAGACAGAGTTCAAGTCTGTAGGGCCAGAGCTCACTCAACTGGCCATCCATCCAGTCGAGGGAAGGAAGGGTCCGGGTCCACAGAACAGCATCAGGGCACAGGCACATTCTTTTTTCTCTACAGACCTGACTCATAACTGACTTATATCTCTTGGAGGGTGCACCGTCTGCTTGTTTTTGTTATTGCTTTGACTGTAATGATCCATAGTCTGGGATACGCCTTGTCTGTCTCCATTAGTGATGGGGATTATAAACAGTAATATCGTTTATTGTGATAAAAAGGATAGACAGTAATCGTTTGTGGGGCATTTTATACAATCGTGATAATCTCTAACATGAATACTCGAATTGAATGGAATATTACAGTTGTTTAAATATGGAACTGTCAGCAACTTCAATAATTATCGTCTTATAATTAAGTTAATCGCAATTATTTTGGCCGTGATAATTGTGACACCAAATTTCAATATTGTCCGATGCATAGTCTCCATTAGGGGTCTTGGAAAAAAAGTCAATTTACCTAAATCAATTCTTAATACTCAATACCGAATATCACATTTCCACGATGTACTGTATTTGGATTATCAGACAGGAGTTACCTTCAACAGCTTCGTTCCAGATTGGCTCTTTAGTTGCTGTGATACTCGGCTCTAAATTCACCCCTATAACTGCTCAAGCCTCGATGAGCTACATTTGACTGGAGCTGAACGCTACGGATGACGTCGCACTCACTTAGTCCACTTCTTTATACAGTCTATGATTGTATCACCAGATTACAGTACATGCACACCCCTGGATACGTTTGTCCATGGTGCTGATGTTTGGCTTTAACTTTCTCCATCCAGGGAGTAATTCTGGCGCGTACAAAGCCAATCATATAACTTACTTTCAATTTTCTCGAAGGTAACCCCATCCTCATAGTCATAATAAAGTGGACCAAGAGCTTTCAGTCTCTGACATCAGTTAATTTTGCCAAACATAATTACTCCTGCCACAGTTAATTTTATTTGACCTCTATAACACGAAGAAAAAGTCATGCACTGTTCCCAGAAATTTGCGAAATGTTCTTTTCATGCAAATGTAAGAACTAAGTTTGGTGACCGTGATATGAAATTGAAATGAAAATTGAAAGTGTAGTGAGAAGTTTTGATTGAAATAACCTTGAGAGTAAATGGATTAAGTGCAGTTCTGGGAAAAAAGGAGGAGAAAATGTATTTTTGCATAAGGTCTGTATTTTTGTGAGAAGATTTTTGTCAATTCAAAAGTATTTTCAAAACCTTTTTTAGTCTTTCACTGCAATAAAATCAATTTGTTTCATTAATACTGAGAATTAATTACAAATTTATAGCCTAATGATTCACAAATATTATGCTCAAAATGTCTGCAGTAAGTAAGTAAGTGAGTAAGAAAAATATACTACTTTATTGCCGAGAATCAGGAAGTGTGTGTTAGCTTGCTAGTTGTTGTCAGCTTTACAGAGACGGTAAAACTCTGTGTTGGGCTTTGAATGTTGTTAGCGGCACTTATAAACTCATCGTGGTGAATAATTAGGATGCTTGGAATGCACAAGGTAAATAAGGAATGACTTGAACCACTGTGAAACATTTAAAATGAAAAGTTTCTAATTTTCATGTTTTAAAGTCAAATCCTGAGCTTTTTACAAAACAGTGAAACGTGTATTTTTCATGCACAATTTCAAAACTGCAGACAAATCGTGGTGACTTCCTTTTAGCCGGGATTCTAAGCCCAATTCAAAGTGTAAATAATTGAGTGGAATGTGCCTCTGGCCTCTGTGGATTTCGAGTGTGAATGAAGTCACTGAATACAGCAGCACTGGTACACCTCATTCAAAATTCATGCACTGCTAAATTTGAATTACACTTTTGCTGTGTTTCCCTCTTCTGATTTTTATATTGGCAAAAAAATACATTTCGGCTTTGCTAGTTTATTGTGCCGCCTTTTCAGTCAACATCTTTAATATAGAAGAGATTTTTTGTAAATCCCATTTTGGATCACCCGCTTTGAAAAACACAACTTTGTCCTGTTCATGTTCATTTTTTTTTTCATTTGCAATATGTATTTTTATATGAATGATCAATTTCCAGCATACCTCATACACAAAGCAGTTTGTTAGTTGCAGACCAGGAATACTGTAGAAAGTAAAGTAAAGTGTACAATAGTAAAAGCCAAAGTTGTAGGAGTGAAGATGTTTCGCTGCTCATCCAAACAGCTTCTTCAGTTCTGGTCAGATTACTGGTGGACACTGCCTTATATCTATTTGAAGAGAGGATGTAACGGCAATGACACTGTAAACCGCTATTGTTTGCAGTTTCAGACTTAATGGCCTTAATGGGCCTACTGGATCGCTCTACTGTTCTCTTTGTTTCACTTGTTTGCTTTGGGTATGTGGAAAGAGTTATGTATCGTTTCTCTTTTTCCCACTGTTTTTTTCTGTGTTTTTTTTTTAGCTCTTCCTTGCCGAGAAGGAGGGTCTAAGGACAGGGGGTTCAGCCCTGAGAGGCAGTGTACCATAGAATCATTTTCATATTCCACACAGACATAGCAATACAAAAATTCCTATATAACATAATAATGGGACGACAGTAAGTGAGTTTGCCCACTGATCTTTCCCACTCTCGACTTTAAACCTCACTGGTAGAGCGGTCAGATCCACTGATCCACAGGTTGGCGGTGCGATTCCAGCTCCCACTGATGATTCCTGCCATTGTGTTCTTGAGCAAGACACATGCAAACTCCACACAGCACAGAAGTAGAACCTGGGCCTTCTTGCTGTGAGGCGAGAGTTCAAACCACCAAGCCGCCAAGCTACCTGTTATTGAGAAATGTAACACTGATTTTGTGGCACTAGTACATTTTTTTTTACTTCACTGCTGGCAATATGTAGTCAAAATCTGCTTATACAATATCACAGAAAATGTAGTGGAAATCCCCCGCCTCCATATATCCCTCTATCATGACATTATGTAACAAAGAGCAGAGCGATGGAGCAGGTTACCTTCTATATCTTAAAATATGAGGATGGATAAACAGAGCAAATCTGACACTGACATACATAGCATTTATTATGTTTTTAAATGTTTTATTGTTTTATGTCAGATGCTCTTGGGTAAAGTGAAGTGTCTTGCCCAGGGACACATCAACAGTATGTACTTTTCCATTTGATTAGCACATGGTTAGTCTTCTGTTCTACTGTTGATTTACTACTTATTGTCAGTATTATGGTCAGATAATAATAATAATGCATTTAATAGGGGAATTGAATATATTTTGAGTATTGTAAAGGCAAGGCGAGTTTATTTGTATAGCATCATTCGTACACAAAGTCATTCAAAGTGCTTTACAGAATAAGAAAGACATTAAAATCACAATACAAACAAATCAAAGAGGCCGGTCTCACATCTTCAGGAAGATTGTTCCAGTTTTTACTCGCACAAAACTGAAACACTGATTCCCCAGGTTTAGTCCTGACTCTAAGCGCCAGCAGGAGGTCGGTCCCTGAAGTCGTCAGAGTGTGGTTCATATGGCACTAACATGTGGGAGATGTACTTTGGTGCTGGTCCATGGAGAGACTTGTTCACAAGCAGAGCTGCTTTAAAGTCTATTCTCGGAGCCACAGGAGCCAGTGCACAGGACTTATGTGCTCGAGCAGCAGCGTTCTGGATGTACTATGGCCATTGAATATCTTTTCATTCTCTACAGTTGGCCTGTCCTTAAAGTGTTTTTTTCAAGGTCAATGCCGATACTGATTGTTTAAAATACAGAATAACGATGACCGATAAACTCTGCCAATATTTTTGCACTAATATATAGGGCTGATCTGAATTATTTTTCTCAATAATGTAAGTAAAATGTATTACAGACTGACCCACAGGCCTTTTTTTTTAACCACAGACCCTTAAGAGAACAGTGTATCACATTTAGTGCAGTTGTTTCTGTGTATTAAAGGCTAAACCAGAAAACCAAATTGCTTAAAGATTTATATAAAAAAAAATGTCACAGATGTAATTGTTATCTCTGCGTTCTGCTTAGGGATACACTTAAATCTGTATCTCTCTCTAATGCAGTAGATGTTATGTGTGCAGACGGAGCATGAGATGGAGATAATCTGAGGCTGTCTGGAGCGTTCACTGAGTCAGATCTTTGATACAAGAATATCCGTTTGTCTGTGACAGCAGTGATCACAACACAACTGCACTGCGTCCCACCAGCGCACATCTTCATTATAATACATGAAAATACATAATGTAGAGACAGACTTCAATTCAGAGTTCCTGCTGTGGTGGACCCTGTATTGTTATCTCAAACTATAAGCCGTAACAGGAGGTCTTCTGTTTGTTTCTTCATTCAAAGTTGATAATGATTTGGTTTGTACAGTAGCTGTTTTGCGGTAGATTTTCAGTATGCTAATCATGGGTTTCAGCCTCCTGTTTATTGGTGATATTTTAAGGGCTTTTCTCTGCTCACACTATATATTGAATTCTTAACTGCTATGGCAAGAATGTTAGATTTTCATCACTCTAAAGCTCGTGGATATAAACAGCCACCTCGAGATACTACTGACCAAGATCTTGGCATAAGATCTGTAGAAGGGTCTGCAAGGTCCCATCAGACTGACCCAGGTCTTCCTTACCCTTAGATCACCCCATTTAGTCCCAACCTGTGGACCATCTGCCTTAAGATAAAGGAAGGCCTGTCACAATAATCACTATATCGACTTATCGTTCAATAAATGATAGCTACAACAATATACTTTGGGGTTCAGTATTTATTACGTCTACAATTTCTTCGCAAAAATTGGAGATTTTGGGGTATTTTTGTTGTAATAAAAATAGATTTGAGCCCTCGAAAGTTGAATAAGTGACTTCTATGGCTAATTATTGGTTAATCAGCCCATACCTTTTAATGATACAGTGGTCCCTTGTTTATCGCAGGGGTTACGTTCTAAAACTAACCCACAATTTTACAATTATTATATATGTTTTAAGGCTGTAAAACCCCTCACCACACACTTTATACACTTTTCTCACACAGGAATTAACATTTTCACACATTTCTCTCGTCTAAACACTCAAAGTTCAAACCTTCGTATATTATATCCCTCTTCCTCGATGATGGCTTTAAATTAGTTGTTCACCTGCCTCTGCTCCAGTGGTATCCACAGAGGCGGCCTCTCCGTGCAGAGAAACACTTTTGAGTCCAAAGTTGTCAGTGCAGAATGTTTCATCGACATTGTGTGTTTTGTCGGGGAGAAAACTTGCAAACATACAGCACTTCAGAGTCACACTGCTTGCTTTATTATATTGAGACAGTTGGATAAAATTGTTCCAATATTACTATTTATTACAATATGTGTCTGGAACAATACAACCTGTTTTAAAATGTGTTAATGTGAGAGGTGTAGATTAAGGTACACTTTATTGTCCTCGAACGAAAATGTGTCCTCTGCATTTGACCCATTCTTCAATGCTGCTGGAGATTTGACCCACTGTGAATGTTTAAGGCTGGAGTGTCCACCCAGACACGAGGAGAAACAGACACTGAATCTCGCTTACATGTCGCAGCATAGATACGCCACAGCCTTTAGTTCTGGACTCTTGTTTAACCTATTGGTCTGACTGAATCGGTTGGGCTGGCCACCTGAGACAGAGCCCCCTTCCAGAGCCTGTTTTCCATCTATGAATATTTGAGTACTATTGTTTTTTGCATGTACTATTGTTGTGGTGTGGTCCTTGTTAGTGAAGGACTATTGTTGTTTATTGTTGACTTTCTGAGCTGGACTTCCTGACATCTCCATTTCTTCTTATTTTTTTACCAGTATATGTGGTATCCTGAAAATTACCTGCACTTCAATTTGTGGGTTAAGGCTAAACACGCTATATTTTATCATACACTTATTGTCTATGTAATCCATCAGTCGTCCAGGCAGTGTCCGTCAGTAACCTGACCAGAACGAAACGTCTTCATTCGAAAACTTTTGATTAGATTTTTTTTTAACCATATGCTTTTTGTCTTTTTGGATAAATACCAAGATATAGTAATATTATTTTGAAGTCTATATCGCTCACTGTAGAACATTATGAGGAATGAAAGGAGAGGAAGTGTAAAACCAAGGACGCTAGAAAGGACAATGGGACAGTGGGGGTTAGGCGCATAAATGCTGCAGGTCCCGGGACGGCGGTGACTCACATTAAAATTCCCTCCTCATAAACTAAGCAGAAATCAGTCAATTTTACATGCTGAAAACTTCTACCTTAACCCTCAGTTCAAGCGATCATTTGTTGTTCATCATCAACTTTTCAGACACTTCCTGACATCCTCATTTCTTCTTCTCTTCCAGATGTTTAGTGGTCTCCTGAAGCACACTCCACCTCCGGCCCTCGCTGCCAGCTCAGCCTCCTCCTCCCCCTCCTCCGCCTCGGACCAAAACAACCACGACGCACAGCCCGCTCAACCTCCGCTACCCACAATCCCAAGGGGTCACCTGGTCGTGGGCCCCAAAGACCAGCTCCGTCTCCTGACCCCGGTGGGCAGCTCGCCGACGTCCAATCACTGTACGGCAACCATCAGAGCATCGAAGCCCCTGAACCAGGAAGAAGACGATGACGACAATGGTGGAGGGGGTAGGGTCAAGAAGAAACGCAAGAAAAAAGACAAGCGCGAACGAATCGGGGATGTGGAGGAGGAGCAGAGAGGAAGCAGTAAACCAAAGAAACGCAAAGAGGAGAAGGAGAGGGGGCCGACGGTGGTGGTGCTGAGTCCGAGGAAGACCAAGGAGCCCAAGGAGAGGAAGGAGAGGAAGAGTAAAACCAAGGATGCTAGAAAGGACAATGGGACGGGGGTTAGGCACGTAAATGCCGTAGGTCCCGGGGCGGCGGTGGCTCCCATCAAAATTCCCGGGAAAAGAGGGCGCAAACCCAAGATCAAGATCCTACCTCCTATACCGCCGGGGCAAGGTAAGGACAGGCTCTGGAAGTGTGTTTAAAGGTCTTGTGCGTGAATCATAACAGTTTGTATCATTACCCCACACCCACGTACTTCCCTCTCACTCAGGAAAAGGGTATATATAGCCACACCAGATTGATATGTGTAGCACCGACTTGAGCTTTAAACATTCATCAATCTGGAACAGCTCTCACACCTCATTCATGTAATACTCCGCTCTCTAGACATACACAAGGACAAAACAATGCGATATAGCTGCAGAAAAGCTGTATTTCCCAGTAGAATTAAGCTATTCATTGTAACAAGGCTTTGTTTACCACTTCTTCATGACCCCCGACACAGATTAAATGTGCTTCTGTCATAACAGTTTCACCCTGGTACTGTCCAGATGGAGGCAACATTGTACAGTTTGAAATAAAAGCGGTCCTCTTCAGTCTAACTTTGTCACTGAATATCTGCATTATAATTTTATAACTCATTTATGCTGCATGAAGCAGGACCCCCGCATTTGCACCTAGGCGTCCTACGAGCGCCTGCTTAAAAACAATGACGTGTAAAGTGGAGTTTGCACTGTGGAGTTCTGTTTTCTAGAAAGTATTTTGAGATTCTGATCAGTCCCTTGTGGCTTTGATCTTGTCAGTGGACCATTATTTAACAGATTAGACAGTCATTCTATTAACAATAGAGGCTCTCACTGATATGCGGATATATTCTATCTCCCAACAGGAACAACTCTAAATCGGCCAAATAACGGGACCTCCCACCCAAATCCAAATTAAATGAGAAAAGCACAGATCTTTCCTGTCCACAATCGCTCACACAAGTGCTTCCCTTTGCAGAAAATAGGCTGCATTTCTGCTAAAACAGGCTGATGTACGTCCTGTTGCGTCACCATGTTTGTTTTGATATGTTTGGGCACTGCGCTTCACCTTTGGCTTTTGCCTAAGCCATAATGCTGCTCTGTCTGAAAAACTGGTTAACCGAACAATTGCAACAGCAGGAGCCGGGCCAGATGGCTTCTTGTCAGACATATTGCAAGAGTTCATCTTGCTGGCCAGGTTAGGAACAAGGTTCTGCTTGTAGTGTTAGCCCCGTGATTCCCCAGTTTGAGTCAGGTTGAATTTCCAATCCCAGCTCCCAGTTGGTTCAGATCGGCAGCCGCAACTCTTGTCAGTCAGCTCCAGGGCAGTTGTGGCTACTTTAGTTGCTTGCCACCATCGACTGGGGAAAGAATAAATGAAGCAATGCTAAACGACTCAAATCTAAAATGGGGTTAGGGCTTTGGAGCCTTTAGTCCTGAACCAAAAGATACCTGTTTATAATGCAGTTTTTCAAAGAGACGACCTAGTGTCATATATTATAAAGGAAGGATCCCATGTCTTGAGACTGTGGGGTCTCTCCCTCTCCTCTCAGCTGGTTTTCACAAGTGTTTATTTTGGTCGACAACAAAAGGAAATGTTTCAAAGTCTCCTGCTGTCCTTAAACGCCCCTGAAGCTACTGTTAATCGTGTTGCCTTCAAGGGACCTCCGGAGAGTGGGATTTTAGTCTTTCATCAGTGCGGTTTGTAAATGTCGGTGCGTGTGGGAGGCAAGTTCTTCTTCAGAGCTGGTTGGAAAGATATGGAAATAGCTCCTCTCCGCTGGAAAAAAAGCGAAAAACAGATTATATTCATGCAATAGGAAATAAATTGTAATGCATGAAAAGCACGTTCTAAGCAGTGACCCGGGACAGTCAAAGGGGCGGCCCACACCTGATTTTTTATGTAGTAAAGTTAATCTGTTATGTTACAGTGCAGATATATTGTAATTGTTGCTCTTAGCATAAAAATGAGGCCGCTGTGTGTTGTCTAATCGTAAAGTGTTTTATTCTCCACGGAGCAGAAAGTGCGCTGTTAGCATGCTCGTGTTTGGTAGCTTTACTATGACAGTAAACTCCTATCTGACCTTTAAAAATCAAAGCACTTTTGAGGACATTTTACAGTTGGTCTCCTACACCAAGCTCTGGAAATAATAATTGTATCATTTATTTATTTAATCCATTGGACAAACCGGACTTTAGCAGTGAAACAAAACACAACTCCGGGTATGTTTTGATGAAAGTATAGCACACAACTCCTGCATGTTATATCACTAGAATCATTTGAATCATTTGTAGCCCTGGAATTGCCTTGACTTTGAAACTTTGAAGCTACATCTTTTGTTTTAGTCTCATTGAAACTTCTTCACTCCTGCTTTCACCAGAAAATTTTGTGAACTTTCTATTGCGGTCTTGACTGAGCAAAAGGTAAAATGAAAATACTTTTTAAAGAAGGCAACTTCAAGTGTAATTTAAAGTAAATCAGTTTAATTGAGGCTAAAAATAGTTGTTTTAGCTTTAAAACTACCACTTGATGAAATCACAAGGTGGAACAGAGCATTTTGAGCTTTGGAGATGTAGACAGCCTGATAATGTGGATCACTTAAACATCTGGGTATGTTTTTGATGAGGTGCGTGACTCAAAGCTCACAATGGTCAATTTGGACATAATATAGAACCGTTTCAGTATTATAGTAAAGATGATACATTTCCACACTTTTCTATATAAAGTATCTAATTAATCAAGTAGTTATTAGTCTGGACTGTTTCCATGAGAAGCTGAAGGAAACTGAATGTAGTGAGTTAGTACAATGTGCAGAACATCTATGTGCCTCTATCTAAGTGTCAGATCACAACTGTCTATAGACTCGTAGTGTTAATCAGAGCAGTGCATGTGGATTTTTCTTTTGGACATATTTCATGAAAACACCGTATAATCCAAAGGATATTGACACCTTCCTTTATTTAAGAGTAACATTACTTTCAAGAATCTAAAAACAACTAATAAACTTTGGGTACATCGTCGTCGTATTTCTAAGTATGCTTCTATTTAAAACTAGAACCATTGCATGTTTCTATGGTAACACAAAGTGAGGGATGATGTCTGACGGATGAGAAAAAAAAAACAAAAAAAACACATAGAGACACCTGAATATGGGCCGCACCAGCAAAATTTTAAAAGAAAAAAAATGTGTGCATATATGGGCCAAACTTGAATATAATCCGCAGGTTTTCATGTTGTAACATGAGTTATTTACACAATAAGATGGTACACGGAGGTTTTTTGAGTTTTAATTTAAGACAGTCTTTTTTACAGTACACGTGAAAATGGGCAGTACAGAACCACCACGCCCTCAACACGGGATGAACATACCTGCGTGCTTAGAAAATAAAACGGCACGAACACTGGCCATCTGCTTTTATTTCCTTTGAAAGCTTTTGTCGTCTTTTTAGCATTGACTAAGTTATTCGCACTGCCGCCTACAATGTCGCACCCTTGGTTCATTAAAACCAATCTTACGGGCAGTGGCTCTATTTCCTTCTTTTATGCCAGATCTATTGCCTTTCATTTAAAAGCTGCATCATTTGCATTTCTTCATGTGTTTTCCATGATGAGGGTGTGTGCATGATGTGCAAATGACAGTTCAAAATCAAAACTTTATCCACGTCTGTCTCAGTTTTGTGTTTGCTGCTAGAGAGTGCCCCCTGGTGGCTGTTAACCAGTAAAAATCTATAAATAAGCCGCACCGTTGTAAAGGCCGCAGGGTTCAAGGCATGGGAAAAAAGTAGCAGCTTATAGTCCGAAATTTACGGTAATCAGTTTTTGGGTTGCTGCTTACCTAGTTGTATTCCAAAAAATATACAATAAATAATATAATCGTAAATGTAAACGTTATAACTTGTAAGTTTGTGGGGGTACTATGCAAAATCAACTTTTTGGAGATTTAATGTTACCTCATCAAAAACATGCCTGAAGTGGTTTTATATGCCATCCATGGATGTTTGAGTGATTTTGCAATCTCTCCCGGGCATATTCGAACCTTCCTTATGGTTAGCAGTACAATCCTGTTCAAGACTCAGCCCACAAGTCTACATAACCCCGCTACAATCTCCCGCTTAGCCATTTTTCATAAACACGATTGTGCTGTGTCTTAATTAGCGGGATGCTGATTGTGTTGCGATGGTGCTCTGAAGGGGGAGTGACTTAGCACAGAAAGCAAGGGGAGGGGGACTCGGAGTGCTAAAAACAAAACTGAAACTTATTAATCGTGTTAATACAATGTTTTTGCTGAATATACAATTTCCAAAAAATATGGTGATCTAAATATGTTATATGTGAACAATTATACCCCATAGAGATGTAATACCCCCTGTACAGCTTTTAATAAAATGTGTCTCTGTTTTATGGTCACAAATCACCTTAAAGCTCCAACAGACTTTTTGATTTATCCTATGAATGACATGTTTTTTTTTTTTTTTTTTTTTCCTCAACAGGTGCCCCAGCTCCTCCCGTCCTATCCAGCAAGGTCTCTGGACACCACCAAGCTTCCCCGGCCAAGGGCAACGGTCCGGCCCACCACCGGGCTCCCCCCTCTGGCCCCAAACAGCGCGGACGCAAGCCTAAGTGAGTGCCTCCTCCATGTACAGGGACACCACTGTAATAGTAATTTATGATCATCCGAAACAATAAAAAACCAAAGATGCAGTTACGGCTGTCTTCAAGTGGACAATAATGGCGGCAATGGGAACAAGGTAGCAGTAAAGATGTCAACCTTTAGGAGTTATTGCTTGTTCTTGACTGGTTTTGTAATATATCACTTAAGGGTTGTTATGGTCTGTCCCTTTTCATTTATAAAGGTAAGGAATAGACAGTTGATTTGGACATTTAAAGGTGGAATATATGACACCTGAAAAAAAATAATGTCTGTATTAGTTAAAATGTCTATTCAGAATATTGTTATGGATGAGGGCAATGGAGGAAGAAAACCCTCTTAAAATAAATCAACTCCAAGTCTACTGGCTTCACAAAAGGTGTTTATTGCAGTAAAAATATATTCGTAAATGTGACAAGTTAAATAGTCTAGAGTGGAATGATTTTGGGCACAATTTTTCTGCTGAGTTTCGCTGATTAGATTTGGGATTTGTGTTTTATTTGCTATGTTGTTTGATTCACATAGCACAGAGCATTTCCAGGAGATTTTCTTGTTTTCGCTTACTTCGTTGTTAAAGTTGTTGCAAAGGTGATGGCGGGAGTCGAGTAGAGCCATTCTTGCGAACCAGTTTCTTCCACCGCTAACATCAAAACTAATTTCTGGCCTGGTCCATTTTGAACTGAATTTTTTAAAATGAAAGAAGCAGCCAAATATTAGATGTGTTTGGACTCAGGGTGCACCATCCCAGCTTTCTATTCTGATACCGATGTTGTTACTTTGGTTTTAAGTATTTGCCAGTACTCCATATCAGTCGATATTCAGGCAAAGAATACAATTTATTTCCTTTAAATGCAAATAGCATAAGGTAAAAAAAAAAAAAAATTATCCAAATGTGATATCGGACAGTAGATTTATACACCAAATAAGATATCAACTGAACTGACATTTTGGAAACCGATATCTGATCAGTAAAAATTTCTATATCAATGCCGATACCAGTATTGTATTGGTGCATCCCTAGTTTGGATGTGCACGATCAGCAATGACACACATTTTTGTGTGGACATCCTTCTTTTGTTTTGCTTTTTTGGTCTGTTTTGTGAAAAGTACAAAGTAATAACTACCTGTGTTTGTCATTCAGAACTAGGTCAGTTTAATTTGTTTGCAGTGATAAAACATTTTTTTTCTCACTTTCCTAACGCATCTTAATTATGCACCAGTTTATAAGCACTTTTCACAGCTTTCATAGGCCAGAGCGGAGTTTTGACTTCAAATATGTAAGATATCTGTATAATCCCTCAGTTGTCCAGGTTTGATCCATAACAAAAGAAAAATTATTAGGAAAGATGATCGATGATCGTTGAACAGGACTGGGGGGCTTAGACATCATTCATCTCCTATTTATAACTCCGTCCTCAGACCTAAACAAGGAAAACAATCGAGCTCGCCAGTTTGGTAATAAGTGTGAGAGCGTCGTGTAAGGGCATGAATGATTATGCAAAATATGACTCAGGCACAGTTTACACTTACTGTGTGTAGTAGTAATGGACCCAGTGCACACATGTGGGTGTTTGTTTCAGTGTGGTTAACTCCTCCCTTTAGACAGATGTAAGGATGTGTCCACCAGTAATCTGACCAGAACTGAAGAAGCTCCTTGGTTGAGCAGCGAAACGTCTTCACTCTAAAACTTTTGTCCAGTGACAGAATAGATTTTTTTTTTTTGTCAAAGTTGTAACAACAACTAGAAAGCCTCGTTCTCAGAGGACAAAACTGCTTTAAAAATAGATGCGGACAGCACACCTGGCCTGGTTTCATTTTCTGCTTTTATAAGATAATTTTACTCTATTAAATGGAAAAAAAAACATTTTTTGGCATATTACCCACATTTATTTGTCATTTTGTCTTTTTAGATGTTAGAAGGACCCAACTAATACTAGTTTTAGTTTATTTCATCCATGGTCTCAATAATCGGGACAATCGTACACTTTGTTTTTCAATGTTAATGTACATTTAATATCTATTTATCTTCTTCTCCTCAGAGTGGCTGGTTCTCTGCCGGTGGAGAAGAAGAAGAAGGGGAAGAGGAGAAAGGAGGAGCTCCTCCTAGAGGCTGTGGAGAGTGATGACACCACCTCCACATCAGGCCTCACTGTGGGGGGAGAGGACAGCCAGGACCCTCTGGACAGCAGCGTGAGTGGGAGAAACAAAACTAAAGTGCAAATCTATGACAAATTTTGGGATAAAACTACAGAAATCATAAATCTCTTCATGCTGCACATTTTAAATGTTTTCAAGAAACTTAACAAGTGAGAAAACACAAAATACTTAAAGCCCCATGTAACTTTTTTGCCTAGTTTTTATTGCACTGAAAAATGTTGAAAAAATATACAAACCTGTTCATACATGGCCGGATGAAGTCCTACTTGGGTCCATGGAAATATTGTTCTTTTGGCTCTAACATTCCACAGTATGGTATAAAACGTATCTATTTCCACGGCAGATGTTCTTGAGAATGGTTCATCTTTCTATTTTCACAGAATCGTGTAAATGATGTGCCACCTCCAGAAAGTTACGCGGTGTTACTTGACTTTAAAATAGTGTAAACCAACTTACCTGAACTTATCTTATCCAAATTGAAATATACGTCTCCAAAACATACGTGGAGGAGTTGTTTTGTTTCATTCATACAATTCATTCATACACATGTTTGAGTAATCCTGCATGTTTAGAGTATGTCTATTGAGTTCTCAAAACACTTATTCTCACTGCAAGATGTCATTAAATGATTGACATAGTCTGTATATATAACTGGACATAGCTAACCTGCTAGCCACCGTGAAAGGAAGTGATCATGGGCGCGCTTTCAGCTCCATCGACTCGGCTCCAATTCACTTTACACTGAAAAATTGTCACCCCTCTCTCTAACTGCTGCAGTGAGCCTCATCATTTTGGTCTTAAAATGTTCCTATTAACACACTCTACATGATCCTGGTATTTTTATTTGGCTGTTTTTTGTCGGTGATTCAAGATATGCAAAATTAGTAACAGACAAATCAGGCGCCTTCTTTCCATGAGGTTGTTCCCGCTAGCGTTAGCAACAGGTTCGAGGTTCAATAAGCACCTGCTCCCTGCTAAACCAACAGTGCAGCTGGGGAGGGTGTTACCTTCAACAGCCTGGTTGCTATGATACTCTCGGTCAGATTTCCAAATGTAGAACTCGGCTCCAAATTCGCCGCTATAACTGCTCTAACCTCGATGAGCCTCATGTGACTGGAGCCCGCTAAAGGGTGACGTCACACTCACTTAGTCTATGGTGATTGTCCAGTAAGGCTTCTCTTTTTTTGTCTATATATCGTCACCAAACTTATTCTGATCATGTTAGCCCTCAAACTGTATTCTCTACATAGGTGACCCTCTTCAATTGCCAGCGGTTGAAGTCCTTCTCTGCTGCCATTTTGTTTAGACCAGTATTATGGGATGAACAGAACGCTGTGTCTCTTCTCCACAGAAGCGGCGCTCTGGGCGACAGGTGAAGAGGAGGAAGTACAATGAAGACCTGGACTTTAAGGTGGTGGATGACGACGGGGAGACCATCGCAGTGCTGGGGGCTGGGAGGATCTCTGCTCTCAACGCCACAGCTCTGGCTTGGCAGGCAGAGGTAACACTGAGATGTGCTGTGCTTTGACATTCATATGAGGCACATTCAGAGTGATTTTTAGATGAGATTTAAAGCATGTTCTAATGTTTTGTCATCAAAAACATACTTGGATATCTGGGAAGTTCATGAAAGAACTTATGCAAATTTGACATTTAAGAGCTTTTAACCGTGCCATAAATGTTATCCCTTCTAAGTGGTTGATGACATTAGGTGATTTGTTTTAGATCAGCATTGCGATTTAAAACGAACAACTTTCTAAATATTGAGAGAATATGGGCAGAAAGAAAGCTATTGATTTTGCATTTTACGTTTTAAGAGTCTTATAACTCCAAAAATCTGATAATAATCTGTGTGCATGCAACTGCAGGCACTGTTTGCAGAAGCAGACACTTCCAAGAAACAAGGATTGGGCAGCTCTTGCAAAAGATTTTCCATGCATAGTAACTAAAATAATCAATGCAAAATCTTAAAACATTTTAGATATATGTCTTTAGAAATGCTGCCTTCTGGAGAGCACCTAAATCAGACTATTTTTCTTTCTTGTGTCAGGAACCACCAGAGGACGAGGCCAACATCATAGAGAAAATCCTGGCTGTCAGACCAGTGAAGAAAGAGGTAAGTTTTGGACAGGACTGTAGGTGGACAGGGCAGTCTGAGGGCAGCATGTTTCATGGAATGCATTAAATTTAGTTTTTACTGTTTTTTTGACAGCTTAAATACAATGTTGCAAAATGTACTAGTAAATACTGTTAGACTGTCCTTTCTCCACTTGTTGTAGATACAGTGTATTCAGTGTAATGATGAAATGTTGTTCTGTGAACAGTGTTAGGAAGAATACTTAAATGTATTTATTTACACCATACTGATTACCTACCCTATTATATTACATGGTCCAAGCAGAGTACTGTACTCTGAATTACTTTTACATTGAGTTGCATTTTATACGTGTAAAAAACATTATATTTTGATGGTTTGTTGTACATTTTCAACACTCCTTAGAGAAGGAAACATCACACATGTACCGGTACTCACTATAAGCGATATATGTATTTTTTCTTTCTTTTTGTGCCCTGCAGTTTGGAGCCCTAAATTACATGCTGATGTATTCCCTTAGGAAAGTAACTGTACTCTGAATACCACCAAATGAATACAGTTACTCATTAATATGCTGAATATGTATTTTTTAACACATGCATTTAGTTACTTCCCAACTCTCAGTGTGTACATAGTAAGATGAGGAAAGCAAGTCCTGCAGGTTCTACACTATGCAAAGTGACTCTTGTGTCAATTTGCATAGTATAGGACGGTTAGGTTAACCCAAGTTCGAAACACACCTGGAGCTGTGTTTTGTTTTTCACACATGTAGAGTAACCTTTCATTATTAGTCTGTCTACATCTCCAAAGATCAAAATGATCTGCACCTTTTGATGTCATGAAGCAGTAGTTTTCACGTAAACAGCTCCCTTTTAACTTAAGTTCAGTAGAGATTGGCAATTCCAGAGATGAAATTATCCAAATGATTGTAATGAAGGTGTGTGGAGTTTAAAAACACAGTGGAGCACCTCCTGTATTATCACATGACATCACACAGTGGATCAGAGTTTTGTCTTGTTTTTTTTCTGTTTGTGAGAAGACCTAAGCCTAAGTCTGCAGGATTAGTGTTTTAAACATGTGCGAATGAAACAAAACACAACTCCAGGTCTGTTTAGGTGAAGAAACAATATTATAACATGGATCTGAAAAAATGTAATATAGATCCTTTAAAATTGATATTCTATGTATTTTTGGTAAATGTATTTAGTTATTTCCCAACACTCTCTGTATGTAATTTGACACTACCTACAACCACTGTGCCATTTTTGCCTGTCTCCAGACTTCATCAACAGAGGACCAATCAGAGGAGGCGGAGGAGTTCTACGTCAAATACAGAAACTTGTAAGTGTCATGGCGGTGCATTCTCACTTCTCACACCCAGCAGACACTGTGTATTTTCAGATCAGCGTCAGCTCCATGTGGGTTTGAGCCTTTTTGTGTCAGGGTGTCGTAAGGAAGAGAAATTACAGCTATAAGTAAATAATCACTCTTCAAATCAGCAATCATATTTGTTAGACTCCAGCTGTTTTCAAAAGTACGTGATATTATTTGTGCCCTTACACATGGCTGCACTGATTAATCTGCATCATTCCTACTACAATAATTGTTTGACTAGTTTAATAATTGCCAGTCAACTCAAAATTCAAATTCACAATGGGCCAAAATTAATAACTGACACAAATTAACAGTCCAGACTCAATATTTATTGAAAAATTTACTGCACCTGATATGTAATGTTTAAGCTTTTCATATGAACTTTAGTTTTCCTCTGGAACAATTCAAGCTTGATATTACAAACATATGAGAAATTAAATTTGAAATAAAAGACACATCAGTAGTATTAATTTGGTTGAATAAATATGTCTCTCTCTGTAGCCTTTCAAGTTCCTTTTTAAAGGAAATCTTTTTTTCACAAGCCAACAACAAAATAAGCCACTGAAAGTTTGACTTTCAAACCTTGGAGTAGAAAAAGTGAATAGAGAAAACATATATTCAAGCTCAATTTGCTACACTCTGATTTATTCTGTGTATTAGTCTTGACTGCGCACCAGCGTACTAGCAAAGCATTCTGGGATTTGTAGTATTAGTGGTGCATGCGCTATATATACTCTAATGCTCATTTGATATGATCTCACGGGCCAAATATAATTACACCGCGGGCCAGAGTTTGACATATGTGATCTAGACTGTAGAGACTCTAAAGGGCCTCTAAAAGACCATTTACAACATTTAAACTATTTGGGATTTTCCCTTTACATTAATACATTTTATTTGGAAATATTCTCCATGTAAAAGAATTCAGTCAGTATATTTACCTTTAAAAACATATGTGTCACACACACACACACACACACACACACACACACACACACACACACACACACACACACACACACACATATATATAGTGTGTGTGTACACACATGAAATAGTAGACAAATTCAAAAAATGATCGCTGACTTCTCGACTATCAAAATTGCCGTTGACATGATGAAATTGTAAAGGTGGATGTTTATTCTGAATTTGGTTTGGTTATTAAGTGAATTACCTTAATTAGAAAGAAGAAAATGTTCCTCACTCTGGGTACTAAAATCTGTTTGCAGTTTACCCAAAATGACTTTCTATAGTATAATGTTTTCAGTGTATGACAGTTAGTTGCATCTCAGATAGTTGAGTTTGTACTGGCCTTTTTCAACCAGCAAAGGTGCATGTTACAGTTCTTGCTGTTTACTTTGTATACTTAATTAACTGAATAATTCATACTTTCATTTTTACTATATTTATCTCCAGTTCATTTTCCATACCATGTTGTGTTTGCATGTTCTCCCTGTGTCTGGTTGGGTATTTTTGAGGTACTCCTGCTTCCACCATCACTCTTAAAACTGCTGTACCTGATTTGGAATAGAGCTTGTTCATTTTAAACAGTTTGCAGTGGTCCAAGGTTATTTCTCACTTACCGTACGCATACAGAGCATCCTAATTATTCACCACAATGAATTTATAAGCACTTTTCCCAACTTTCTAATGCCAATGCGGGCTAGCACTTCCAGTACACTTCCTGATTGTCAAAAACACTTTATAATTAGATGCAGACAGCACACAGCGATCTCAGTCATACAATATCTCTACTGGGGTAAAACTAATTTTGCTTATCTACAAAGATTAAAAAAAAAAAAATCTGGTACAGCCATTTTAAAGAAGCCAGACAAATCCTCTATCGAGGTATTCCCATATCTCCAAAACACTCTAAATTCCTTGAGAAATGTCCTCCCTTTTATGAATTAAAACACTATCTCCAAGGAGTACCAGAGAATATGTGAAATTCCCCTGGAGACACATTGTTTGTTCTAGCACTTAGCTTGTCGTTGTTCAGGCCACAGCACTGACACGAATAGGTTAAGATGTTTGTAATTTATTCCCACTGGTGATGAATAAAACATGTAGCCAAGGCCTTCGGGGAATTTTTATTTTCAAATTCAGAAATAATATATTCAGGCGCAGCAAAACTTACGAAAAGTTCAAATCTGTACCAGTAAAATCTCCCATTTCAAAATGCATTAAGAGAAATCTTTTCCAGTTTTAGCGAATTTTTTAATCAGTCTCGCAAAAAAAAGTTTATTTTAATAGGTTAATGATCAGGCAAAATAATATCAATGTAATACCTACATCTTAAAAAAATATCCCACAGTATTGGTTTGAATCAGTATATAACAGAAAAATCTGCTCTGACAATAATTTAAATTAAGTTTATTTTATTTGATTTTAACCAGTGAGACTAGCCAAAATCAGCTGAGTCTGTACTCATTTTTTCCCATGTATCTGGGCCAATTTTGCCTTGCCCCAGAACAGATATATTGTATAAGCAGCTCTTGAGGTCAAAATAAGTCAGCTGTGTACTGTCTGCACCTAATTACAAAGCGTTTTATTGTTTGATAATCAGAACATGCTTGGTTAGCATGGTAGTGGGATGCTCTCTCTTTTTCAGTGGTGGTGTGTACACTAGACTTCTCTCTGGGGTGTGAATCGGTCCTGGTTAAATAAATATGTTTTGATAGTATGAATGTGTGAATAATGTCTTACTTCTGTTGTTGTTTTCAGTTCGTACCTGCACTGTAAATGGGCCACTCTGGAGGAGCTGGAGAAAGACCCGAGGATCCACCAGAAAATCAAACGCTTCAGGACCAAACAGGCCCAGATGAAGCACCTCTTCACTGAGGTCAGACTCGGCTCTTTTATACTGCTTTACACCAATTATTGGTTTACCTCTGAAAGATTAAAGCTGTGTTACCCAACGCTAATTCTGTTATGAGTAAATACTGTTTTCCCTAAAAGAGCATTCACCTTACTCGGCCTCCTCACTTTTGCCTTTTTGACACATTTTCTTTGTGGTGGCACTTGAGAATTACTTGAGAAATCTGAATTTGAGAATTTGAGTCACCAATAGACCGATTCTTTGGGAGGCTTATTTTTCATTTTTCTTTTTATTTATATTTATGAGAGCTCTTGGATTCTCTTTTTCACGAATGCCCTATTTAAAATATAATACAGAAGAAAAAAACAAACTGTTATACAAGTACAAGTATACATTTCCATATAAAACATTAAAAAAGGTGCAGGTGTGAGTATAAAAGGCCATTACCAGACTATTAAATTGCGATTGTGTCACTAACATATCCAGTTTTACTTTTTCTTTCTATCTAAAAGCCCTCTTTCCTGACTCAATTTTGGTGCGCCTAGTTCTTAGCCATATGGAGTCATGTGATCTGCTAATAAATGTTCTGGTATCAATGATTAACAAGAAGGTGAGGTATATTTACAACGGCTTTCTAGTCTGTATAGAAAATAATACAACCAGAAATGACAATGGCGGTGCGCACGGCAATGTCTGGAAGAAGGTGTAAAAGCAGCCCGTGAACCCAGAAGTAAGTGCCAAAAGCTCTTATTGGCTCCGCTGGGCACATTTTGTAGACTGAGTGTATTATCAAAAAAATCAAACTATAAATAAAAAAATACAAAATGCTACATAAAGTGCTTTACAGTCATGTATTAAAGTATTTATGTAAATGTATTATAAAAAACTTTGGAAATAAATAAGTATGACTCATCTCTGAAAATGGTTCCTGCCTGAACACTAAACCGATAATTAGTCACATAACACTGACTACATGCATCAACCACACTACGTTTCTGTGTGTCCTCAGCCTGACGAGGATTTGTTTAATCCCGACTATGTGGAGGTGGACCGAGTGCTGGAGGTGGCTGTTACCACGGATACAGAGACAGGGGAGGTACGTCACAGATAAGAAAATAATTACAGTTTTATAAATGCATACAATCTTGTTGCTAAAAATATTTTCAAATGACTGTGACAGTATTTTAACATATTACAGCAGGACTATTTCAGGACTAAAGTAGGTATAAACTGGACTAAACCAGGAACAAAATCAGGGAAAAACAAAGAATTTGTACAAAATTGCTACAAAAAAATCGGTAAACTAACAAGGATTAAAGCAACACAAAACCAGGAAAAACAGGTCACAATGAGGGTTATTCCAGGAGTGAATCAGGACTAAACCAGGGACTAAATCACGACTAAATGAGGACTAAACCATGGACTAAATGAGGACTAAACCAGGACTAAACCAGGGGCTAAATCTGGACTAAACCAGGACTTCACAAGTACTGAACAAGGACTAAACCAAGTCTAAGCAAGAGCTAAACCAGGACTAATTCAGGACTAATCCAGGACTAAACCAGGTCTAAACCAGGTCTAAACCAGGTCTAAACCAGGTCTAAACCAGGTCTAAACCAGGTCTAAACCAGGTCTAAACCAAGTCTAAACCAAGCTTAAGCAGGATCTAAACCAGGTCTCTCCCGCCCTCTCTGTGTAGGAGGTGACACACTACCTGGTGAAGTGGTGCAGTCTGTCTTATGAGGAGGCCACGTGGGAGCTGCAGGAGGATCTGGACCCAGAGAAAGTCAAAGAGTTCCAGGAGATCCAGAAGCCGCCCGCAGAGCTCCGCCATGTGGTGAGTACAACATGTTCTGAAGTTTATTAGGCATTTGTTTATATTTGAATAGGCGTATCTTTATCAGGATGACACTGAA
Organism: Periophthalmus modestus; assembly: GCA_019594935.1. Taxonomy (NCBI): domain Eukaryota; kingdom Metazoa; phylum Chordata; class Actinopteri; order Gobiiformes; family Gobiidae; genus Periophthalmus; species Periophthalmus modestus. Next base: position 32,374,160 of record JAIEZT010000013.1, on the reverse strand, counting down.
AACAAAGAACCACCTATGCAAATGTGTTTTTTACATATTTTGATTAGATTTGTAGTTATGTTTCTTATCTGTATTAAGTGCACAGTGTCACGTTTGAACATGGTGAAGAGCATTGACATAGGTGATCAAAATCGTGTTTTTAGAGGTATAAACAGAATCAGTGGGTCTCTGTGGAACCTGCAGTGGGGTGCCAGCGGCAAAACTGTTGTTGTGTCCTTTGGCAAGACACTTGTGTTTGTGGTGGTCGTAGGGGCCAATGGCACTACATAAAGCCAATGCATTATTGTTATCATTATTATTAAAAAAAAAATAAAATAAACTACAGGGTTCGCAGTTTTATACAAATTAACATTTTATATAATTATGTTTTACATGTAATGCAAGATGAAATTTTAGGACCATTACATCATAGACCCTTTAAAAGTTTATACAATGTATTTTGCATTGTTAGGTGGTTATTCTACGCTCTTGAAATTGTTGATAGGTTTTACTAAATCAATACTGAGCCATATTAGTTTTACACGGAATCCATCCATCCATTTTCTTCCGCTTCCGGGGCCGGGTCGCGGTCGCAGCAGTCTAAGCAGGGACTCCCAGACTTCCTCACCCCAGACACGTCCTCCAGCTCCTCCGGTGGGACCCCAAAGCGTTCCCAGGCAACCGAGAGACATAGTCCCTCCAGTGTCTCCTGGGTCTTCCCCGGGGCTCTCCTTCCAGTGGAACATGCCCGGCACACCTCCCCAGGGAGGTGTGCAGGGGGCATCCGGAACAGATGCCCGAGCCACCTCAGCTGGTTCCTCTTGATGTGGAGCAGCAGCGTCTCTACGCCAAGCTCCTCCTGTGTGACTGAGCTCCTCACCCTGTCTCTAAGGGTGCGCCCGGCCACCCTGTGGAGGACACCCATTTTAGCCGCATGTGTCCACGCGATCTTGTCCTTTCGGTCATTACCCAGAGCTCATGACCATAGGTGAGGGTAGGAACGTAGATTGACTGGTAAATCTAGAGCTTTGCCTTTCGACTCAGCTCCTTCTTTACCACAACAGTCCAATACAACGACGCCTGTCAATCTCACGTCCCATCCTTCCCTCACTCGTGAAAGAGACCCTGAGATACTTGAACTCCTCCACTTGAGGCAGAGGCTCGCCACCCACCCGAAGAGGGCAAGCCACCTTTTTTGGGTTGAGAACCATGGCCTCGGATGTAGGACTAGAGTTATTCCATATATTATTCCATATATTCCACAAACCACAAATGCTTGTTTTTTTTTTTCATTCCAAAATTTCACCCATTCTGATAACTTCGCATTAAAGACTCTATTGTACTTTGACCATTCAAATAGCAATTTTCATTTGATTGGAATTCACAAAACTAGTGACCATTTTGTCTTTTTTTATAACACACTTTTTATTTTAATGTCTTCTTAATAGCAATTTTAACCCAACTCTCCCAGCATTGTCTCCGACTTAAGTGGACCATTATAGACTTAGGCCGTGCTCCTATGGTATATTTTATCAGCTTGCGCACATAAGAGCCCATCATTACAGGTTTATTTTTAATCCTTAAAGCATTTCTCAGAACATCTTTTCCCCATTCGGCTACTGTCCTTGAGACGCTCCACTCAGCCCATGTTTGTATGGCTAATTAGCTGCAACGATAGCCTTATACTAGTGCTGCTACTGCTGTGGTCGAGGGGGAGGGGGGTCTGTCGTGTGTTTTTCAAATGACATTTAGAGATTGTTCAGATGACGCAAACCGTTGTTGGAAAATAGATTGAAAATGAACAAATGTAGTATGAGTTGGATTTAATGGATGTTATACTGTGTTATAATGGCGAAATCTCAGAAGGAGGCCAGAGCTGTTATTTTCATTAAAGGGCCCATTTTACGCTGTTTCCTGATCTGTGTTATAATGTTATTTCCTTATTAAAAACAGACCTGGAGTTGTGTTTTTTTTTCATTCACACATGTTTAACACACAAAGTTCCTCTCTCAAATAGAAAACACTCTGTTCCACCTTGTGATGTCATGTGGTCCTACAGGAAAAGTGTGCTCCACTGTATAGAATCATTTGGATACTGTTAGAATCATTTGGATAATTTCAGCCCTGGAACTGGCAATCTCTGCAGAACAAAAGGTAAAAGGTAGCTGTTAACCTGATGACTAATAATGCAGGGCTGCTCAAACACAGCTCACAAGAGTCAATTTTGCCTAATACAAGAGCTATAATAATGAAATAGGAAAAAATTTCTAATAGTTTTTGCCACTTGGTACTGTTCAAATTTCTAATAGGGTTAATAATAATAATAATTGTACCACTTTCTGAGGTACTGTGATGATTTAGATTTTGTTTATTTATTCTGACAGGAATATTTAAACTTTGTAACAGTTTTTTCAGGATTGCCCCCCAAATCGCAACGTCACTAGGTCCACCTGCAGATCATTGTGGCGCACAGACAATCTCCTGAAGACTAGGCCAATGCACAGGTCAGAATGGAGAGGTCCACTTCAGTTTGAACGTATTTTTTTTTGGTAATTTGGAGCCATAAAAATGCCTGCAGTAGAATAAATGCAAGACATTTAAGTTGAATGCCATACTTTACAGACCAGCAATAACATCTCCATGGAGACCAGCACATGGTGGACCTCCCACCAGAAGATACTGAAGAAATGAACCTTATTATAATGATGATGTAAAGTGCTTTGAGTGCTTTAAAGGTGGAAAAACGCTTTATAAAAATGTGAACATTTATTGTATTACCATAAGTTTCGGACTGAGTGAGTGCATCTGAGCTGACCACACCAGCTAAATTTTAAAACAAAATACATTTTCCACATATATAAGCCACACTTGAATAAAAGCCACAGGTTTTCATATTGTAACATGAGATTTTTACACAGAAAGATGGTACAGTTTTTTTTTTTAGTTTTAATTTAAGACAGGCTTTTTTTCTAATTGTGCCTGAAAATCAGCAGTACAACACCAACACGCCATTAACACGGGATGAACATACCTACATGTTTAGAAAATTAAAACAGCTCCAACACTGGCCATCTGCATTTATTTCCTCTGAAAGCTTTTGTCGTCTTTTTACATTGACTAAGTTCTTCCCACTGCCGCCTCCAGCGTCGCACCATTTGATTCAATAATGCCAAGCTTACGTGCTGTGGCTCTATTTCCTTCTTTGATGGACAGATCTATTGCCTTTAACTTAAAAGCTGCATCATATGCATTTCTTCATGTGTTTATATATATATATATATATATATATATATATATATATATATATATATATATATATATATATATATATATATATTTTTAATCTTCTCCTCACCCTCCGTGGGTGGTCTTTTTATCCCCCTCTTTTTCCACGCTCGGGACTTCTACCAGAGGCCTGGGAGCTTGAGGGTTCTGCGCAGTATCTTTGCTGTTCCTAGTACTGCACTTTTCTGGACTGAGATGTCTGATGTTTTTCCCTGGGATCTGCTGTAGCCACTCCTCCAGTTTAGGGGTCACTGCCCCGAGTGCTCCGATGACCACGGGCACCACTGAGGCCTTCACCTTCCAGGCCTTCTCCAGCTCTTCTTTGAGCCCCTGGTATTTCTCTAGTTTCTCATGCTCCTTTTTCCTGATGTTCCCATCGCTTGGTACTGCGATGTCCACCACAACGGCTTTGCTCTGTTTATCCACCATCACTATGTCCGGTTGGTTTGCTATCACCATTCTGTCAGTCTGTATCTGGAAGTCCCACAGGATCTTGGCTCGATCATTCTCCACTATCTTTGGAGGTGTTTCCCACCTTGACCTGAGGGTTTCCAGTCCGTACTCTGCACAGATGTTTCTGTACACACGCTCCATGTATGCTTTCCCTGCAGCATCTTACACCCTGCAGTTATGTGCTGGATTGTTTCAGGGGCCTCTTTGCACAGCCTACACCTTGGGTCTTGTCTGGTGTGGTAGATCTGGGCCTCTATCGCTATAGTGCTCAAGGCCTGCTCCTGTGCAGCCAGGATGAGTGCCTCTGTGCTGTCCTTCAGTCCAGCTTTCTCAAGCCATTGGTAGGATTTCTTGATATCAGCCACTTTAGTTATGTTCCGTTCATGTTCATGTTATGTTCAGTTATGTTCCAGTGCCTCATCTCATCTTTATATATATAATATATTCATTGCCCTGTGGTACTCTGTTGCCACAGAGTCTGCATTTTAACTATAAACGTGTTGCTCCTTTTTCAATTTAAAGGTGCACTCTGCAACTTTTGTGGTGGAGGGTCTATTTTCCTACTTGTATCCATGGAGATGTTATCTGTTTGCCTATATTGCCTTTACTGCAATGTATCTGTCTTGCATTTATTATGAAATACGAATTTATATTGCAAACATTTTTACATTAAGCGGAGTTGCCCTCCACAGACCTGACCTGCGTCTTGTTCTTGTTGGTCACCTGCTTGTCTCCATGGAGAGAGACAACCAGAAATGTTACATAGTGGACCTTTAACAGTATAGAATGTTTAGAATGTTGTAGTGGTCAGCTGAATCTTACATTGCTCCTGCTTCAGTTGCTCCTGCTCAGATCTGATAAAACATAGTACAGAGCAGAAATATGGTTTGATGGTCACACAAAGAATCAGAATCAATGATAATAAATCCAGAGCCGTTTGGGAGCCATAAGATAACAATGCTGAATGTGTTCTGTTAGCTTTTTCTGTTATTGTAAATGTCATAGTGGGACAAATATGAGTTTTCTTTAGTCGTTGACAGGTGTATGTGTGTGTTTTGGTGCTAGATCTTGCCTTATAAAAGAAATGAATTTGGAATAAAAATACTACTACTATATAATAATAATAATAATAATGATGATAATAATAATAATAATAATAATAATAATAATGTAATTACAAATGCTAATATTATATAATATTATAATATTAGTTTTGATCGTTTGAAAAAGACTAAAACTCATCCTTGAAAATCTCCTAGAAATGTATTGATTTGCCAGTACCTTCAATTTCAAAAATTGTTATATTTTCATTCACTGCCACTGTCAACACTGTTGATAAAACGCTGGTTCTGACTAGGTTGAAAAAAACTAGTTAACATAGAAGAAAATTGGCTTAAATTGTTCTGATCTGTAATGATTTGTCTCATTATTGTTAAGAAAATTTGTGAATAAGGAATATTTGACTAATTTGAGTTTAGTTCTTTTAATCAATTGATAGATATGATTTTGCCAGAAAAAAAGAAAAGTATATTTAACCTGGAAAAGCTTAATGCGAGGGTTTTATGCAACAGTCAACTTTTTGGAGTTTTCTACCATGTCGTAACATTGTTCCCTCATCAAAAAACATGCCTGAAGAGGTTTTAAATGTCATCCATGCATGGTTGAGTAATCTCTCCCTACCTCACTATTTGAACTCTTCTTACGGTTATCTGTGTGATTCTGTCCAATGCTCAGCCCACCAGTCATCCATGCTCCCATACAACGATTCTCCATAAATACAACAACTTGACAAACCTGATGTGATGTGCAGTAGTTCCATTAGTGGGATTCAGACTGATTGTGTTGTGAGAGCACTTTAAAGATTTAAGCAGAGACAGGAAAGGGAAGGGGAGGACTCAGTGTCAAAAACAAAAGTGAAACTTATAAAACCCTTTCAAATATAGCATTTATAGCATTATAGCAACAATAAAAGCTAAAATGGTGATTTAAAGCAATTAGCAATTAATGCACCATAGTGTAATACCATGTCATTAAGGCACTAACAGATATGATCTTGCTAGAAAAAGGTCAATTTTGAAACAAATCAAATAACTATTTTAATCTATTTTAGTTGTATGTATGTATGTTTAGTTGTATGTATTTTAGTAAGTATTTTATTTCTGTTTTTAGGAGCGCCCACCTCCAGATAAGTGGCAGAAGTTGGAGCGTTCCAGAGATTACCGTAATGGGAACCAGCTGCGGGAGTACCAGCTGGAGGGCATGAACTGGCTCCTCTTCAACTGGTACAACAGGTCAGTGGTGCTTTTTGGGTATTCTTACACCTCAGGGTAGTTCTGTGTTATGATGGAGCCCCAAGAATCTGACAAACTACAATGCACATAGAAAAAATGAAACAAAATCTAGTACAAAGTCATTTACAATCCAATGAAATCAACCCACCATCCTATCTGGATTTCTCTGATGTCACCCTTTTAAATAAAACTGGGATATTATGCAAAATCGTCTTTTTGGCGCTTTCTACCCTGTTATAACATTGTTCCTTCATCAAAAACATGCCTGAAACGCTTTTATATCATCCATGCATGTTTGAGTAATCTTATAATCTTTCCCTGGCCCTAATCAAACCTCGTCCAGATGCGGCTGCAGTGTCAGACTAGGCGAGACCACTTGTTCATTTGATAACTATTTATTAAAGGAAAAGGCTGTGATGAGCTCCGGCATTTGGCCAAAGCACCACAGCACCTCCACTGGATCGCTACTTTGAACTTTAGGGAATACTTGCAGCCACTGGACCGGAGCTGCGCTGGAAGCAGTTTAAGCCTGGGGTTATGGTTAGCAGTATGATCCTGTAAAGCCCACAATCCTACGTCACCCATACTGCAACAATTTTTCATAAATATACAAAAGCATGATGCAGAAGAATACCCTACAACAGGGCTGTCCAAACTACGGCCCAGGGTCCAAATGCAGCCCTCAGATCAATTTTTGTTGGCCCTCATGCCTCCTCCTAAACAGGCCCAATTGATCAGGAAGTATTTTTACTACAAATTGAAGCAATTCTACCTCTATGATCTGAATAACATCACACTGCACTGTGACACAGACCTAAAAATAATCTTCCAAGTCTTATTAAAGGTACAAACCTGTGTTAAATGCATAATTTGACTCCCTGTATTGACTCTGCGTCTGTGGCCCTCTGCTTGAAATATGTTTCAGTATGCGGCCCTCTGTGAAAAAAGTTTGGACACCCCTGCCCTACAACTTCACAAACCCGATGCGATGTGCCCTTACATTTCTCCTTTTTGGTTTTTGCAGGAAAAACTGTATCCTGGCCGACGAAATGGGTTTGGGGAAGACAATCCAGTCCATCACGTTCCTGTACGAGATGTTCAGTCTGGGCATCAGGGGGCCGTTCCTCATCATCGCCCCCCTCTCCACTATCACCAACTGGGAGAGGGAGTTCAGGACCTGGACCAACATGAACGTCATAGTATACCACGGCTCGCAGATCAGTCGCCAGATGATCCTGCAGTATGAGATGTTCTACAGGGATACACAGGTCAGGAATGAACTTAACATCTTTATGGTCCACTGTATTAAGGTTACATAGTGCCCCTTTAACGGGTAAATTGATGGTAGATAATCCATCTAAGGGCACTTACACTAGCCCAATCGTACTATGTCTAACTACAGAAAGCCCCTAAAATGTGGTACATTTGTCCAGTGTGAGTGCAAATGATCCAATCACGCTCCAGCCTTTGGCACAGTTGGAGGAAGTGGGCCAAAGCACAGCACGATTACTTGTATATGCACTCGAGCACTGTCACATGCACTGATGTTGCTCTTAAAGGGAAGTGAATTCTACACTATGAGGACTGTGAGTGTTTATGTCTGATCAGATTTAATCAGATTTCGAATTTTAAATACCATTGAATTTCTCATTTCTCATTCTAAATAAATTCAACTTTTAAATATTCAGCACGTATATTCTCAAGCCTTCAGATTCAACTTAACTATACTTAAAAATTCAGCAAATGAATTCAAATGAAGATAATTCAGACATGTTTTAAAACATTCAAAGTGAGAAATTGAGACGCATTTAAAATCCACGATGTTGTTTAATCCATAAACTGACAGAGGAGTGTATCACAGCAGGAGTCATTTTTGCCTCACTGTAATCGAGATCTTCTTCTTTCAGTTTATTGGTTAGAGATATTCGTGCTGCTAGGCTGGGCTTGTTTTCTCAGCTACAGTGTTAGCACCATTGGTCTATAATAAGAACTGGAATAAAGTGTCATTTTTGGCATCATGCACCAACGAGCCTGGGCCATTGAAACCAATATGGTGCCATGTTCCAGATCTTATTATACTTCCATAGTTAGCACTTAGCATGTAAACAAACAACGCTACAGGATGACGTCACCGGACCGTGGCTCTGTTCATTTGTGTAGATGTGGTGTGGGACATAGAACCCTTCACAGTTCAAAAGGTCTAGTGGGCATCCCCCAAGATTTTCACTTTATCACATTCTTAAAAATGAATCCAATCTACTATGGTATACTAGTGTTTCAGACTTGTTTTTAATGAAGAAATAGACTCCATACTCCATACTATCCTCTGGTTCAGTCCTGGTTTAGTGCTGGTTCAGTCCTGGTTTAGTCCTGGTTTAGTCCTGGCCTGTATGTTGTGTCTGTATTAACAAACTCCAAAAAACTGTTCTCTATAAAGACAATAGAATGTGATTTTCAATATTAAATTGTAGTACTTTCTTTTATATTACCATGTGGCCTTATATCTGTGCAATCCCTCATTGTCCAGGTATGTTCCATAGGGGTCCAAGGCCGTGTACTAGTCTTTGTGATTTTATACTTACAGCTCAAGATCATTCTAACTCTATTCAGGAAAGGTTCATTTCCATCCTGTGAATCTGACATTTTTAGCCTATTAGTATCTGACTTCTGATACAACCCTAGACAGTCAATACAGTGTGCACCGCCAATGTTTAACTGTTAAAGGTGATATATTACAGAAATGCTTTAATAATGTGCTTTGAGTGGCTTGAAAGTGGAAAAGCTCTGTAGAAAAATTTGACCATTTATCATTTAATAATGATTGAACACAAAATTAAGTTGTGTTTGAATTATATCAGTTTAAATAGGCTTCATTAAAAGACATTGATCTGCCATAGCAGTCATGTGGCTAAAATTAGCTTCTCCCCTTTGTTACTGGCAGAAGGTGCAGGTGACACTAGCCCAAGGCTGCACCGAAGGATGCAGCCTTAAATGATAATGTATTTGTACTAACATTTAATAACTATTATATGTATTTGCATATGATATACCATAATTGTGGCATACAAATATAACCAGTACGATATTTGTTGCTTTGGTGCATCTTGTTTACAGATTGTTAAATTGATCTCAAAGGTTACATTTATTTTACATGTTATAAGCCTTTTAATTTTAATTTTGCAATCAATAGTAAACTAGACTTTTTTTTCCCAATGGTTTCTTTTGGTTGCAGGTATATAATAATATTTTTAATAATTATATGTAATGTTCTCTTGTCGTCTCCAGGGTAACACTATCCCCGGCGGGCTGAAGTTCCACGGGTTGATCACCACCTTTGAGATGATCATGGCCGACTGTCCCGAGCTGAAGAAACTCAACTGGAGATGTGTGGTCATTGACGAGGCGCACAGGCTCAAGAACAGAAACTGCAAACTCCTGGAGGGGCTCAAACTCATGAACCTGGTCAGTACCTCCACATGGGACATTCACACAAGAAAACACTGCTGTTGAGTCTCTGGGTAACACAACTTGGCCTTTGTCCAGTCCAGACACAGTAATGAATCTGTTCACAAAAGGAAGGGCATCCACCTCAAAGCATATCGATTCTGCAAAGACTTTTCAGATCTTTCAACTTGTTTCCCCTTTTTCAGAGTTGTATTTGGAGTGATTTGTGCATGTTTGAGTAATCTTTAATTGCTTATCGTCAAGACACCATTTTACCGATCAATCCGCTTTCACCACCACCAGCATACGCCCACTGCTCTGTACTTACTCTGTACTTCAATTTTCTTTTCTTAACCAATGATACACGTAGGATTCGGCAGCGCTGTGTAATCATTATGGTACAAATAAAAAAAAAAAACTGCTAGTTGATAGTGTGATCTGCAGCTATGACACATGACTTTTATCTTTCTTTTTACATATAAATACTGTACACTGTTTTGTAGTAATATCCTACCTAAATACAGCATGAAGCCTGTGCAGTTGTAGTGTTGTGTGTGCAGTTTGAGTCAGATGGATGGTATAAAAGATGTATCATAAAGATACTAAACTTTGTGCTTTTCACATCAACCCATGAACAAGTCTGTGGTCCAAACTCTACTGTGTTTTCAGGAGCATAAGGTGCTGCTGACTGGGACCCCTTTGCAGAACTCTGTGGAGGAGCTCTTCTCTCTGCTCAACTTCCTGGAGCCGCTGCAGTTTCCCTCCGAGAGCGCCTTCTTAGAGGAGTTTGGAGACCTCAAGACCGAGGAACAGGTCAGTGCATTGATACATCAAATTCAAATCTGCAGTTCAATTTCAGGCCTACACCTTCACCGTCTACTGCCCCTATGCGTGCGCCAAGGGAATCATGCAGTTCTTTCAGGAGTCATAGAACTGTAGTTACATTCATAACTTCAGTTTGTCTCTCTCTGCTATATGCAAGACTTTTACTACAATATGTTACTGTTTGGTGGAGGTAGTGTTGTCAAAAGAATAGAAAATCAAACAGGAATCAGTATTAAAACTAGATTCTCATTTGAGCTGGTATCGACTCTAAAAAAGTCACATTCACAGGACGCAACTGAACCTTTTCTGAACAGCTTTAGAATGATCTTGAGCTGTATCAGAACAAGTACAGGACTGTGTGGACTAGTACATGCCCATGGACCTCTCTGGAACCTACCTGTAAGACTAAGAGATTACACAGATATAAGGTCACGTGGTAATATAAAAGAAAGTACTATGATTTAACTTGTAAAATCGCACTGTATCGTGTTTATTTATTATCACTGTGATATTTAAATCAGTGTTAAGCCTGTTCGTTAGTATAGAAATCGATTTTGAAATTTTAATAGTAATGTACAGTTTTATTTTCAAACTGAAGAAGTCACAAAATGAAATAATAATGGCGCTCACAAACATAAGATTCAGTGCAATACGCTATTAGTCCAAGATGTGGAGACACTGGTGTGGTCGTCTTTTTAAAACAAATATTACAATGTTTGTCACTGTCCTTGTCTGTTTTATAAATGGACCATGAGTCCGGAATAAAGATGAATTGAACTGTAAACACTGAAGAGAATATTTTTTGTTTCCTTAAAAAATTTTGATTATTACAGAACTTAGTCATGTGTAATAAGAATAATAGTATTTTGTCTGCTAAATGCCGTAGTGTAGCATTTGTAAAAGAAAAAAAAAATGATGGTAAAAGCATTGGTAAAATTTTGCATTCCACAAGAGCACATGGTCATTAAACATTTATTCTTCTGTAGACTGCTTATGACCTTTGCCCTCTGACCCCTGCCCCCTGTGCTGTTGCAGGTGAAGAAGCTCCAGGCCATTCTGAAGCCCATGATGCTGAGGAGGCTGAAGGACGATGTGGAGAAGAACCTGGCGCCCAAAGAGGAGACGATTATCGAGGTACTCAATGAATCTATTTGGATGGTGACTAAAAGAGTAGTTTTGATAATTATCCTATGTCATTCATTCTACCGGCGCTGAAGTCAACAAAGAAATTATTGGTTGACTAAAGATTTGCCCTGTGCAATTAATCAACTAAAAGGGGGCGTGGTTATAGCAAAAGGTTTCACAATAATCTCTATGATCTGACCATGTTTTTAAGCCAACTGATAATACAAGAAACGTATGAGTTAATTACATATTTATATGAAAAAGACAACGAAATTCACAATTAATTCGCAAATTCTGCCGAACTGACTCCATACCCTCTGCTTTCTTATGTCTGTATAAATCCTTTATAATCACAGTCAAAATAGTCAACCAGGTTTTGGTCAACTTCTATATTTCATGGTAATATAATTAAGTGGTTTACCTACTTAAATTTAAGAAAATGTATTTGTATGTTAGGTCCTATGTGGAAAAATTGACTCTTGTGAGTTTTAAGCCAGATTATAAAGTTCTTACCTCATCAAAATCATCCCTGGAGTTGTGTTTTGTTTCATTCACACATGTTTAAAAAACATTATTAGTCTGTCTGCATCTCCAAAGCTTAAAATGCTCTGTGATGTCATTAAGCAGTAGTTTTCAAGTTAACGACTACTTTTTACCTTTTGTTCAGTAGAGATTGGCAATTCCAGCGCTGAAATGAGGTGTGTGGAGTTTAAAAACACAGTGGTGCACTTGCTGGATCACCACATGACATCACAAGGTGGAACAGTGTTTTCTGTGTGAGAGAAGAACTCAGCCTAAATAAAACAACATTATAACATAGATCAGAAAATATCGCAATATGGGTCCTTTAAAGTTTCTCATAATGTATATGTTTTATATAACCAATACCAATTTCACATATTTGACATTTATAAACCTGAAAAATTTGTTTCATTTTCTTCATTTTGATACAAAAATTATGCAGAGAGGATTTTCCCAAATTGTTTTTTAAATCTGGCTTAGAAAATTATTTTGTAGAATCTGTCAAAAATCTTTTTAAGGTCAAGATGGGAAAGGTGAATGTGAAATGCATTTCTTTCTCATTAACAGTTATTTTATTAATATCCTATTACTGTGGTTTTCTGGTAATAAAAATCAGTAAAATCAGAACAGAATACCTTAATCTTTTTTTTTTTAAATTACAATAACTTATAGCTATATACTTGGTCCTATATTGTGTTTTTGCAGGTGGAGTTGACCAACATCCAGAAGAAGTATTACCGAGCCATTCTAGAGAAGAACTTTTCATTTCTGTCCAAAGGAGCCAACCAGCACAACATGCCCAACCTCATCAACACCATGATGGAGCTGCGCAAGTGCTGCAACCACCCCTATCTCATCACAGGTCTGAGTCCACAACACGGACACCTCACCGGCCTCGTAGCACAGCTGTCCAAGTCATTTTTGGGCCAAATTCAGTTTTCAGTCCCATTCTACTCTCCATACCCTGCTGCATCTGTGGGTATCTGTATTCAACCAATCAGAAAGAGTTTTACAGCCAAAAAAACCCCTACAAACTATCCCAATCATCTCACTGACAGACTGTTTCTTTTAGTAACGGTATATAGCCATGAATGTCACTTATGTTTTCAATAGTAATGTCTATGTGATGATCTAAACTAAGGGTTAATATGGCAACTATAACCAAATCTAAACCCAGAACATTTTACTAGACTGGACCACTTATTCTGTTCTTTTAATTAGTGCAGTAATTTACCAAGAAAACATTAATATTCCCTATTAGATTAATATTTAATTGTTACAAATCACATTTTCTAAAGGCAACTAGGGATCTGCAACCACTACTACGACAATTACTACTTCTGTGACACTAAAGAGCAGTACTGCTTCTACTAAAGTATTCCACTACTAGTTCTACTTCTGTACTACTGACATTGCTACTACTACTACAACTAGTAGTACTGCTGCTGCAACTAATACTGCTGCTGTGATTTTATTCCACAGCTACTACTCTACTACTATAGGTATTACTTCTACTATGCTGTGAAGTATTTGCCTACTACTTCAACTACTACCACTCTACTACTGCTCCAGTTACTACTTGTCCAGCTAGAGTTATATATATATGGCTGATATTTGCTTTCTGTTCACGATCTTCCATCAGCTTTAAAGGTTTTTTAAATTTTTGTTCAGGCAAAATAACTAATTGTCTGCACATAATACTGCTTATAATTGGAACTTGTTTATCGAGCCAATTTCACACCCATTTAAAATTTTTTCGCTCAACTTTTGACACTAGAAATATGTTACTATTTCTACTACTACTACTACTATTACTGCTATTACTGCTACTATGTTATTATTCTACAACTACAACTACCACGCTACTGTGGATTCTTATGTACTTACTTCTCCAACTACTGCTACAGCTACTACTTGTTCACCTACAGAGTTTCAGATTGGGCGATATATTCATTTGCTTTCTGTTCACCATCTTCCTTCAGCGGGCTCTGGAGCTTTAAAGAGTATTTTTGTTCAGGCAAGATAACTAATTTCCAATACTTAATGCTGCTTATAATTGGAACTTGTTTATCTAGCCAATATTAAACCCATTGACTGTCTGAATTTGGCTCGAGACACACTGCAGCGAGTGATGAACAGATTGATGTCCCTCTGCATAAAAAAATACAGAAAAATGTCATTCTGGACTAGCTGGCAAAGTTAACATATGTTGTCGCACGGTTATAATGATTCCCCAATAACGCTAGATACATTTCTGCTTTCCACCGCCACAGGAGCCGAGGAGAAGATCTTGGAGAGTTTCCGTAAGAGCCACAGTCCAGATGCTCCGGACTTCCAGCTTCAGGCCATGATCCAGGCTGCGGGAAAACTGGTGCTCATCGACAAGCTGCTGCCCAAGCTGCTGTCAGGAGGCCACAAGGTCCTGGTCTTCAGCCAGATGGTGCGCTGCCTGGACATCCTGGAGGACTACCTCATACAGAGACGGTAAAGCGACACGGCACTTTGAAAACACTGGGGGGTAGAAAGAAGGTATACAGTAGTCCCTCGTTTTTTGTAGGGGTTATGCTCTAAAAATAAACCGCTATAGACAAAATCTGCGAAGTAGTTATATATAGTTATTATATATGTTTTATATGTTGGCTGTAAAACCCCTCACCACACACTTTATACACCTTTCTCACATTTCTCTCTTGTTTAAACACTCTCAAAGTTCAAATCTTCGTATATTACGTTCCCCTTTTCTCGATGATCGCTTTAAATGTGTTGTTCATTATTATATCGATATTGTGGGTTTTGTCGGCGCGAGAAAAGTTTCAAACATACAGCACTTCAAATTTACAAATGTTCAATTGCAAAAGTGTGACTCTGAGGAGGAGACTGATTGACAAAGGTTTACAGTCCCTCAGCCAATCAGGACGCAGAACACAATGCACGTTCATACACTGTTAAAAAGCAGGCAAAATTGCACACAAAAAAAAAATTCCACGAAACAGCAAGACCGCGAAAGCGACCTGCGATATAGCGAGGGACCTCTGTACAATGTTGGACTTAGGGCTGCATGATCTTGTAGTTTGTTGGACAGATTTTGTGGTTGTGGTTAAATAGTCGTGCTTGGAAGGTCAAAAATAGCCTCAAAAGCTAAAAATACTAAATAATAATTAATTTCCCTAATGTTGTGGTTAAAATGAAGATTATAGTCTAAAACTGTCAAAAATGTTTCTTATGAATTGCGTACTACTCATTTTCACCCTCCTTTAATCTGAAATCATTTCAAGTACCCCCTGCTAAGTGCAAACTCCAGGGGTCCCTATTCATTGAGAAACACATGTACAACACTTAGCATAGTGAGATCTCTACTACAACTCATTTATATGCTGTATATTGGTACCTATTTTTTCTAAACCTATTATTCCTTTTATTCACATGTGATCAGTTGGGTTTTTTTTTTTTGTTTTTACTCAAGGACCACTCAAGTTCATATACAACATTTAAAAACAGACAAAAGACAATTGTGATACCTAAAAGAGCATACCCCTTACTCTTCCCTTACGTCTTCCCTGCAGTTACACATACGAGCGAATAGACGGTCGTGTGAGAGGAAACCTACGCCAAGCCGCCATAGACCGCTTCTGTAAACCCGACTCGGACCGCTTTGTGTTCCTGCTGTGCACCAGAGCCGGAGGTTTGGGCATCAACCTGACCGCTGCAGACACATGTATCATCTTCGACTCTGACTGGAACCCACAGAACGACCTGCAGGTACAACTGCATTTTCAGACATCTTTAAAGGCCTAAAATAGTTGATATCTGGAGGTAACGCAAATGAAATACTACTGTCCCCGTAATAAATTGAGTGTTACTTAAAAGGAGACTGTTGATGAACGAGGATGTTTAACAGATTGCAATGTGAAACTATTTCTTGTAGGTTACCCATATAAAAGCAAAGAAGAAAAGTTTTAATAATGTATCTTGTGATTAGGGAAGCACGGATCCGATATGGTGTATAAACATCGGTGCCGATACTGAAGAATTTGTTGCATTGGATATCAGCTTTCCAAATACAGATTAAGCAAATATCCTGGTTGGACATATAAATTCTAAGAAAACTATTACAGATGGCCCAGAAAGTCTCATAATGACTGAACTTTTAGTCATACAAAGCTGTTCTGTAGTTACATGAGGGATGAATATAAGCTGCATAACATATTTGGAGAAGTTCTGATGTGACATAATGTGCAAAGGCAATGTATACAGAAAATAAATGTGCAAATTTTCATACATTTCTAACACAAAATTTGGATTTAAAAATGTTTATTATATTGTTATCATATGTACGAGACTCTGCACATAATTTATGAATTAGAAATCTATGGGAATAAGTTCACTAAATATTTAATAATACTTAACTACATTTATTTTTTTTATTTTTTTATTATAAAAAGCCATAAGGGCGACTAAATAAGCCCAAAACTCCTCATTTGATAATCTTCTGATTTTAACTTGCTTGGATAATTTTATAGAATTTCCACATAATCACATATTTTTTGTGTACTATATTTATTTCTTTAAAAAAATGTGTGTTGTTTTTCAGGCCCAGGCACGCTGTCACCGGATTGGTCAGAGTAAAGCAGTGAAAGTGTATCGCCTCATCACCAGAAACTCTTATGAGAGGGAGATGTTCGACAAGGCCAGTCTCAAACTGGGACTGGACAAGGCCGTGCTGCAGGACATCAACCGCAAAGGCAGCCTCAACGGGGTCAGACATCACTCTAAAGTCTTTTACCACATGCCGTCATATTGGTTCTAGCTGCTAATTTAAATGAATGTTAAGTCCGAAGGAAACTTGCATTAACCAAATACTCAGTTTTAAAGGCGCTGTATCTGATTTTTACTGTCTTAAAAAATGTGAAAAACCAGAACTATTTCATTTTAAATGGTTGGTAGTGGTCCTGAATTGTTCCTCTCTTACCTTATGCATTCTGAGCATCCTAACTATTCATTGCACTTTTCTCTCAGAAACCGGAGCGGCGATTCAACAACTAGCATGCCAACGCACACTTCTCTCTCTCGACTCTCGGATAATAAATCGCTGTATTATTATATGCAGACAGCACACAGCAGACAAACGTTGACCTCAAGAGCTGCTTATGGAATATATGTGTACTGGGGAAGACACATTTTGCTCAAATACATGGGAAAAAACTTGTACGGCCTTAAAATCCTTTTAGCCCCGCCCACTTAGTCCTTTCTGCCGCTGTCATGTCGCATCGTGACACAGAAACAGCTGTCTGGGATAGTGTCCTGCACTTGTTTTCTTATAGTTCTCCAATCTCTGTTCTTTTGTCACGCTCGAAAGTTCACCATTGTGCCCACGTATTGTTGGCAGTTGATTCCCATGATGCTTAGTAACAATGTGCCTGATTGCACAAAAAGAGGTGACCCTGCCAGTCCACAACAAAATGCACACATTATTTATTACAGTCTCAGTTTATGTATGTAGCTGTTTTTACTCTACAACATAAAGTCAAGAGCATTTATATTGATTCGATTAAATTAATGTCGCTGTTGCTGTATCATCTAATGCTGTTGTCTCGTGTAGGTGGCGCAGTTGTCCAAGCTGGAGGTGGAGGACCTGCTGAAGAAGGGCGCGTACGGAGCCCTGATGGACGAGGAGGACGAAGGCTCCAAGTTCTGTGAGGAGGACATCGACCAGATACTTCAGAGGAGAACCCAGACCATCACCATCCAGTCTGAGGGCAAGGGCTCCACCTTCGCCAAGGTACAAACAGGGCGAGGGGTCACAGCGCTGATACTGGTCTTTGGTTTGATAATAAAAAGTAGCACGGAGATGATTTGTAAAACAGTTCGTATGCACAGGGGTATACATATACAGAGTGATGACAAGTTAGCACCGTCGCCATAACAACTAACAATTCATAAAATAATTTTGAAAGGTGAAAAGTGGACAAAAGTGTGCTTATAAACAGGACTATCCCTTCCTACCTACCCTTGTATTTCTTCTGATCTAACAGTATGTAGATAATAAGTGTGTGCTGTTTTTTTTTCATAGCCAGTTATTGTACATAAATAAATAATTAAATTGTGTTTTTGTTATTACTTTAACTTTTTTTGTCTTTTTGTTTTTTAGGCCAGTTTTGTGTCGTCTGGAAACAGGACAGACATTTCTCTAGACGACCCAAACTTCTGGCAGAAGTGGGCCAAGATCGCTGAGGTGGAGATCGACTCCAGGTCTGAGAAGGTACAGGAAACCCTCAGCGGAGACACACTTTTACATGCAAATGTGTACAGGAAATAACCCTAAAAGCTCTGCACTGGATTTTTATTGTCGAAAAAGTTGTTCATTTAACAGTTTGCATTTATTCCTGATGCATTCCGTACATTCAATTATTGCTTCATAATTAGATCTGTAGATTTTATCTGTTCTGGGCTGAAAGACTTAATGCTCAAAAAAAATCTACAGCCAAAAATCTTACCATCCACAGACCAAAGTAGTAGGTTTTTTATATATTTGCCTTGCCGTTGTGTCCGATAATGAGTGTTTACCGATACTGATTATATACTAATATTTTTAAATCTGTGTCAAGGCCCAGTAATTGAAATTAAGATGAATATAAGTCCACAAATAAGCTTTTCCCTAATATATTTTTTTTCTTGGATATAAAACAAATGGTTGTACTTTTTATGATTATGTACAGCCAGTCCCTTAATTTTCATACATGAAACCCAGACACAAAAAATCGAATTCCATTGTTACTTTTGTCAGTGCCAAGGCATAAATTTAAATACCTTGCATAAAACAGGTCGATTTTAACAATGAAATCCACAGCTAAATGCAGCAGAGAACTGTGTAAAGAGCATCCACATTTGAGATGCATGGTTGCAAAAAGCCTGGTTGCCTCCCGCCAGCTCCAGCAGATGGGAGCTCTTAATGAATGAAGTACACATGCTGCAGTTTTAGGCCATGTGCGACTCGTGAGCAGAATACCTCATCATTATGATCCTTACATGCCCCCTTTCCCTTTTTCTGAACATATTCGTCACTTTTTTTCAGAATTGTGTTTGAAAATTTGACTCCTGTGAGCTTTAAGCCATGTTATAATGTTACCTCCTCAAAAACAGAGCTGGAATGTGTATTTTGTTTCACTCACATGTGAATAATCTACTTCTCCAAAACTCAAAATGCTCTGTTCCACCTTGTGATGTCATGAAGTTGTAGTTTTCAAATTAACAGCTGCCTTCGTATCTTTTGTTGAGTAGAGATGGGAAATTCTAGGGCTGAAGTTGTCCGAATGATTTTAGTGAAGGTGTATGGAGTTTAAAAACATAGTGGAGCACTTCCTGTATTACCACGTGACATCACAAGGTGGAACAGAGTGTTTTCTGTGTTTGAGAGAAGAACTACTCAAGATTAGTGTGTTTAACGTGTGAGAATAATACAAAATGCAACTCCAGATATGTTTTTGATGAGGAAACAACATTATAACATAGATCACAGAATAGCGTAATACGAGCCCTTTAATTATATAGCACAGTTTCGCACCACATGTTTGAACGCCCCATTTTTCTAGTGTATTTGAGTTCAATTTGCCTGACCCCAGTGCGGATATACTGTATAAGCAGCTCTTGAGGTCAACATAAGTGCATGCCACGCTGTCTGCATCTAATTAGAAAGTGTGTGTTAGCATGCTAGCTGTTGTTAGCATTACCATCAGGGCAAAACTCCGCTCTGGCCTTGGAAAGTTATCTCCACTTCACACTTTAAAAACTGCGCCTCTGGTTCAAACAAGGTATTTAGGCTTTGGAGTGTCCTCTGTTGTCAATGAACAATGAGCATTAGGCAACGTGACTGTTATACTAATAGAGACACAATTTGACCGCTAAAATGCTCAAAACGAGGCCGATGATGGTTAATGGACTGCACTAGAGACTTTCAAGTTTCTGATCTATTACGTGGGGAAAAGTTAGTGTGAGTTCTGAAGAAGACCTTAAACAGGGTTCAATGAAACAAGTGTAAATGAAGTAATTTCAGGTATATTTTTGATGAGGGAATAGTGTTATAACTACACCTGTCATAATAACATATTTTGAAGTTTGATATAATGCTGAAGTAAATATAGATGATTAACGATAATACTGAAACTAATTTATGCCACTAACACAATAACCCAAGAGCAGATTTATACCATAAAAAACAATTCTAAATCTATAGTATTGTTAAAAATCATGAGCTGCAATAAATAAATGGCAGACAGAAACACTTTAGTACTTAGTTTGCGTCTATAATGAGTCATAGATGTTATTATTCAGCCTTTTATAGCTTGAATATTATCATCTAGCCAAAAAATATAAGTCGATATAGTGATTACAGGCCTTGTTATAACGTGTTTGAAAGGTCAAAAATGTAAATCTTCATCATAGAATTAATAATAATAATAATAATGATGATAATAATAATAATAATAATAATAATAATAATACATTTATTTGAAAATTAATATTACAACATGATTTCCAGGAAAAAAGGAGATATTTAAAACAACCAGGGAGCAATAAATAGACATAATTATTGGCTCTGTGAACAACAGCGCCTAGCAACCTCAGTGTTAGCGTCACTACTTCCTAATTTTCCTAATTTCCTAATTTTATCTCTATGAGGTTTTTGCTGAGTCACACTAAAATGAATAAATATGTCTAATATTACCATGGACAGTGACTCTAGGCTGCATGTCTCTGACAACATGTCAAAGATTAAACAAATGAGGTGAAAACTACCCCAGAGGACACGTCTGTGTTCAGAAAGGCAGGTGTTTGTGTTACTGCTAACGCTAATGCTAATTTTGAGGCATGAAAAAGATTAAAATAACACCACAAACTGAAATAATTTACACATAAAGCAATCCAATACTCATTAATCAATTTTAATTTTAATGGGTTCTTTATTTTATATTTTATGCTTCTAATAAAAATTAGCATTAGCTTTGAGACACAGTGAGCTAGCATGCTCCTGTGCACAGAGCCTAGTAACACTCTGTACAAATGTGTTTTTAAAAGAGATTTGAAGGAGTTCAGTGAGGATTCTTGCTGCTGAGTTGATCCCCGAGTAAAGGACATGGCAGTATCAATCCATGACAAATGAATATGTGTCCTTTAAGTCTGTACTTACATTTTACTGTATATACAAGCCGAAGAACCAAACAAAGTCAGACGGAGAGTTTGAGGAAGGAGAAATCGCTCTTCACTGTACCACACGTCTCTGTCCCATTTAAGCAGACTAAAACAAAAAGACCAAACACTGTAAATTTAGTACTTTGATGGAGGTGCATGTTCAAATACTTTTTCTACTAAGACCCATCGTTAGCTAATTTTTGATCTCTATAACTTTTTGTCGTTGTTCCCTCTGTCCAGGAGTCGCTGGTGATCGACACTCCACGCGTGAGGAAACAGACGCGTCACTATAACTCGTTTGAGGATGACGAGCTGATGGAGTTCTCGGAGCTGGACAGTGACAGTGAGGACAGGCCGTGTAGGACCAGGAGGCTGGGGGAGCGGGGCCGGAGGTACCTGAGGGCCGAGTGCTTCAGGGTGGAGAAGAACCTGCTCATATTCGGGTAAGATACAAAGTACAGAAATATGAAACTAGGAAAGTGTGTCTGTGATTTAACATGTGATTATAGATGACGCTGCACTATATGCATTTATTACATACACATAATATTTGGCTTTTACTTTTGTATAGAATAAACGTAAATCAAAGTTAAATCTGTAAACTGGACAAAACATTGTAGGAGTGAAGTGATTATTATTTTTATCTTTGGACTATCTTACATCAGTTAATTATTTTTGTTTTTTAGTCAAGTTTTATTCAACAAACGAAGGATATTTAATTATATTTCACAGTTGCATGAGCCATGTACCACGTGTTTAAAGGCCCTGCACTCAATTTTTCCCATGCATCTGAGCAAATATGTCTTGCCCCTGTACAGATATATTGTATAAGCAGCTCTTGAGGTAAAAATTAGTTGTTGTTAGCTTTACCGTCACAGCAAAACTCGCTCTGCCCTCAGAACGATGTGAAAAATGGTTGTAAACTCATCGTGCTGAATAATTAAAATGCGTGGAATGCATAAGCTAAGTGAGGAATAACTTTGGACCTCTGCAAAATGTTTAAAATGAACTAGTTCTGTTTTCACATTTTTAAAACTAGAAAAAAATTAGGTACAGGAAGTAAAATGTGTCCTTAGAAAATGAGTTTATAATAATAAAGTTAAGTGTTAAGTTAACCCTTTGACCAAATTGTTGTGCATAAAAACACAATAAAATAAAAAGCTTTAGACTTTGTCTCTGCCATAATGGTGCCCACATTGAAGCGTTCCAGTTTTATCAGACAGTTATTGTACACGCCGGATGACCTACTTCCTGTTTTATTTTTCAGCTGGGGTCGATGGAAGGACATCCTGAACCACGGGCGATTCAAATGGCATCTTGCAGAGAGAGACATGGAGGTGATCTGCAGGTGAGTAATAATAATGTAAAACACGCAATAGTTAAGATCAGGTTTTCAAAACCCACACAGATTATTAGACGGGATACTTTTCAGGATGAGATTGTGATTTTGACATTTATAATTTTTAAATGAGCAGTTGAGTTCACAATTTTGGCCCCACCATTTTTTATTTACTTTGTCTAATGTTTTTTATTTTTGCTTTGCTTTTGGAATTACATCTTCTCAAAATGTGTTTCCCTTGTAATACTTAACTCCCTTTTTGTCCAAGTCAAATGTAAATGTGCAAAAAATGTCACAAAATCTCATATATACACAAATGAGACCATTTTAACTCCAGAGATCCTGTGGCACAAGATCTTGTCCCAGTGTAAGAAAATGCAACTAATAGTTTCATTTCATGTTTTCATTTCATCTTCAATGTCTGAAAAAAAAAAACTGTAGTTGGTATCATCGTGTCCATGGGCAACATTTCACTAAACATGTATCTGTATTGTTGCTGTGATTGATGTTGGTTTGAGGAGCCATAGGCCTCAGTTGGCAGCCACATTCTGTCCGACTGCCACACGGGCCGGCTGCTGTTAATGAACCACCAACGAGTGTGACTGAGGGAAAGAATAATGCACCCAGTTGTAAAGCCACTTTTTGTTTTTCAAAATTGCTTTTATAAATCAAATGTATTATTTTTGTAAGTAAAAAAAAAAAAATACAATATGTTTTTATTTCTCCAAACTACTTTGAAGGAGACACAGCCATATGTCTGCTATAATCTGGTGGAGTTTTTGTCTTTCAAGTCAGTGAGAATGTACTAACACCGTCGCAAGAGCTCCCCTGGACCCCAGTCTTCTGTATATCTCCATCTTGAAACCACTAACCACTCATCTGAAGATAGTGAAGCACAGAACTTAGCCAGAGAAAAGAAATGGTTTGAGAGGGGAGTTAAAGAAGCGATTTTTGTTAGGAAAGACAATCCTTCCTTGAACAGGAATGGGGGCCTCAGATATAATCTGTCCTCCCTTTACAATTCTATCCTCAGACCCAAAACAAACAAAGGAAACAAAGAAAACAATAGAACGAGCTAGGGCCATTAAGGCTGAATGGATGCCCATCAGGCTGAAACTGTACACAATAGCTGTTTACAGTGTCAGTATAAACGGATAGATATAAAGCACCAGTAATCTGACCAGAACTGAAGAAGCAGCTTGGATGAGCAGTGAAACGTCTTCACTCCTACAACTTCTTGTCCAGTTGACAGATTTATCTTTGGCTTTTTACTCAGTGAAGAAAAGATGTAATTTTGAATTTTCCTATAGATTTAAATATGATCCTTACTTGTTGATTTTATGTTACTATATAATTTCTAAAGCTCTAAAGCCATATCACTATGGGTTGTATTTGTCTTTGGTACAGCGTTCTTACCCCATGTTTCATTATGTAAACTGAAAGTTGTTTGTTTTGTCCCAGGGCTCTGCTTGTGTACTGCCTCAGACACTACAAAGGAGACGACAAGATCAAGAGCTTCATCTGGGACCTGATCGCTCCCACCAAAGACGGACAGGAGGACCAGACCCTGCTCAACCACTCCGGTAAGACATACTACGCAACATGTAGAATGGAAATTGTTGCAATACATGAACACATGTAGACATTTTAGTTTTTTTCAGTGTTAATACTGCTGAAGTCAGTGGTGTTGTTTTATCGATTCACAATGGGTCAGAAAAATTGTAATTTGCTTCTTTGTTTTGTAAAGAAAATTCTGTGTGAAATGTTTTGTTCTTATCTGGCTCTGTTTGTTCCAGGTTTGTCGGCCCCAGTTCCTCGCGGCAGGAAGGGGAAGAAACTGAAGACCCAGGGGGGAGGGGAGGTGGAGAACGCAGACTGGCTGGTCCACTGTAACCCTGAGCTGGTGCTGCAGGACGAGAGCTACAAGAAGCACCTCAAACAGCACTGCAACAAGTGAGTCCTGCTCTCTCAATACAAGATAATATACACTGACGCTAGGAGCATATTAGTCACATTTTGTTCTATCAAAAATGAATCATTACACTCAAAAATATATTTTTTCTCATACACATCACTAGTGTTGTCAGAATCCTAAAATTTCAAACTCCTTTTCAATACTAAGGAATAGACTTGATGCTCGATACTGATTCTGATACCATGATGATTATAAAAAAAAGCATTAGAATGTGGTTTTCAACATTAAATTGTGGTATTTTCTTTTATATCACCTTATATCTGTGTAATCCCTCAGTCGTCCAGGTAGGTTCCGTAGTGGTCCATTATTTGTCCTGATACAGCTCAAGATCATTCTAAAGCTATTCAGGAAAAGTTAATTTCTGTCCTGTGAATGCACATTTTTTAGTATCGATACTTGCTAAAATGAGTATCTAGTTTCAATACTAGTGTTATTATCGATTAGTGTTTGATTTTTCTATGATTTTGACAACTCTACACATTACTAAGATATAAGATATTTAACTTGAACTAGGACTTTTGATCATGAAGGCAACAATTATGATTTAAAGCGGCTTTACCTAACTTTTCTAGTGGAGGGTAAACCACCTGCTGTTATTTCTTTTCCTAGAATGTTCCGCTGTATGGCATTAAACTGACATATAATCATGGATATTCCCAGATGCCCAGGCCAAGATCGGATTACTTACAGTAACAGACTTGTTTTGTGTATTTTTTAGCACCTGTAATTGAATAAATCTCAGTTTAATGCCATATTGGGCAACATTCCAGGTAAAGCAATAACATCTCCATGGAGACAGCCTGTCCAAAAAAGTCAGATAGTGCATCTTAATAAACTAGACGTGCTCTGACACTGATCTTCTTGAGTTCATTGGGTCATGAGGCCAGAAAGTCTCCAAAACTACAACAGAGCATCACAACAGATTTTAAGTTATTTTAATTTTTTATGACCAGCACTACAACATTTTGTCAAGACAAGGTTCACATTTGTTGTTTGTGTCCCCAGGGTGCTGTTGAGAGTGCGGATGTTGTACTACCTGAAGGTGGAGGTTTTGGGAGAAGCAGCTACTCAGGCCCTGGAGGGGGTTCCTGCCAGGTAATGGATTCAAAGTGACAAAAGTACAAGAGTAGAGTAACCAAAAATTGCACTGAAGTAAGATTAGTGTTACTCAAGTGGAGGTACAAAGTAGTGGTTTGAGAAATTATTCAAGTAAGAATAAAAACGTGTTTGGGAGGCTATCTGCAAGTAATCAAAGGATATACCTCAAGTCAAAATTCAGAAAAAAACATATTCATATCTGAAAGAATCGTACAAGAAATGTTTAAATTATGCAATATTGTCAACATAAAGTTTTTGCCATTTGTATTCTTCCAGACAATGGGAAAGATCACCAAAACTTTTTCTCAAGTGTAAAAGTACAATTTTTTAAAAGGTTATTTAAGTCGGTGTAAATGCATCTAAGTACTGCCCGCTTTTACTTGTAGTCCTGACTTTGCTGAGTACTGACAGAGATTGTTTGTGCTGACAGTAAACTTGAGGTCACTCTCCCGGACATCGACTACATTGAGATTCCTGCCTCGTGGTGGGACGTAGATGCCGACAAGTCTCTGCTCATAGGAGTGCATAAACATGGTAAAGGCAGATTTATATTATATTTATATATATTACATGTATTGTATTAAGGAACTGTAGCCTCTCCAGTTACTATTGTCTAATCCACTTTGTTACTGTATTAAATGTCCTATATTACACAAAATAGACTCTTCTGAGCTTTAAACCAGAACGTTGTTACCTCCTTAAAATCATACCTGGAGTTACATTTTGTTTCATTCACGCATGTTTGAGTAACCCTTTATTACTGGTTCATCTACATCGCCAAAGCTCAAAATGCTCTATTCCACCTTGTGATGTCATGAAGTGGTAGTTTTCAAGTTAACAGCTACTTTTTACCTTTAGTTAAAGATTGGCTGTCCCAGGGCTGAAGCTGTATCAAGATTTGAGAGAAGAACTCAGTTTAAACCTGCAGTGTTTGTGTGTTAAACATGTGTGAATGAAACGAAACACAACTCCAGGTGTGTTTTTAATAAGGAAACATTATAACATAGATCTGAAAATGGAGTAATATGGGCCCTGTAAGCATAAGCGCGTTCCTGTGACTAGTGATAATCCTCACCTAAATGGTTCATTTTAATGCCCACAGTAACCAGGGAAAACGTAATTAATTAATGTTCTGTTACTCTTGCCTTGTTCAGGTTATGAGCGGTACAATGCAATGCGAGCAGACCCAGAGCTGTGCTTCCTGGAGCGGGTGGGGATGCCTGATGTCACTGCTCTGTCGGCTGAACAGGGAGGAGCTGAGGCCAGTGGAGACGCTGCAGAGAGGTACAGGACCAAGGCAATGTTCAGTCTGTGCGTATACAAAAGTGTTTATACTGTCAAAAGTTTTTTGGCGCCGCTTAAGCTAAAGAGCCGCCGCTTACGCTAAGGAGCCACTACACACTATGGCTATGGTTGTCCAAAGAAAACTGATACCCAGATATTAACTGACACTAAGACTAATATTGGAAGTAGATAACCATATAAAGTATGGTTCTAGTATCTAGTATATAAAGTATTGCTGATAAAAAAAAAAAAAAAAGAGCCAAATGTAACCGTTTTTAGAGTGATCTTGATTTTCCACGTGGTAACATGGTTTAAAGTTACATTCTGTTGTCTAAAAATGCTTTTATTACCATTCGAGTATCAAACCTTTTCCCTTAGAATCAAAATTGAGCTTGAAATTTTTGTCTCATACTACTAGTTTTATATCTCCACTAGCAGAAATTAGTTAGGCTCTACCGTACAAAATAAAAATGAAGTGCTTAGACTATTATTCTATCAGTAACCCCAGATGCAAATAAGGCCTAATGCTGTCTGTACAACCCACACGGTGTCACCATTGTTGGCATTGGTTTGTTGTGTCTCAGCCTTCACACGGAGCTTGTGCAGGAGGAGAGTGGGCCGAGTGGAGCGTCTGTCGACAAACAAACAGCTTTGGCGATGACAGGCCCTGTGTTGTTTACACCAGTGTGGGCTCCCGCTGCCAACGCTACTACAGACATCACAGCATCATTTAAGAGGCAGATTTAGTCTCATTCATACACATTTAAATATCCTGTTATGTCATCACCTTTTACCAAACAATGCTCCTGTGTGTTTTTTAAAGTTTGTAGACTTTATTTTAGAAAGTGATTTTGTTAGGTAATTGTTTCAGTTTATTTCACATTTACCATTCTCAGAAAATCCTAGAGCCTTCCTCCTTTAGCTTCCTATATTGTATTTTGCTAATTAAATGTGTAACTGTTCTAGAGAATCTGTTTGTCTCACCGATGTTATTGCTTTGCCTGGAATGTTCCACTGTTAAACCTCTACCTTAAACGTCTATCATTTATTCAGTAACTGGTGTTTTATTGTAAAAAAAAAAAAAAAAAAAAGAAAAAATACTACTTGGTGTCTCCTGCTTGTCTCCAAGGAAATGTTTAATGTGATACTGTGGAACTTTCCAGGCAAAGCAAATATCTCCATGGAGACTAGAAGGTGGCAGACTTTGCATTAGAAGTTACACAGTGCACCTTTAATATCCTCGAAAACTGTCAAGCGATGGACTTGATAATATTTATGACAATGTGATAGTTTGACAGTAGTTACTTTTTAATTATAATGTAATATAGTACAGTCCCAGGCTCACACTGGCCCAACCCAACCATTGCCAAGGATGGAAAACCCTCAAAGCCCGGTACGTTGTCCAGTGTGAGTGAAAATGATACAGTCATACTCCGAGAGTTTGGTGATGTTGGAGAAAGTGAGTCAAAGCACGTCACAGTTTCTTTTGTACGAGCATGACTTAAATGTGCTTTACGAGGCCTGGGTCATGTGCGCTGATGTTACTCATAACTGATGAAAAAACTCCTAGTATGTAAAAGGCTGTTCATGCCTCTGGGCTCATTTTCTCAGCTGCAGTGTTAGCTCTTCAGCGCTACATGTCAACAAACATCGCTCCGTGATGATGTCACCGTGGCTTGGTTCATTCGGGCAGGTGTGAGTGCAGAACAGAACTCTCCACAATCGTGCTTGAGCCTAGTGTGAGTGTGCTAGGTTAAGGTATTTTCTGGCTGTGCTTTACCTGTTCCACATAATACATTGTCACAAACTCTTCTGCAGACTTTGATGGCGAGCTGGAGGTAATTGTAAATGACAGACACTTAACGCTGTACCTTCATCTCAAAGAGGAACTCCACAGGCACAGCGCATGAAAGCAAATGGTTTAACAAGGGCCATCTAAACACTCAAACAGGGTGATGGAGGAAATGTGTGCCCAAGGACTTGACAAAACCTATTAGTATTCAAGAAGGAGGTCTGGTCTATCTCTAGTTGATGTCCTGGAGTTGTTTTTTTCTGAACTTTTTTTTTGGTTTTTGTTTCTGTTCTGAGTTTTCATGTTTCTCCCTGTGTCTGGGTGGGTTTCCTCCGGGCACTCCAGTTTCCCCCATCAACCCAAAACATGCACACTAGTTAAAATCCTCCAGCTAAGATAGTCCTGACCAAGACCGGCTCAAGATCTGGAGATGAGTCCCTGGCGCATTGGGAAGGTCAAATACAAAAGATGTATTTCACTACTTGGTGAAAGTTTATACCAACAACTTGAGCGATCCATATACATAAATGTAATATCTACAAAACATTAAAAAAAAAAAAAATGATACAGGCTCTAATATAGTGTGGGTGCAAGTGAAATAATTATGGTTCATATGCAGTAATTGGTATAAATTATAACCGAAAATGAACTTAACTTTTTGTTTGGAGTTTTTGTCTTGAATGTTTCCATCCTGACTTCAAGTAAGTTTCCGCATCTGCCTATTGTTAAATTGTGTTAAGTTTCAGTTTTCTTTTGTCATTTATCCAGAGATTTAATCTAAACATTTTGTGAAAATAATGACTTTTTGTGATGTCGGGAATAAGAAAGTCTAAAATTTGCGTTGTTTTTGTTTTCAGTAGCTCTTATATGCTTTTATACACAAGTTACCTTACATAATTATTGAATCCTATTTCTTTCTTTCCTAGTGGTAAAACAGAGGAGACGAAGGAGGAAGCCGAGAGCAAACCTGATGGAGGAGAGGAGCGTGAGGAGAATGGAAAGGTGAAAATTAATTTTATCACAATTAAGATGCAATGAACTTTAATCGAGTATATTGCTTTGATTTGCTGAACTTTTTGAAATTTGAAGTATTTCATTCTGTACTTGATTTATCAGATATATTTGAGCATAATGTGTCTCCCCCAGTACAGAAATATTGTGTTGTAGCTCTTGAGGTCAAAATAAGTAAAATAAGCTGTGTCTTACCTGCATCTAATTAAAAGGCTGCAAAGATCTTTTCTTTTTTTTTTTTTATGGTCCAATAATCAGGAAGTGTGTGTTAGCATGCTCACAGCAATACTCCACTCTGGTCTCTGAGAGTTGTGAAAAGCACTCATAAACTCCTAGTGGTGAATAATTAGGATGCTCAGAATGCATAAGGTAAGTGTGGAATAACTTTGGACCACTTCAAAGTGTTTAAAAGGAACGAATTCTACGACGAGTTTTATGACAGTAAAAAACAGGTGCATCACCTTTAATATACTTTATCTAATTTGGTCTGTCTGGTTACGTCAATACCCAACCGTGTCCATATCTAGTTATAGCTAGACTATTTATAAAACTTTATTGACACAGTGTGAGGCAGACAGAGGGCAAAGGGCAAAGTTTATTAACAAGCAGGACGGCAACAGTGACAAGAGCAGGAGGGGGGTTGACATCGTCACACACTTTTTCATATATATAGCTACATGCCATGACCAAATACCCAAAAATAAGAAATGCTGCTTTTTTAGTGTTTTTCTCAGATATATTTTGCATATGAATTTGTGCCAACATAATGATAATTTGATATAGATATGCTCCCTCTAAAATAATAATAGGGACCTAAAAGGGACTATACACATTTTCTTTCATGTCATAAAATAATATTTGTCTTGCCCCGGTACAGCTATATTGCAATAGCAGCTCTTAGGGTCAAAATGAGGTCTCTGTGTGCTGTCTGGATCTAACTCGGGACTCAAAATTTTCTGTCACTATGATGCATTTCCAACAATTGGAGAAATTAGGGAAACAATTCCGTCAATACGTAATGTAAACTTTTTTTTTTTTCCTGCCCCGGCCCAATAAGCCATCTTTCATTTACATCCACATTAGAGTTTTGATTCTTAGCCCGCTGGGGTCCACTATAGTGTATATATAAAACTGCGTCCCTTGTATTCGTCCGCTGCCACATGTGCTCTTCAAGCGTGACGATTGACAGCAGCCCCATTGCGCAGAGTTCAGCCACCATGATGTTTTTTCTCTCTCTCTCAATTCAAAATGATTAATTCCCGGTACACATGGCTACATACATGCAGTGAGGGTAGAAGACTTGTGGATGAAAGTGGCACTTGTACAGAGGGAAAAAAAGAGCAGAGGAGCTGGAAAAGAAAGGCAGATGCCCTGGAAGAGAGATGTGCAGGTATCAAACACTAAAGCATGTAAACACATTATTATCAGACATTTACTCTGCCACTAAAACTTTGATTGGAGCATAAATGTAATTTAACGTAACCTTAAATGGCTCAGGCCTGGGTCTGGCCCAGACATGAAACGAAAAATTTGTGTTTGCACACCACATGAGCTGACTGTATTTCTTTGGTCCCGTTTTAAACTCTTTCCGTTGGTAAACAGCCTGCAGGCAGCAGCGTGGTGCTACCCCATATCAATGCGGGCTTAGTGGGGCTTACTGTCCCTGACTGTTAGGTGAGGGTCAAAAATGGCGATGAAACGTCCTCACTTCCCAAATCAATTCCTAGTTCCTTTCGGATGCGTCATTTTCCACATCTCTGCCTGTCACATTTCACCAGAAACACAGCTTCTCCAAGTAGCCCCTGCTCTTTGTGAGCACCACGAGGACCCTGTACGTCTCCTCACATATCCCACTGCGAGTCCTGCTCTGATCATAGATTATTACGTAAAAGTCCTACCTGTCCGCCTCACTTATCTGTGTCGCTCCTTCATCCCTGTAGCCTGCAGCATGCATCCAATGTCCTGACTCCTGATCCATTGTGAAGCGACAAGAAGAGCAAACGACACAGAGCTAAACTCCAAGAGTTTCGATCCAAACTGATTCCACAGAGCTGCCCGAACAGAAGACCAAGACATCATCTATGTTGTAGTTTTCTTCAGAAAGTGCAATAAACAGCTGCAGATCTGTTTGACACAAGGAGCAGTGGGTCTGTGCAGAGGCGCTGCATGAGCTACACAGACTAATACTACAGACCTAAAGTTATCTCCAGTTCAATGAAAAGTTCAATGAAAGTGTAGAGCAGTGGCTCTCAACACAGGTTTAGCCCAACTTGTAAACGAGAAAATAAATCTAATAAAGCTAATAGAAATAGAAAATATAGGGCAGGCCTAGAAAACATAATAACAAAATATATTGTAGCCTATATTATAAAATTACAAGTGAAATTATACTAAGTGGGATATGTTAAAGGTGCACTATCTAACTTTTGGTGAGATGTATGCTTTGCTTGGAATATTCCACAGAGACAACCCGATTACTCTTATGAAAACTAGCTGCTAAAGTGGGTTTCAGTGAATGCTTTTTGGAAATAACCGTATTCCTTCTTGTGTCCAGGGAGGAGAGGAGACCTGTTCCAGTACAGATACCTCGGACAAACCTGACAGCACAGCCCCGGGTAATACAGTTATCTGTGCAGTGCAGTCTACACTGTTCCTAATTTGTCAGCACCTTTACATTTACTAGTCACACAGTGGAAGTGGTTAGCTATTTTTCAACACGGTATGATCTAGGGTTTAGTTTCTGGTGTTGTCTTTGTGTGTTGCCTCCTATCAACTTTTGCAACAGCATATACTCCTGGCCAGTTACTTGGCTTACAAATTTGAGTAGAATCCTGATATCTCTTGAGACTGTACCAGTGAAGGATGGGTCAAATGCAGAGGAAAAACTTGTAAATGTTTTTCTGTCTGAGTTTTTCTGTCCACTTTTCTGTCTGTTCTTGATTTTGGTGATGTCCTTTATATGAATGCCTCTGTTGAGTGTCTACATGCTCTTGACCCTGTGTATCATGGTGCACTACGTTTTATTACAAACATGAGGTCCCTGACCCATCATTGTGTCTTTTACGCCCGTGTGGGCTGGACTTCTTTGACACTTCGTAGACCGAAACATTGGTATATTTTTATTTATAAATGTCTTGCTGGGCTGGTGCCGTCTTATCTCCAGCAGCTCATAGAAGTGAGGAGCAGCAGCACTTACAGTCTCTCCTCTCTCAGGAGCTGCTCCTGCTCTCGGTGCCCAGAGCTCGCACAGAACATGGAAAAAAGGCTTTTCGCTTTGCTGCAGCTCATTCCTGGAATGAACTCCAGAGGGATTTTAAACTGAAGGATTTGGTATCGTTGAACTCTTTCAAGTCACTTTTAACTGAACTTGAAACAGAACAATCAATTTGTAAATGTTTCACATAGGACTCCTTTTATGATGCTTTGGTTTGGTTTGTGTGAAAGGGTGAGCATTTTGTGTTATTGTTTTGTGTCTGTGCGATGCTGCCTCTTGGCCAGGACACTCTTGGAAAAGAGATTTTTAATCTCAGTGAGTTTTTATCCTGGTTAAATAAAGGTTAAATAAAAAAAATAAAAAATAAAATGCACAAAGCGCTTATCTAACAAAATATTCTGTATTTTCACTAAAATACACTGAAGTACATCTTTTGACATCACCCATGTCTGTTTTTGGTTTATTTGGCTTCAGCGTAACCTCAGTGCTGCTTTGTGATTGGTCTGACAGCTTAACCGAGTAAAATTTTGTCTCACTACACTACAAGCTAGATAGAAGACAACAATTCATGTTGAGCAACCTCAAGAGGAGGTTAAAGACCAAAATCTCAATGTTTTTGTTTTTCCCAGAACCCCCTCCTGTTCCAGACTCTCAGACGCAGCTCTCCATAGACCTCAGTGCTCAGGATGCCACTCTTGTTACCACGACGACCACCGGGACCGGGATGGGCGTGGCTGCTCTCCAGTTGGTGCAGACACGCCCACTCTGGCCCACTGGCCCCGCCCTCACAGCCCGTCTGAGGCGCCTGATCACGGCCTACCAAAGGTTCACCCTGCGCCGGGAGCCAATGCTGCGCCACGACTTCCTGCTGCATGATGGACTGGTTGCCATGGGGATCGGAGGAGGGGCGGGGCATCACGGGCCGTTGGCGTGGCAACTGGGGGAGGAGCTGCGGAGGTGTACAGTGGTGCCAACCGAAGCCGATCCGCTGTTCCTAGAGTGGCAGAGAAGGTAACTACACATTTGAAGTATATAGTAAAATGATGGATTATTGAAGACAAATCTTTGAGTTCCCATTTACACAATAAAATGTCCGTACTAGTATTTACAACAGTGGTGCAGTCAGTAAAAAGAAGCCCTGCAACCAGAAGCTTGCAGGTTCATATCTTGCGCATTTCATTGTTTTCCCTAGTCACTGTATGTGGCAGGAAGAGCACTGGTTGTAATTACTGTAGGACTGGAGAGGTTCTGCTTTGCCTGGAATGTTCCACAGTATGACATTAAACCATCTATATTACATTTATTGCATTTCATGTTTTGCAAGTAAAATACATCAAAATACCTTGAAAAACATACATTCTTATTTTAAGTGGGGTAACTTTTACTCAGATCAACTAAATGATGGCCTCACCTGCTTGTTACCACGGAGTTAAGTTTAATGCCATACTGAGGAACATTCTTGACAAAACAATAATGGCTCCATCAAGCAGGTATGGGATTCTCCATCTTAAAAGTTACATTGTGCACCTGCCTAAAAAACTACAGGACGTAACATTTTATCCAAAAAACAGACTAAAATAAAAGCATGTTTTTTTGCACTGAAAAACACCTTACTCGCATCTTGCATCTTCACAAAACTGACTTCGCCTCTGCTGCTTGTTTCCATGGAAGTGTTTATCTTTGGCTATAATTTACCACAGTATGGCATAAAACCTGTCTATCTCCATGGAGAATGTTCCCATGAGAAAGTATGGTTTAAACTTTCTTTTTCCATAAAATTATGCAGGTGATATGCTACCTCCAGAAAGTTACATACTGTTGCTTTAACTTTCCAAAAATCTGTGTTTGTTTCTATATGTGTAGAATAGAATGAAAAAAAAAGATACATAGATGGATAGATAGATAGATGGATAGATGGATGGATGGATATATGCAACTTTTAATATCTGGCTACTACATAATATTGAATCTATAATTTTCCATGTAGATGGACGCGTCGGGAGCAGGCAGACTTCTACAGGACCGTGTCCTCCTTTGGGGTGGTGTTTGACCCAGAGAGGAAGGTGTACGACTGGTCCCAGTTCAGAGCTCTGGCCCGGCTGGAACGCAAACCGACGAAAGCCTGGAGAGATACTTCAACTCCTTTGTCAACATGTGTCGGACCGCCTGCAAACTGCCCCCCAGGAAGGAAGAAGGTCATCTGGAGCATACAATCTCCATTTTGTTTAATTTAGTTGATGTTTTGCATCTTAATGTTTGTTTTTATTTTGTGCGTTTGTAGGTCTAGTGGACCCTGCGCTAGTTGTGGAGCCTCTGACAGAAGAGAGAGCCGCTAGGACCTTGTACCGAATTGAGCTCTTACGAAAGATCCGGGAGCAGGTAAATTCAGTGTTATATAAAGCTTATATAATGTTTTTTAGGTTTAGTGATAATGACAACTGTTGGTGTAAAATTCAGGAGTACAGTTTTCTCTTCTACATCTGCATTTGTATCAGACCATGAAGTGCTTTTACAATTTGTACATGCATAAAGCATATCTAGTTCTAGAGGTGGGAGCTACATCAAAACATAGATAGCATCACATTAGTAGCTCTGGAGATATGGGGTAGCAGTGGCTCAGTGATTAGAGCAGTGATCCCTCAACCTGAAGGTCACAGAATCTATTTCCCTTTGACCAAGTGCTGTTGTTGCGTCCTTGAGCACTTCGCCTACCCTGCCTAGTACGAAAGTGGTGTGTGCCTGTGTGATTGGTGATGGTCAGAAGGGCTGATGGTGCAGACTGGCAGCCTCACTTACGTCAGTCTGCCTCGGGGCAATTGTGGCTACAAGTATAGGTTTCTAATGCAAAAAAAAGAGAGAGATTTATTTTTGCAACATAGGCAACCTCTATAAGAAACGTACACTACCAGTCAAAATTTTGAAACTTTTTCATCTATGTTATTTACACTGTTGATTCTCACTGAAGGCATTAAAACTATGAATGGACACATATGGAGTATAGTAAGCAAAACATTTTACTCAGAATAATTTTTAGATTGTTAAAAATAGCCATCCTTTGCTTTGATCACCAAGTTGCATTTTTGGCATTTCTTGACCCTGACAAAGCACAGCTGTGAAGTGAAAACCAGACTAACGTGAAGCTCATTGAGAGAAGGCCAAGGGTTTGCTGCACTCTCAAGCAAAGGGTGGCTACTTAAAGTATATAAATATAAAATGTAAAGTTGGGTCTTCCGTATGTGTATAAAATATAGAAGAGGTAAACATAAAGAAAAAACAAAACATTGAATGAGAAGGTGTACCAAATACCATATTTTGAATGTTTATGTTCCCCCTTTGTTTTTCTTTGCAGGTCCTCCGACACCCCCTCCTCTCTGCCCGCCTGCAGCTGTGCCGGCCCTCCCTGTACCTCCCTGTGTGGTGGGAGTCCGGCAAACACGACCGTGACCTCCTGCTGGGGGCAGCCCGGCACGGACTCAGCCGCACCGACTTCTATATCCTCAATGACCCCCAGCTCAGCTTCCTGGAGGCCCACCGCAACTATGTCAGGGGTCACCCCACTAACCCACACCACCCCGGGCTAGCTACTCACCCGGGATCCCTCAATCTACCAACCAGATGCCCCATTGCTGCATGTACGATTCGGGTATCCAGCCTCCAGACTACCATGCCGCACACCAGCAGACTCAGCATCACCCAATAGTGCCTTCTCCAGCTCCACAGCTAGACCCCCATGACCCCGCGCCCTCGAGCCTGGGGATGGTCCCTGGGACGCGGGCAGCCGACTTCATGGACTGTCCCCCTCTAGATGAGTCCCTCGAGCTCAGTTCGTTGCAGCATGACGCAGATGGTTTACACGGAGGGAAAGGATCTAAAGACGCTCTGAACGGGTTCCCCTTTAATTCGGCGGCTGGGGGCCAGAGTATGCTGAATTCATACGGAGTGGGCGGTGCAGATCTGGACTCTAAGCTCAGGAGTGACGTGTTGGTGGGTGAGCAGGGGTCGTCAGAGGAGAGTGGACTCATGGCTCCTTCTGTAGAGCTCAACCAGATACAGGTAGGTACAGCACAAAAGCATCACCAACACTACTACAGTAACTGGGACGACGACTTTGGTGAATAGGAAAACAAATCTTACATTTACAGATATAACTGTCAGTTTTTCTATCTTTAACTTAAGGGATATATACATCTGAAAAAGCTTGACTTGACCTTAAGAATTTAAAAAAATGTGAATAACTGTGGCCTGTGAATTTTCAAAATAAAATTTCATTTTCTTAGTCAGCACACAAATAAAATGGTTTAAAGCACAGTGCATTACCAGTTGATGGTAAATCTGTATTAATGTAGATAAATGTTATATCAATTTTGAAAATGATTCAGTGCAGATATGAAAGTGAGATGAGTTAAGATCATTTTTAAAGAAACATATATTACAGCTCATATTTTTTACTCAAGCATCTCAACCGCAAAAGCTCAGAACACTCTTTTTAGAGTATTGCTATATTCTGTGTTGAGACTTTTATTTATAAACTTAAATAAATCTCATTTGCTTACCTCACCATCTTCCCCACAGGCTCCTTGGGACAGCACAGAGACCTCCAGTCCGGCTCATCACATGTTCAACGAGTCGGACCCAATCTTGGGCCCGTCGGGGCTGGAGCCGGGCTTCCTGGAGGAAGATGAGGAGGACACGAGGGGGGCAGACCGAGCCGAGGAGGGGGGAACACTGGAGGAGTGTCTGGGCCTGCCCCCCTCTGCCTCCCCCTCTCACCCCTCTGCAGGAGATGCTTCTACCTACATGCTCTTTAAGGTCTCACTAATTTTATCGTAAAGCTTCCAAATAACCTATGTGAAAATAAGATTGTATCTCTGAAATAACTCTCTGGAGTAACTTCAGTTTCTTCACAAGAGTCTGATATAACCAGTTACTGTCACAAATACCAGTACTTTATTTGACTATGCATTTTGACATGGTAGGGGTTTGTATTTTATTTATTTTTTTTTACCTTATAAACTATGTTGACTAAGAACAAAACTACGATCAAACCAGGACTGAATACCTGACTATAAAATCATAACTTTTGACTTTTTGTTGTTGTACTCTTTCCCCCTTGACAACTATTATTGGTCTAATTTTACATTTGGGCAACATTAAAGAGGATATCTTCAGTAATGGTCTGTGTGGGTAAACCTCCAGGGTAATCACTCTCAAGGACTGTAGATGATGGGGAAGTATGTGAGCCCAAACAGCCTTTGTGAATTGAAAAGAAAAATATCAAATGAGTAAGAGATAATGTAATCAGTAGCAGATTTGCTTTGTAATGAAGGACCCTGGGGTAAAATCTGAAAACACTTTGGGTATTAGTGATAGAAACGATAATTCGTTTTTTGCACTGATTGTAGTGTTTTGTGTACAATTAGGGTTAAGATGAAAACCTGTGTACTGTGTAGTTTCTTGGTAACCTAAAACAACATGCTAAAAGTGTACAAAAATTACATTTAAAGTGCAATATGTAACTAGTGGATTGTCCGTCACTTGCTTGCCCTAAGAGATGTTATTGCTTTGTCTGAAATGTTTGCTAGTATGAGATTGAACCTGTGTAGCTCCATATCTCCATAGAGGAAAGCAGGTGACGCCAACCTCTTTATTATTATTTTCTCTATACATTATGCCTAATTGAATAAATGCCGAATAGATAAGTTTAATAGAACAGTTGAGAAGCAATAATATATTTTTAT
This sequence comes from Periophthalmus modestus, assembly GCA_019594935.1. Taxonomy (NCBI): domain Eukaryota; kingdom Metazoa; phylum Chordata; class Actinopteri; order Gobiiformes; family Gobiidae; genus Periophthalmus; species Periophthalmus modestus. Next base: position 32,335,599 of record JAIEZT010000013.1, on the reverse strand, counting down.
TCATTACTAACAATATCAACCTTGATTTTATGAATAAGAACACACCACTAACCTATCTGCTAGCAAAAAATGGTGGCTATTAACACAAGTGATGGATGGATTTTCAAAACACAGATAAGCACTTCCTGGATTAGAATGTGGGAAAAAATATGTCGATGAAAGAAGACACAGGATATAAAACACAATTTAAACCCAAAAACTGACTTAAGCAAATAAAAGACCACAACATGGCAAGACATCAATTTATTAATATATAAAAATAATTCCTGGTTTTGATGATCTGATTAGTTATTTTTGACCATCAAAAAATTGTAAAATAGAAAGTACAAAAAGTTTAAATTATATAACTTTTTTTTGTTTTTGTAGGATATTGGCGTCACCGAGGAACCCAGCGGAGACCAAACGGACCTGTCAGCGAGCCCTCCTCCTCCTTATGTCCCGCCCCCTCCGCTGTCTCTCTCTGACATCACTGACCAGGCACAGGATAGGCTGGACCAGAGTGATGTCACCGAGAGCCTGACCAATCCCGTGGAGGAGGGGGAGGGACAAGATGGAGGCACAGGATTCGAGTTTGACAAGAAAGAAGACGAGGAAATGCAGAGAGATCCTGAGAGTAAGGATGTGGATGTTGACCCAGGTATGATGAAGATTAGATGTGTATTGTGAATAAACCTCTGGCAAATTCTTCTTATTTTTCAGTTATATGAAAGTTTATATCAAACTACGGTGTATAGTGTGAATATTAAAAAAGCTAAATGTATCTAGAATTGTTGGCATTTAAAGCCAATGGCAGTAATCCCATGAGTGGGCATATTTTAAAGATGCACTATGAAACCTTTTTGGGGGAGGGTCTGCCACCTGCAAGTCTCCATGGAGATTTTACCTTGGATGTTCCATAGTGAGGCACTAAACTTATCTATCTCCTTCAACACATGGAGCTGACACTGCTGGTCCAAATTCAGATCTGTAGAGAGTCAAGCTCACCTGAATACATGTTTTAGAACATTTATTGCCATACTATGGAACATTTGTAGGAAAAAACAACATCTCCATGGAGACAAGCATGTCGAAGACCTCCATCAAAAAGTTGCTTAGTGCACCTTTAAGATTATGCTTTATCCTGTCAGTTGCAAATACGCAGCATACAACAGTTCTTCTTAATCAATGGTTCCTAAAGCTAATGATATCAACGTTTGGTTGACATTACACATATTCAGAAAACCAAAAAATCAGGATTTTAAAAAATGAATATATATTGTTTGGTTCTAGGTACAGACCCAGACGTGATGATGGAAGTATCCAACCCACTTTCTGAGGACCTCCAAGGCACCTACAGCGAAACAGTGGACCCCTTTATGGGCAAGCTGGACCAGGATAGCTCCCTGGCCTGCTCCGAGTCCCTGGGAGAACCCGGAGAAGACGTGGACCAAATCATGCTGTACCAACCCATGGAGACCGGAAACTCCCTCAACGAAGACGTACTGATGGATAACGCCACGGATGACTTTTTAGAACCAAATCTAAAAGAGGAATGTACAATGCAAAATGCAGAATTAGCCAATGACGTAGATGCTATTTCAGAAGGCCAAGCAGATCCGGTATCGCTAATGGAAGTTCCAATGTTGCAGCCAGATGAAGAAATTGGAGAAAAGGTGGTTCAAGTCAATGAATCGGACATGGAAGAAAATTCTGTAGCCAATGCCGCCCCGACTAATGGCAAAACTGAAATCAAAAATGAAGTGTCTATTGATGAGGATGAAAAAAATAATTTCGAAAGTGAAATCAAGCCAGATCCTACCCTTTTCCAAAACAGTTCCGATTTTTCAAACTTTTTAGCGAATGAAGACGTTGAGAAGAAGCCGCAAGAACTGCCAATCAAAATGGAGGACGCAAAGCAAGAAGACGTATTCACAAGCTACGACGATGCGGTGGAAACGAAACCGCTAGCATGTTCCATAAAATCCGAAATGTCCACCAAAGTTGAGCAGTTAGACTTTCCGATCAAGGACGAAGACACCAAACCGGAAAATTTGAGTTTGAAACAAGAGAGTGTGGACAGCAAGGCAAATGTATTCCAGTTGGCTTACTCAGATGAAGTTAAGAGTGAAATCAAGCCTTTGGAATTGCAATCCTCATTTGCAGATCTCAAGACTGAAGCAAAACCGGAAGATTTGTCAATGTTTGCGGATAATGTTAAATCAGAGATGAAAACTGAGGGGCTGGAGCTGACCGCGTGTCCCGATAGCACTGAGGTGAAAGCCGAAAGCAGGGATGAGGGGTTGGAGATGGTGAAAGGGGAGGCCAAGCAGGAGCTACTGGAGGCGGACAGTACAGTGATGACCCCCAGGATGGAGCAGGCTGGAGGGGTGAACGAAGGACCTGAGAACCTGTGCAAGAGTCAAGTGAAAGAAGAGCAGCCTAATACTCCAGGTAAGAATTCAAACTTATAGGGATAGGAGATATTGCTAAAAATGAAAACCTAAATGTGTTTTTAAGTAACCTGATTGTAAGAATTAAAAGCAGGTCCCTAATATGGACAATATACTATATTCTAATTTAGCATATTGTCAAAACATCATGTTCTGGGGTGTGGTATATCTATATTTCGATATATCCCTCTCCTTTATTGGGTAATTTGGTTAGAGAGTGCATGTTATTGTTGTGTATAGACTGCAAATAAGTAGCCATAGCTGCTGCGTTTCAAATAGGAAGTGAACACTGGCTAAAATTGGCTCGATGAACTCTGGCTCCAATTCATTATCTATTGAAAAATCACGGCCCTTCTCTCTGTAACCGCTGCTCTCAGGCTTCACATTTCGGTCTTAAAATGTTCATATTGACCCGCTCTACGTGATCCTGGCTTTTTATTTCACTATTTTGTCCATAAATAAGTATATGAAAAATAATACCAATCCATCCAAGTGATTTATCTTGCCAGCTCCAGCTTACCTTAGCTACCTTGGTTTGACTGACAGCTATCCTGTCTTGTTGCTAAGCATGCGCCCTCTGCCAAACTATTAATATGGGCAGAAACAGATGAGTACCTTCCACACCCTTGATCCTGATTGGCTCTTTGGTTGCTATGAAAAGCACACTCGGAATTCAAATATGGAAGTTGGCTCAATTTGGCATCTATGGTGTCCCTACGTCTACTTTTATATACAGTCTATGTTTTTGGGTGATGGTTTTTGTGTGCTTTGTGGGGTCACATGTTTTAATAGGTTTAATGAAAACTCTTGAGTTGTTGAGGGGGGATGTTTGGAAAGAGTCTGTTGACTGGTTGGGCCAATTGCATTGAAAGGCAGGTCAAATTATCCTGATGTACAGTTGTACCTGTTTTGATAATGGTATAGTACATTGATAATATTTTGATAATGCTATAGTACTAGCATTAGCAAGAGACCACTGCCACTATTTTGATTTCTATTTTTGCTAGTAGTAATCCAATTTTCCTACTCACAGTTATCCTTCATTCATGCAATATTATGGCATAAATTAACATAATTAATTATAAAATTGACATACCTTATCATGAATTTGATACCCCAACCTAAAACCTCATCACATCATCATCACATATTCTAATGTGATGGGACCTGATCAAACATACTTATCTGTATCTCCGGTAGCACCTGTGCTGGAGGGCTACAGTGGCAGTCCCCGCTTTGCCACCCCCATGTCCATGTGTGACATCCCAGACAGCCTGCACGACTCTAGGGAGAGAGAGCCCACCATCGCCCAGCTGCTCCAGGAGAAAGCGCTCTACTCCTTCTCCGAGTGGCCCAAGGTATTTTTCCTTTTCTGCTATGCTCACCTAGACCGGTAACAGTGTCAATGTAATGATTATTGTGAGAGTAAACCTTATAATTGTCATGATTTTAAACAAGATGAATACAAATAAAATACTCTCATTGAGACTGTATAGATTTCCACATTTTTGAAACCATAATTCACCAGAATTTTAAAAAGTAGAAAAAAATATGCAAGTAAAATCATAAATATAATCATGTGAACTATGTTTTAGTGAAAGGTTAGTGTGTAACCTGTCCTATGCACTTTAATTTCCCAGTGCCAACTATTCTCAACATACTATTGAATTTGACAAAAACATTTAATCCTGTTAAATTAGGATCCATATATAGGAAATTTTATTGTGCACCATCATATTTCAATGTTGTAAATCAAAAGTTAAGAATATAACTATGGTTCTCTCATTCAGTAGGGATGAAATAGAACTCGAGTTATTACAAGTAGCCTTTAGTGTCAAGAAACACATTATGTGCTGTATCTTGCCCTTGGTCTTAACGGAGCAGTAGCATTAACGAGGGGGCTTGTCCAGATCGGACTCCTGCTACCTACACAATGTTAACGCTGGTGTTACGTGCCTGTACCTGGACACTGGTGGCTGGATTGAAACGGTACAAGTGCATATATGGTGATGGGATCTGAACCAATCTGTGGCATTTAAAATCCTGCAGGAAAATAAAGAGACAGAAAAAAATATATATATGGGTACAATAAAACAGCCGTGAAGTCCCATGAATGTAAGTACGCACCAGTAGCAGAGCTAGGATTAAAATTTTGAATGAGCTGTGACAGTATAGCTGGGCCTTTGTTCCAAACACTCCACGCACATGTCCACCATTCTCATGTATGTGAGAAGTGTGTCTCCTCCACTTCGTTCTGTTTCCGGAGCTATTAACAAAAAAGCATAGGCTGATCCAGTGCAGTGTTCCTCGGCTCCATGCAGAGTTGTCAATGGTTCTGATGGTAGCCTACCTACTTTCGACTAATTTTATCAACTAAACAATGCGGCGCAATGGGAATAATTTAGTCTCAATATGAAATGGAGCTGATGACAGAAAAAACACAAGAATGTCAGGAAATCTGACATCGTAGCATTAGGACAGCAGACAGGGTAAGGATACACAGGGAGCAGGCGAGGGCCTGTTCTCTGCTGCGGGCGGCAGGTGGTTCTTGCTATGGCATATGAACCAGCAGAGGGAGGAAATTTTATTATGTTTGTTATGGTATACTATAAGATTTTCATAATTTCTGTTGCATCCTTTGTTATTTCGTTTGTTAGAATTAAAATCACCCTGTGTTGCACTTAATTTTCTCTAGCTGTAGACAGCTGCTGACAATTTATGGTTATATTTGGCACTATTCCTGCCCTTGAAATGTTATGCATTTATCATTCTAATACATGTCCAAATAAAAGAAGGCTTTTTATGTGTGGACTATATTTTTGACACATTATGTTTTTCAGTGTGACTAGTTTGATATTTATTTTAACAATTCTGGCAACTCACTGAATGCACCACACTTAATTTGCTCCACTGCACCTGATGTTTTGGCACGGCACATCTCTTGTTTAGAGCTCCACACCCCATGTTCTCAGTAGTAGTGCTGACACTATCTGCCAGCAGATTGTCTCACTAACGCTACTGCTCCGCTAAGATCAGGGGACAAGATACAGCCCTTAGAGTCTAGAGCTAGACCCACAGTTTGGGAAACTGTCATTTCTTTACATGCACGCCAAACCTGATCTCTTTTTCAAGGAAGTCCTGGCCAAGAGGCAGCAATGTATCTTTTGTGTGTTCACTTTACAGGACCGTGTGATCATAAACCGTCTGGACTCTGTCTGCCATGCTATCCTCAAGGGCAAATGGCCCTCCTCCAATGAACAGTATGACTCTCCCGGGGTGCTAGCCGCTAACTCCTGCCTGGCTAACAGCTTGGCTCAGCACCATCAGCAGCAGCAGCAGAGGGCCGGGTTCCTGGCCAGCTCTCCAGTCTCTGTAGCAGGACAGGCCCGGGTCCCACCACCACCCACGGGACTCAGCTTCCCCCTGCCCCCTCCCCTCACCAGGCTGCCTAAGGTGAGAGTCCACTAACCTTTTTTTTTTTTTTTTTTAAGAATCAGTACATTTTTCAACATATCCCACTGAGGCATCCCACTGCCTCATGTCATAGGGGTCATAAAGTGGTGTTGACTTTGAAAAGTTGAGTTCAGTTGACTTAAGTGTGCTTTTAGTTGACTTAAGTATGCTTTTAGTTTACAGTGATTAGCTGTAATATTGAGTCCACCTCCCTTTATTATAGCTTGCGTTGTATGCAGCACCATATGCAGCCATCTGGAATGCACTACGTTCTAGGATTTACTGCTCCTCAGCAGTTTGGTAATTACTTACATAGGACCCGAATCTTGTATTATTCATGCTTTTTACGCTACTATAGACATCTTTTGCATTAATTTATTCTATATGCTGCATAATTTTTAGAAAAAAATGTAATTGTGATGTTTAAAAAGTAGAATTATGTTTAGAGGGCATATTATAAACAACTTCATGAGCATTGAGAGAAGACTGAAATATGAAGTTATAACTAAAGGTACACTAAGATTTTATATAAAGACAGGATATTTTGTTCTTAGCCAAGGACATTTTTGTATGTAAATACCTAGTGTCAACCTGTCTAAGCTGCTTATAGGAGGCAATTTAAGATTTTACATGATCAGAACAAGTGGAAAGGTGTATGCGTGATCACTGAAAAGGTTTAAAAGCTCAAAACAATGGAATATGGGTCAAAACAAAAAGCAACAGCTGCTTCAAATCCTCCACCTGATCTGTGTTTACCTCACCCGTCATAGTTTGGTGTATTTTGACATAAACACAGTGACTATGGTAAGGTGCACATCTTTATACATTGTACCCTGCTTTCATCATTGTGTTGTTGCTTAATGTAAAGTTTTTTTGTCTCTGCAATGTGTATTGTTAATAATATGAATGTTTAGAACAGGCCTGGGTGGGGAAAGTATTAGTTAGACTTGATTAAGCAGAAGTTTCAAGGCATTCGATTTGTAGCTCACTTGCTGGATGTAAAATAAGAATACATTGAAATTTACATAGGTACTGATTTATTGGCACTATTAGATTTTTTTCTTTTATGGTCATTTATTTTTTCACCTTTTTGGCCATGAATACATTAAATTTAAAGGCTTGTTTTCATGTAGAAAAGAAGTTTAATACTATACTGTTGAATATTTTAAGCAACACAATAACATCTCCATGGAAACAAAGAGGCGACACCAGAAAAGTTAAGGCACATTTAAACTGAATGTAGATGAATTCATTAGAGGATCATTTCATTGGAGGAGGGTTAGCGTTATTCTGAGTTTTGCCCAGGCCTGCTTGCAGCTGCTTGTATGCGTCCTGTTGTTGTCCGTGTGTGTCTAACAGTGCTGCATCTCTCTCCCACCCATCCCTGTGTCTGTCGCCTGGTGCAGTTTGTGTCGCGGGGCGGGGCAGTCGGGAGGGGCGGAGCTTGGCGCCTCACCTCGTTGCCTCTGTTGCAGGAGAGGCTGGTGGCTCCTCCCTATCTGCCCGAGCTCAAGCGAGGGGGAGGGCGCCGGCCCTTTGACTACGAGGCCGCCGCTAAAGCGCTAACTGGTAAGATGACGTCCAGCTCCACTAATGAGAAGGCAGCAAGTATAGTAGCTCCGCCCACGCACCGCACACCGCCAATGTTGATCAACGGCTGGCAGGAGACAGCCATGGACTTGACCAAGCCCTCAGGAGGTGATCAGGAAGAGGGAGGAGGGGCCAAAAAGCTAGCTCCACCCCCCATTTCTGCGCCATTGCCAGGATTGGACATGGCGGGCATCTTGCAGGCCGGCCTCATTCACCCGGTCACAGGACAAATAGTGAACGGCAGCCTGCGCTCTGATGATGCGCTGAGGAGGAGGAGGGGCAGGAGGAGGAACGTGGAGGCGCTGTACTCTGAGTTCACCAAAGGCAGAGGGCTGACACCTGAGGCACAGGTGAGTACAGGGGAACATCAGCTCTGTGTGCACTCTGTTTATCCATATACCATTACATTACATCATGTCTGTACAAGCTAAGATCTACGGCTGTGCTTCTTAAACTCTGGTATGTGGTCACCTGTATGGTTTGTTTTATTTTAATTACAGACTGGTTTCCTATATTAAAGATGCTCGTCCCAGATTAAGCTTGGCTTAATATCGTGGTGCTTTTGCAATATTGAAAGTTCAAAACTTTTAAAATATATTGTAGTAAAAGCACTTTGTTCTTTTGCTTGTTGGATTAATAAAAAAGCATAGGAAACTACATAGACTATAATCCTACTTTTAATACCCTCTTCTAAGGGTATTAAAAGTAGAATTTCTACAAAATTGGCCTCTCAAAATTAGGAAAACATATCCCAAGTAGAAAAAGTATCCCAAGAGAAGATTCATGATGCTGGAGTTCTAACAAAGAAGTTTATTTACCATCAGTACAAGACGCAGGACCCAGAAACATGAACCCTCAAGACATTGTGATAGTGTTGTCAAGCTGGAACAGTTCAGTTCACTAAAGTATGCCTTTAGTCCATTTAGTAAATAAGTAGTATTGAAACCACCCCACTTTGATATAAAACTATTTGTTATGAAAACTTTCTTTGTATGCAGCCCCATATCCAACAGTCAAAAATGTACTGCATCCTAGCATTTACAACTTGTTAGCAAATTGTACATTTTGGCATATATAGAGGCCCTATATCTTGTATTCTTGCAATTAATACGGAAATCGCAGTCCAGTCCAGCCTGGCTTCCTGGCTGTAGGGAGTATTATACCTCCAGTGACATAAGCCAAGATAACAGGGACTGGGCTGGTAGTCTGGGGCACAGCATAGAAATGCTATGTTAAATGTTAATATTTTAAATAATTAGTTAATATTAATGTTATATTGATTAAAAAAATATTTTAACGTAGATTTTATCACATAATTTATTTACACCAATGGCTGCGGATATAAAGGTAATTAAAGGCTTTTTTTTGGTTCTACTTTTTCTTTAGATTGATCCAATATATCCCTTTTTTCAGTACAGTACAGTGCCTCAAGAGAATTTTTCAGAATTTAGTATTTTTTCCTACTTGACAAAATACTGTGAAAGTCCTCTCAGACTTATGTTTTTGCTTCCATGTCTTGTTTATCTCCCCAGGCTCGCGTAGAGGCCATCAGCCACTCCACCGTCTCTTCCTCCACCTCCTCTCCTTCCCCTTCTCCGTCGGACCGCCCCCCTGCCCCCCCCCACACCCTCTTCCTCCTCCACCCCGACCCCGCCTGCTCAGACCCCCCCACAGCCTGAGATTGTGGCCATCGACCGGGAGGCAGCAAGCAAAGGCCTCATCGAGTGGCTCAGGCAGAATCCTGGCTACAGCATGGATCTGCCTGCTTTCGCCCATGTGAGTTTGAATGTTTATATTATAATGAGGCTCAAAATAACTAAGCCTGTACTTGTAAACTTTTTTTTTTTATTAAACTTGTGGCAAATAGATTTTTTTACTGAGAAACTAAAATTACCGTATTTTCCGGACTACAAGCCACTACTTTTTCTACACTTTAACCACTGCGGCAGTGCAGCTTATACATTTTTTTTTCTGTGGCGCCAAAAACATTTTGCCCAGCAACAGTCGACCAATAAAACTGATGAGTAGTTCACAGAGGTCCAATGAAATTGTATGATCAATCTAGCGCACTCTCACGACTATTGTACTGTATTGTATTGTGCGGCTGCAGGTGTATTTCTCAGTTCCTCTGTCCCCGCCTCTTCGTCCTGGCGCCGCTGTAATGTCTCGTAATGTTCTTTTTCCTGCAGTCACTGATCCACAAACTAAAGCAGAGTCCATCCACAGCTTACAGCCCTTTTTGCTCCTTATTAAAACTTATTCTGCTGTCGTCCTTCTGTTATTTCCTCCTTCTTTATGTTGTTTCACATGTAAAGTCTCTCGTGGCCACGCCTCCAGAGCGTCCACAACGCGTGTCGGAGGCGTTTATCCTCAAATACAAAGGTGTCCAACGCGATTGTTTCAGAGTCACGCTGCAGCATCGAATATTTTGGTAAATTTGGCTGAACGCATTCTGTCCTGTACAGGAGACATGGCACCTCGTTTAGCCAATCAGGACGCAGAACATGCGACTGCTTACATTGTAAAAAAAAAAAAAAAGCATGCAAAACTGTACTAGTGGTCCCTCGCAAATTAACGTTTTTGAGCTAATTTTTCATATTACTACGTGGGATACCTGCGGCTTAAAATCCGGTGCGGCTTGTACAAGTTTTTCTTTCTAAAATTAAAGCATGCGGCTTTTAATCAGGTGCACTCTGTAGTCCAGAAAATACCGTAGGTAAAATAAAGTAAACAAAATAAAATTAAGTGAAGTAAAGTAAATAAAATAATTAAGTAAAAGTAAAGTAAATAAAATAACATAACTTTTATTTGTAGAACAAGGGGAAAATTTCAGTGTAGCAACGAGCACCAGAACAACAGGTGAATAAAATAGAATAATAAAAATTTAAAATTGAATAAAAATAGACGTTAAGTTACAATACAAAATGCATAAAAATAATAAAATGCAACACTTTGCAAGTATATCAAAACTAGGCTACAAAACTATTATTTCACTAGTAAGAACCACAAAAATGGTATACAATAAACATATTTATTCGCATGAATAGATGTGGAGGCTGGATAGAGACTCAGGATGGGGCCTCTGTCTCAGGTGGTTAGCCCAGCTGATTCAGGACCCTTCTCTGTGGATGGTGAAGTCTTTGTGCTGAAAGATGAACAATGAAGACAGGATGGGAGGGAGGGGTCGAGAGAGTGCAGCCAGACAGTGTTGCCGGCTTGTATAACTAAGACTTCTGGGTAATTAGAGATGTGGTTGAGGTGAGCTATGGTTCGCTGGAGGAGAGCAGGAGAAGGCAGAGGCGTGGTCGTGCTTCTGAATCTCAGTTAATCATATTAACTTCATGTACAATAATTGGCTAGAACAACTACAAATGTGAAAATCAGCATTTTGTTTTTTTGTGACATTGGAGACGTTGCTCGTACATAGATTAAGAGCTGATATCAAACACCAATCAGACAAACAATCAATTGCTCTTTACATTATAGCAAGATAGAAATTCTGAATATCAGCACCAAATGGAAACTTAAAAGTCTCCACAAGAAAATAGAAAGAACACACAAGCTAAAAGTCCATCTGTTAAAATGTATCCACTTCTTGTGTGTTGTAGACTCCAGGAGCCAGTGTGCTGCATGGTTTTATTGAGCGTCCCAAACAGAGGAGGCACCGCTGCAAAGACCCCACCAAGTTGGATGTGAACTCTCTCACCGGAGAAGAGAGGGTCCCCGTGGTGCACCGTGGCACCGGACGCAGGGTAAAACAATATAAAGTTAGTTCCAGGTACTATTGTAGCTTGTATTTGTCATAGTAACCCATTGTCCTATGTAATGTTGTGCTTCCACAGCTAGGGGGTGCTATGGCTCCAGCGATAAAGGAGCTGTCCCGGTGGCTGGATGCTAACTCAGAGTACTTTGTGGCTCCGGACTGGGCAGATGTGGTCAAACATTCTGTGAGTACAACTCACTACAGAGGAAATACTGTCACTTTTGTCACCTTTTCAGCTTTAACTTCACTTGAATTTGTCTTCATGACGTTGATGTTTGTGCACTGCCTGACATAAACCACTCTTTGGCAGTTTGAGCCTGCTGAATCTTGGCATTGTCATCTTGAAATAGGGCTGAGAGATATGGCAATAAAAGTGTAATTATGATCTGTCAAATTTTCTGTCTAATACTTTTCAAGCATTTTTCCCATCCACTCCTCCTATTGGTCAGGCTTTGTGTGAGTGACAGAAGGATTTAACGATTTACAATTGCCAGAAAGTGGCCTTTCTGGCAAAGAAAATGACTTTATGTACCTCTTGAAAGTAATAAAAATATACTATATGTACATGAATCATGGTAAAATCAAAATTTTGATCTGGCGCCAATGGAATGTGCTAAACATGAATTATTCACACTCACAACACACACACACACACACACACACACACACACACACACACACACACACACACACACACACACACACACACACACACACACACACACACACACACATATATATATATATATATATATATATATATATATATATATATATATATATATTCTTTTTTTTTTTTTTTTTTTGTCATGTCAATGTATGCCAGTGGTTTACGAAAATGTCTTAACCAAAATCCTTACTGCAGTACAATAGTATTTGTAGTATAACTAGTATATGAAGTATTAGTATATGAGGTTGTAGTTTTTGAAGTAGTAGTATTTGTTCTTGTCGCTGTACAACAGTAAGGACTTATTGAACGTTATGGCATCATGTAAACACAACCTCTTGTGTCCTTCACAGGGATATCTACCTGAAGGGAAGTTCTCCCGCATCCTGACTGAACCAGTGAACCGGGATGCAGCCAGACGCCGTGGTCGTCGCCCCCGCAGTGAGATGCCCAAGCCCCTACTCTCTGTATCGGACGCCTCCCCTACCACTCTGGGCCCCCCTATATTCATGAACGGAGGGCTTATCGGCAGCGTGGACACAATGGTGGCTATGCAAAATCTGCGCGGTGCTGCTATCTCTGGGTTACCTATATCGGGCATCATGGCAGCTGGCTTTCCTCATGGCTTCCCTGGGACTTCTTCATCACCAGAAGACGCTAAAAATGGCTTGAGCATGCTACCGATGATGCTACACGGTATACCACATGGCGCTGCTATACCGCAACATGCTATGCTAAGCGTTGGCATGATGGCGCACGCTCCTCCGCCAGCTAAAGCTGCTCAGTCCGAATCAGCTAGCCCTACTCCTTCGACTACAGAGAAGGAATCATCTTCAACTGCGGCTGAAAGGGATACAAGCAAAGATGAATCTGGAGAAGGAAGTCTAAAAGCTACAACAACCACAGCAGCAGCAATAGTGGAGCAAGCCGCAATTATCACCTCTACCAGTAGGGGGCATATCGGAGCAGCGCACATCGGAACAAGCGCGAGTAGCCATCTTACGTTTAACCCTTTCTTAATACCGGGAATGTCACACGGTTTGCTGTACCCGCACATGTTCCTTCCACACGGGGGCATCATGGCACTACCAGCTATGCCCCCTGGAGCGGTGGAAGGGTCCCCGGGAAGCCCAAAAAGGAGGCGCAAGAAAGAGGAGGAGAAAGGAGATGAAGGAAAGGAACTCAAAGCCGGTGCTAGCTCACAGCCGGTTAGCCAGACGCCTCCTCCCGCTAGCTCCTCTGCGAAAGACGCAAGTGAAAGTATTGAAACGCAGGGGACAACAGAGAGTCAAGACTTGCAAGAGCGCACAGAGGAGGCAACATCGGAAGAAGAGAGAAAGCAGGAGGTGGTAGAGGACCAGAGACAAGCAAACGGAGAGGAAGGCTAAAAATATCCAATCTACTTTCTTGTAAAATTTGTGCCGTGTCTGTCAGTTAATGTCCATGTAAAGATTTTTTCAATATGGCAGTTCAACAATGATAATGTCTTACTCGGTCATGTTTATAAAGCCACCTCTCTCACCACTTCTTCTCCTTGTATACAGATACTAGTGCAAGAGACAGAAATACAACATCAGTGTATTCTTTCCATTCTGCATCAACAAAATCAGATCAGGACAGAAGGAAAATACTGCGACCAAGATGACGGCAGTGACATTGTACTCTAAGTGAACTCTTGTTTATTGGACGTAAAGGACTTATGAAAACACATTTCACCACACCATGGGATTTTTTTTTTTTACTTTATCAGTCCATTTATTTGATTTCTTGGCACACTCCAATGTTCCAACCAAGTGCAATGTCGCATACTGAGGAGAAGGCAGAACCAGCATTCCTATAAAGACTGTGGAATATATTGTTAGCTAATGTTACTGGTGAAAATGATGAAAACTCAAAATGTATTGTAAACCGTGTATGTTGCCCCTATTTGCAGTAATCTTGACTTGTCAAAACACAGCAAGATATTTGAAAAGTAATGATCTATTAAGTAATAATTAAGGTATAATATGTGTTGTCTTCAGTAAATGCCATTTTTCTCAACTTAAAACCAGCAACATTTATCAGCTTTAACCACCTTCTTTTTCATATTATAACAGTGACCTAAAGATATATATAAATTCTCCGTTAAAAGAAGTTGCACTTTATTGCTGCGTACATCACATTAATTAAAGAGGGGGTATTATCTAAACCAACTTTTTGGCGTTTTCTACCATGTTATAATGTTCCTTCATCAAAAACATGCCTGAAGTGGTGTTGTATATCATTCATGCATGTTTGAGTAATCTAGCGATCTCTTCCCGGCCCTATTCGAACCCACCTTATGGTTTGCAGTGTGATTCAATCCAATGCTCAGCCCACAAGCCTAAGTCACCCATGCTCCCGCACAACAATTTTCCATAAATATATAAAAGGATACAAAACAATTCACTACAACTTCACAAACCCGGTGCAATGTGCAGTAGTTTTCATTGGCGAAATGTACACGAACTGTGTTGTGACAGCGCACTGAAGGGGGAGTGATTTAGCACAGAGGGCAAAGGGAGGGGAGACTCGGGGTGCCAGCAAATAACACCCCATAGAAGTGTAATACCCCCTCTTTAAACATATTGTAAACTGAAACCTCTGCTATGTACTTTTGTTAAGCTAAAAATTTCAATCTGCATTTCTTGTCCGATTATCATTTACTGAAGACAAAACATTAACCGTCCAAGTACCTTACTGTTACTGCAAATGTTTCATCTTTTAGCAAGATAGTATTAGTTAGCTTCACCAAAACCTGTAACGCCTTTTACTTATTTGAACTGGTTATGGTAAGGCAATAATTACCATAAGAACAAGACTGATCATGTACCAACTGTTCTTTCGTATTTGCTTTCAGTAATTTGGAGCAAAGAACAATCATGAGATAAATTAAACGTTTTGAATCATGCTTTTAGTTTTTTAGATTAAGACACAGTCACTTTGATAAAAGAAAATACAAAGATTTTTCAGTCTAGGTCTGTCCACCAGATGGCAGTATATGGCAGAGTTCAGGCTGTCTGGCTGGCTGACCTAATCCAGTATTTGCCCTTGAGTTTAAAATGGCCCCTTAAAAGTTTCTGCACAATGTTTGCAACTTGTAGCATCAAAGTCCTTTCTAGCATAGCGCTGTCCTGTGCACTTTTCATTGTTCTAAGTACGTCTATATGTGTTTCTATTTGAAAGGGAAAAGGCCAGGAAGAGGAGGGATCCACATTTGGACTGAGTGCCTCATATTGTCTCATTACTTTACATCGACTGTCACGCTACAACTTTAAAATGTGTAAATCTGTCGCTGTATATTGCTATTTTTATTTGGCATCGTATATAATTTCTCTTTTTTGCCTTTATTCTTCAGTGGGGGGAAAAATACTTGACTTACCTTACATTACTGTGCAAAAGTAGGTGTCAAAAAAGTCTTGCAATGGTGAAACTCTGTATCAAGTAATCAATTTCGGGGTAAATGCTTACTTTCTTTAGCCACTAAAGTGTTAAGAAAATGTTACAAATATGCAAAAAAAATAATCATCTTATTCATAGCTTGCAATTACAAGTAATGTGTTATTTCAGCCTTTTTTAAAAGTCATTTGGATACCTTGACACTGATGATTTAAGTTGTCTTATTTAATTGAATAAGCATGTCAAACTTTCCCCCTAAGAATGGTTGGATTATGTGTTTCTTTTTGTTGGCAACTGTAAGAAGTAAAACATGTTTAAATGGCTAATTAGCAGCACAGCAATTTGCAACATGACGCTAACAGATATATTACTTATACTGAAGCGAATTCGCAAATCTCTTTAGTGCATAGCGACATTAAGCTCGAGATGTAACGTGATAAAAAGACTGTAACCATGGAAATCCACCATGTTTCCAGCAGTAGTGCAAAATAACGCTAAACCAAAAACAAATATTAAAAAGAGTAAATGAAAGTGTAGTGGAACAACCCGATAAACTACTGCGTCACTACTGGTAAATAACTAAATAACTGAAACTAAGCAACTAACAATTACCTCCTGATATGTTTTTAAGCTAACACACTAGCATAGCATCAGCGTACAAAGCATTTCCACTCCCATGTATGCTTTGTATGCTAGCATAGCATTAGCATACGAAGCATTTCCACTTTTGCACAGTATTGTACAATGAGGAGCTACTTGTTGTATCAAAGACAATGTACTGTACATTGATGCAAGTTGTATCATCTTTGCATCATTTGTTTATAACAGGGTGAACCGTGGGGGTAAAAATAATGGACTTTTCATGTTTGCTAACTGAAACTTTATTTTTGCACAGCGTCTTGATTGTGAATGTTTTGGGTTCATATATCATGTGGGATGGTGTGACCTTGCATGCGCACACTTTTTTTTATTTTCAGTCTCGTCCTCACATGATAAAAACAAAATGTTGCCTTGTTACAGACATAGACAGAACAAAATGGTGGACCAAAGGATCGGATTAAAAAGTGTATAGCTACTATTTGTATTTGAAATTATGTTGTGTATTACTGACGCACATATGCTTTAGAAACATATTTGTGGCAACCTTTTTATTGACTGAAAAATGGCACTTCAATGCTGTATAAGGCAATTTTCAATGCGCAAAATAACCATGAGAAAAAATGATGTATAGGCCTCTGTACAGTCAGCACCTTTTACCATAAAGCACCTTTTACCATATAGCTTAATACTTCATTTAGCTTAGAATCACTAGCTAACAATCGCTTTATGAATGTGTTTCCGTTCCCCTAATAATGATCAGAATCAAAGGTGCAGTGTGTAGTTTTTCTAACAAAGAGGACATTTATCGCTTTGCCTGGCATGTTCCACAGTATATTATTAAACTTTTCTCTCTTAGTTCATTACGGGTGTTAGAACCGCTCAAAAACACCTGAAAAAAAAAAAATTTCTTACTGTGCGCGGCGTCGCCTGTCCACAGATCTGACTTGTAACGCTACCCGGCGGCATCCCGACCTTGTTTTCACGGAGATTAATGCCATACTATCAAACATTCCAGGCAAAGCGAAAACATCTCCGTGGCAACAAGCAGGTAGCGGACACAAAAATTACGCAACGAACTTTTCACCTTATTAATGTTGCATTGTTTTTATGGCCTTCCCAGTCCATTGGTCCACTGTATGTTCTACTGTCTATGTTCTTGAATGTGTGGCTGCATTTAATTTATTTTATACTTATCTGTTGCTTTCACCAAATATGCCATTTTTGTTCTTTTCTTGTATTCATATTATTCAAAGTTAATGCCTTATTTAGCTCATATGTTTTGTATAGTGGCTCTGTTACATGTCCATATATTGCTACATTTATGTCTTGTATTCGTAATGTGTGTTGTCTTAAAGAAGCTATACCGCAGAAATGCTAAGGTACCACCACTGTCCCAATCGAGTCAATCATTTCCCCTAAAAGCACAAACAGTTCGAAATAACTGTTCTTATCAGTGCCTCAAAAAACTAGCCTATGTATTTAGTTTGTATTAGGCTTCAATTCAGCTCTGCCAGTGTCAATGGACCATTCATATCGGAGGCTGTGTTCACCAAAAATCCAAATTTCAGTTTTTTGTCAGGCCAGTTTTTTTAAGGTACTATTTTGGTCACGATATCATCATAGTCTATTCTGTTATTTTGTCTAACAATGCCATAAGTCAGGGATGTCCAAACTATGGCCCTCAGACCAATTTTTATTATCCCTCAGGTCTTTAGTTGAACTGGCCCAATTGATCATAATTAGTACTTTTTTATGGCAAATTTGAGTAATTCTACCAATATAAACTAAATAACACCACACTGAATTGTCATACAGACCTAATATTAATATTTCAAGCCTTATTTAAAGTATGAACTCATCTGTATCGACCACTGGCCCTCCATGTTGAATATTTTTCAAGATGTGGCCCTCAGTGAAAAAAGTTTGGGCCCCCAGCCACAAGTAGTCTGAGTAAAGACATAGACTGTTGTCAGTGCTGGAAAGTTAGAAAGTAGCAACGTAAAAGTACTACACTGAGCCATTGTGATTACCTGAAATTGCAAATATATGGACTTTTAAGCTACCTTTTTGTTCAGTGTAGCGAAATACTGAAAGTTTGTGTAAATACATGTTAAAATGTCTTCAAATTTTCTACACAAACCCTGGTTTCCCCTGCCATTACATTTTTTCAAATTTTCAACATTCAACCATATAATGTTATCATGACCAAAATGAATCTTGTTAAAAAATACTAGTCTGACTGTGCTGCAAAATTATATCTATCCTCATTATAAATCATGTTAATTCAGAATAATAATCGGGACTTGAGTAGTTTTGAGTAAACTAGATTTAATTACATTTGTGACTGAAAATATTTCACTGGTTTCAAGTTGTTTCTGACCGATTTCGCCTCAGTTTAGCTTAACTTGCAATTTTCTTAGCCCATTGAAACATGTCAGTGAGAAACATTTTGAAACGAGCAAAATAAATTGTCAAGTAAATCTTAAAACTACTCAAATTAGGATTAATATTCTGAATTCAAGTCATTTTACCTCGTCCATATGCATTTTTACAGTGTACCTCGTGAGCCGATAATGGTCCATTGATAGATTTGCTAAAGCAGTTTTCCGGTGCCACAGTAACTCCCTCATTCCGTGTACTTTTCCTCTGTTCTGGCTTGTTGTGTTGGAGGTGGTGACCGGCACTGTCCAGCTGTGGTCGTCACACCTTTGGCTCCCAGTGTGGTCCATGTTTTCTGCAGTGTGTGACAGCAGATGTTCTGGAGATGTTATGAAGATGTTCTGGAGATGTTCCGATGGTCACCTGGACATGGTGTAAACTCATTCATGATGTATTTATTGTACAGCGGTTGTCTCACAGTGTTGTCCTGACTGATAAAGGCTGGCTTTGTTACTCCTCAAGACAAACGCATTTGGTTCACTCTGACTCTTGTGTGTTTTTTCTCTCACAAACCGTAATGCGGATTTAATTCATCGACCACAGGACTGCTCAGTGTTCAATGGCCCAGTATGGCTCGCCTTCCAGAAATAGACTATGGAAAAACAAGGTAATGTATGCAGAATGTTAGAGCTGGAAATGGGGTTTTGGCAGAGGAGGACATACCAGCTTTGCTTTAATGTTTGTCTAAGGGGGTATCCCATAAACCTTTGTGATGTGATGTCACAATCTATTTATAGCGACTGTGAAAAGCACTATTTATACGAAGAAAAAAAAAAATAGTAATTGTAAAACTACATTTAATTAACATCCCTAAGTTGCTATGCTCTCACAACTAGCACTAGTCCCAGGTACAATTCCTGGCCTTTTTGTGGCCTCTCTTTGTCAGTTTGGAGTTGGCGTGTTCACATTCCTTTCAGTACTCTTTGTCCCTATATTAGCACGGCAGGCTAATTCTTTCAGTCTAACTCACGGTTTGAAAATGGATCTCTAAAGACTGCGGTTTGAGCAAATTGTGTTTTGCCCCAGTACAGATATACAGTATCAGTATATGCCCAAAAGTCACTGACACTTTTAAATCTTCAGTAGCTCCTATAATTCTTAAGTTATACTCACCAAATTTTATCAGTAGGTAAACTGAACCTTCTGAGATTTTTGGCAATTTACACGGTTATAATTGTTCACTTACTCTTGAACTTATCACTGCTTAAACTAGGGGATGTACAAATTAGCATTTTTTTTTAAATAATATTTTTGTAAGTGTCCACCATTTTCAGTTTCACACTGAACAGCCCGATTCAACACATTCTGCAGAACATTTGAAAGCATTTCCGGCCTTATGGCTCTTATTTGATCCTCAATATTACGTTCCAAGTCGTTTATTGTCTGAGGTTTATTCACAAACACCTTTTCTTTAAGATACCCCCACAGGAAGAAATCAGGACTAGTCAGGTCTCAGGAGATCACATACTGTCCTGTCTTTGAAAATAACTTATTATTCCTTTAGTGGCATTTGCGCTTGGGGCATCTCTGGTATTAAAATGTCGAGGGTAACACCGCTGGGTTTGTGAATTTGACCCATGTGACTCAAACAATGAGGGTTCGTTCCTCGGTGCTGTATTTACTCATATTAATGTCAAAAGGGTCGTTCTAAATGCTCTCAAAATATGAAAGAAAAATATTTAGAAACAAAAGAGCTTTTTTCAACTGCCAGTGACTTTTGGGCCACCCTGTATTTAATAAGCATCGTGGAATGAAAGTCATTGGGCGTAACTATGTTGACAGGTGAGCTTTGGCGGGTACATGCATCCAATTCTGAAATAAGAAGAAATTAAAACAAATAAAAATATCTCTAAAATGATCAAATTAAATTCAAGTCTAGGCCCTTTTGTCCTTGTCTCTGATCTGGCTCAATCTGCTTGTGATTGTGTGTTCTGTGGTGATGACAGTACAACACAAACAGCCTGGATCACATGTTACAGTCGCTTTTAAAGTTCAGACCATTCCTGCTTTAACACTGATGTTTTTTGGCCGAATCTGAGCACAAACTCGTCTGATTTCCACGCTCCAGTTCTTTCAACTTCTACTGATAACGATCATCTTTCATCGGTTTGATAAGAACATTGAGTAAGGGAACAGAGGACACGGTTTAAGCTGCACCGAGGCATCTTCAGAGTTGACATGTTCCAGACTCGTGTCAACTGCCATTGTCTCTATTTCCTCTGCAAACCGTCACAGACCTTACACGTCTTCGCATGGATGGGCCCAAGAAACGAGAAGTATTTCAGTATTTAACTCGTGTATTTTTATTTATTGTACATCTAAACTGGACAAGATAAATCTGGAAACTCTTATCTGGGATCTAGAAAACAGGACAGCTCACTAAACTCTTAATCTGAGGAGTTTTTAAAAGGAGAGACATGTAATTTAGTTCAAAATGATGGACGACCTATGAGCTTCTTTGTTTCACACGGCACTGAAATAAATAAACCTCACTGCACGAACATGTTTGCAATGGGGACCAGACTGATTTTAAAAAATACAAAGATATCATTCTGGACTTGCCAGGTAATGGAGACTCGGTAAGAAAGTCGATAGCGTCAAAAGTACTCCAAACTCACTCTCGATTTGAGTGGTTTTGATGGTGACCTGTTACGATCTTCACAGAGCCACGCACTTTATTTTCTTTCTTTTTAACATTTCTGCAGCAAAACAGCCTATCATATTCCAAAACATTGTAAAAAAAACAGACACCGGTCCTTTTACGGTCAGCTGAACAGCACTTTCTGTGAACTTCCAAAGCTTCGTCTGGTCCGACTCACAGGAATAATATTTAGATGACAAAGAAAGAAATGGAACCTGAAAGACAATGGTGAGTTTAAGCATTCCAGTGTCCTCTGTGTAACACTATCACTGTCTGCTCCCCTGTGCACTGCAGACATCAGACACAGAGCTGTTTAATGTCTGGAGTTCAGTTCAGAGGGACTGTCCAGCACCATTCTGCAAGTGCAAATCCCGTATATATCAGCCAAAGAGTGAAATTTAAAACTGTTATAATGTATAGAGTTCTGTCCATTGTTTTTTTCTATTTTTAAAGGGAGCTGCATTTTTGCCAGCTTAGAATTTTGAAAAACAGACGTAGTAGAAGTTCTTTTCATTCCTCACTTTGTTCGCTGAGGCCACAACTGAGTCAAAATGTAGCTTTTTCTAGTCCCTAAGTCTCATCTTTAGTGACGGTAAATGGTCATATTTTTACACTTTCTACACTCAAAGCACTTTACCTCAAAGAACCACTCACCCATTCACACACACATTCATACACCACTATACGCAGACACTTTGGGGCGAGGTGGGTTTAAGTGTCTTGCCCAAGGACACAACGACTGCATTCATCTGTGGGATCTGGACTCGCACCACCGACCTACGGGTCAGTGGATCAGCCGCTCAACCGACGGCGTTTATGTCGAGAGCGGGATTCGGATCAGTGGACCAAGACTTGTCCGAATTAACTACTGTTGTCCACATAATGGCTTCATCTTCAAAAAGAAAATGATCAAAACCCAGCACATGCTCACGCTATTGTCTATTGGACCATCCCTCCGGACAGCAGCTATGCTTCTTACATTTACCCAAACAATGTAACCAGGGTTTGAACTCTGATGTTCCTCTGATGTGGATAGCTTGTTCTCACTTAATGAGAGTAGATCAGACAAAAGAGGCCAAAACTACAGAGCCTCAGCTTCACAAAGAGCCCCATCATTTGTTTGTAGACCAAAGGATTCAGACACAGAATCGGTTTGAATTGGGGCTCATTTGTGGTTCAAAAAGAGTTCACTATCTGCAAAAATCATCTTCAATGTTATCGTTTATCACACTGTAGCAACCATAGACTGTATATGCATGGCTAACCTGCTAGCCGCGACGTTCCAAATAGGACGTGATCATGGGTGTGCTTCCAGCTCCATCGACTTCTATTCATTTTACACTGGAAAACTGTCACCTCTCTCTGTAACTACTGCAGTGAGCCTCGACATTTTTGTCTTAAAATGTCGTAGCAACCCGCTCTACATGGTCCTGGTATTTTATTTGTGTTTGTAAGTCAACATATGAACATTAATAACAGACAAATCAGGCACCTTCTTTTCCCGTTAGCATTAGCAACAGGTTTGACTGACAGCGTTGGTAAGCGCCCGCCCCCTGCTAAACCAGCGGTGTGGGTAGAAAGGGACGTTACCTTCAACAGCCAGGCTCCAGATTGTCTCTCTCCCAATACGGAAATCAGCTCCAAATTTGCTTCTGTAACTGCCAGCCTCGATGAGCTTCACTTTACTGGATCCGAACGCTATGGGGAGAGTGACACTTTATACACTATATGGTACCATAATATCACGCTTAAAAACATTTTAACACCACTACAGGCTTACCATTCCGGGTAATTTAGGTGAAATTGCCTTTGTTCTGACCTCTCCAAATTAAAATGATAACTATTATTGAACCGTCAGGAGTATTTACACAAGTTTGGGTTCTTTGTAATGGTAAGTTTGTCTGGTAATTATTTATACACTTTGGAACACACATAAAAAATGATTTTTCTCATCCTCGCCTAATTTTTTTTGTTAAAATCAAGGTGCAGAAAGCTGCAGTAGGGAGCTGGGGACAAAAATATACTATAATTCAATTGAAAATATTGTTGACCTCTCACATTTCAGATTTGAGGTCAATCTATAAAAACATTTATGTTTTATGGAGGGACTTTTGATGTATCCAAGTTTATCCAAACCTCTCCAAATGGAGACATTTGGAGAACGTTTGGAAAAACTGCAGTAACTTTTGAATGCCTCAACCCACAGACATCAATGAGGCTCTACTGAAAGCTCACACTTAGAGGAATCTGTATCTGCACCGAGCTGCTCTATTATTTATGTAAATGTATATAGCAAATCAAAACATAATATAAAATACATATTTGTTTATGAAATATAATCAAAACAAGTGGTAGGGGTCAAAAAATATATATATTTACAAACTCCACACACTGCAAACAATGAACAAACACACACTGTGAACAGCAGTGAAAAGCTCACTGTACATGATTATGGCTCGTCCACAAAATGGTGAAAAAATGTCTTTGCCACAATGCCATTGCTTTGTTTTGTGCAAAACCTGGTAACAGCCGATGAGCAAATCTGATAACGTCCTCCATGTGCCTAAAGAAAAACACAAACACTTTAGTAACAAGAAAGTACAAAATTGAGAGGGGTGAAGTAATATTATATCATATACATATTCATAATCATCACACAAAAACAGTAAAGGACGCACAGTGATGCAGGATTTATGCACTGAGTGGACCTGCCTCTCTACACTGCACTCTACTGTGTACAGTAAAGCTACTGTACTCTACTGTGTACAGTAAAACTACTGTACTCTACTGTGTACAGTACAACTACTGTACTTTACTTGTGTACAGTAAAGCTAAACTATACATCGTCTTGTTCAGCTGCTCATTGGCTGTTAGTGTAAATGTTATTCTGTGCACATCTTATATTTTTACTTACAATAATGTAAAATGCAGAATAAAACACCTTTCAATCAATAGACAAATGAAGTCTAATTCAAACAGATAAACACAAATGTGCCTGAGCCCATGGTTCCAATGCCACTATGCACAGAAGTGATGCTAATGATTACACACGATATATTTATCTACAATTATGTAAATAGCAGAATAAACCAGGTTTACCGATCCAGAACAGTATCCAGTCCATCAAAAATAAGCTCCTCCACTTCTGAGTCCACCGTGGAATCTGCCATGAACCGCTCCGGGTCCGAGTTGCCTCTGGTGTAACTTGTACAAACATCCACAGTGTCCTCGGTCGCGTACTGCCTTTGTTTTATTCGTTTCGTCGTGTTTAGAAGCAAAACTGTTGCAAAACCACAGTGCGTCATTTTACGCACGCTTTACGCACGAAATGCCGTGATGCATTCATTTTCGTTACGCACTGGGCCTGCTGCGTCTGTTTACAGAAAACCACGGCATGTCATACATCCTCGTGTTCAGCTGCTCATTGGCTGTAAGGAGAAAACGTCACTAAACGTGTGTGATGTGACTGGTTGATTCTACATGAGGGAGAGTGAGGCGTACACGTTCAGTCACCTGTAGCACTGATTCGCTGTCTGAGGCTCCAGTGACCCTCAAACCGGACCTTATTGGACAAACTTGGTGTCAATCAGAAGCTAACATGTTTGTTTGCTTTGTTTATCACTAAGAAACAAAGTTGGCGCTGTCTGAAGTTTGTTATGCCTGAAATTGACAAAAGAAATGCAAAAAAATGACGGAGCAGATTTCACTTTCCTGCTGCAGATTGGACATGGATGATCTAAGTTATTTTGTGGACATAATTTCTTGACTGGATTATCTTCTCTGGACCTCTACGGAAAGAATGAGACCGATTTTGTGGGAATATATTGATGTTTGACAAAACCAGAGCCCTCAAAGGTGAGTGAAGTCCAAATCCGCATTTCTGGCTTTTATGTAAAAACGGCTTTCCTGACAGCTCTGTGGTGACTTTAGGTGAACATGGTTTGCATATTCGGATAGATGAGATCCGTAGCTTTCATTTGATGTGTAGATTGTTTGTGTGGGTGACGCAGAAGTGAATGTACATTGCTGTAAAGTTGTAAAGAAAAGGCGGGCGGGCCGTCGGAACGGTAAGTGGTTAATATCACTTCAGTGTTAAAACTGCAAAGAAGCTAACTCCCCTAGCATGTCCATTACCAAACACTACTGACAGATTACCCCTGCCTCGCGAGAATAAAGGATGGGTCAGCCCTCACCCACTTCTCTGTACTTACTTCGTTCTCCAATTTATTTTGTGAATTGGTGTTACACGTAGGATTTGACAGTGTCGTGTAGTCATTTTGGTAGCTTCTTGCTAGCATGATGTACAGCTGTCCACAGGAGGTGCCAATGACGTTAGCTTCGATCGGACAATGTAGTTTTCTAACGCAAAAGTCGGAGGATTTGTTAAGTCGTTTTAGATAATGTTGAGATTTAACATTAGTGATTTACATTGGTCCCTCGTTTATCGGGTTACGTTCTAAAACTAACCCGCAATAGGCGAAATCCGCGAAGTAGTCAGCTTTATTTTTTTTTTACAATAATTATATATGTTCTAAGGCTGTAAAACCCCCCTCACCACACACGTTATACACTTTTCTCAGACAGTCTTATATGTTATTTTATATAGTAAGCTACCATTAGCATTTTACAGGTTGAATGCACGATACTGAAAGATGAACGTCTCTCTGACTTATAACGTAGTCGGAACATTTGTACATTTACATATACTTACATCTGAAGTGCATTCTGGGAAGCCATCCAAAAATCGAAACAATAATCCGTAGCATCTGTTGTAATATTGGATAACAGTACATAAAATCCAGTCTGAATATGCCCAAGATTTTCTGAAAACTGATTCCTACCCATGGACCTAGCATCTCGTCCATCGGCATTTATATTTTGTCTATAATGGTAACATAAAACAGCTAACTTCAATATTAGCCCCTGTGTTATTAAAGAACCATAATTATGGCTTGGGTTTGTGGGGTAGTACATGCGGGCAGTATTTATCATAATTTTACATCAGTTAAGTGGCACTGTGAGAAGATAAAAATACAGGAAGTAGGTCTAGTAGGAGATCTAAAACAGTATACCTTTGGAATATTTGCTAAAAGCCAGAATAATGACAAAGATTTTTTAGACAATTTTTTTATTACTTTTTTCAAATTCAGAAGTTAACATACTTTATTAACATACTTTAACATACCTTTAAACTGTATGGCCTCATTTCCATTGGCACAGTTCACTTGGGGAGGGGGCAGCCACGCAGTCATTGGAGGACCAGCAGCGCGCCAGCAGCGGCACGTGACATTTCTCAGATAAATGATCATTATTAAGATGGCAAAAAAAAGATATAAACATAAAATAATAGTTTCTCACCAGATGCCGACTTGATCTGCTGCTGCTGCTGTTTATTGATTTTTTTTATGTTTCTTTTGGAGTAATGGCTTGGCAGAGTGGCCCTTTAGCCCATGTCGATACAGAACCCGTCTAATTCCTGAGCAGTATGACGGCTGGACATTCCCATGGTGTTAATACTCGTGTATAATTGTTTAAAAAGATGAACGTGGCACCTTCAGGCATCTGGAAGTTGCACCCCAGGATGAACCAGACTTGTGCAAGTCCACAATTCTCCTCCTGGCTTATTTCTTTTAACTTTCCGATGATGTTACACAAAGAAGCAGTGTGTTTCAGATGTGCCGTCAAATCCATCCACATGTGAGTCTTTAATTAACTCAAATGTTGTCAATAAACTTATCAAAAGCTTCCAAAGACATGACATCATCATCTGGATTTTCCCAAATTGTTTAAATGCATAATAATGTTACTTCTGACTTTGAAGAAAGTAATGAAAAATGATGATATTATTATTCTGGGATTTAACAAATAGAAATAATTTTGGTAATTCTAACTGGCCTAAAATATGGAAAGTTTAGTCTGATTTCATGTCAGACAGTGAGGAAAAAAAAGCATGTGTCTTTTTATATGATCTAAACTTCTGGTTTCACTTGTATCTGCTGCTCGTGCCCAATCAGGAAGTAAAATGATGATTAGTAAAACCTTAAATATAATCATGTTTACTATGTTTTAGTGAAATTAGTCTGATCTGTCATATGCACTTAAACCTGGAGTTGTGTCACATCATCAGAGGGTTTTCTATGCACTGCAAACAGGCTTGAATTATTTATTTCAAAAGTGAACTGTCCTTCATTTATTGCTTTAAAACAAAAAGCTCTATGGGCCTCTCTATAAAATTGTTAAGAGTGAATAGATAAGATTCACAAAAAAAAACCCACAAAAATATATCAATTTAAGGGCATTTTTCTCATGTATTTGAGCAAAATGTTTCATGTTTTTAAGATTGTAAAAATCAGGTACAGCGCCTTTGATATATATCTATATATACTTTTTTTTTTTTTTTTTTTTTTTTTTTAACAAATAAGGAAACAACAAATTGCAAATATAAGATGAAACTGTTTTTAATAAGCCATCATCACAAAACATCTCAAAACCTTGTCAACTCAGGTAACATTGCTGCAGCCTCAAAATATACAGGAACAATACATTCACTTTTTAGTACAATCCATTTTATACAATG
Source organism: Periophthalmus modestus (assembly GCA_019594935.1). Taxonomy (NCBI): domain Eukaryota; kingdom Metazoa; phylum Chordata; class Actinopteri; order Gobiiformes; family Gobiidae; genus Periophthalmus; species Periophthalmus modestus. The sequence continues at coordinate 32,308,023 of JAIEZT010000013.1, read as the reverse complement.
ATGACTTAGTATGCATAAAAAAATCACTTACCCTTTATATTACAGACCATAATTTTACTCACATAGACAAAGTAAACAACCTATTTTTTTCACATAATGATATTAACACAAACATATTGGTTTGCTTGTCAGAAAATGTGAAAACCATGCAAAAAAAACCCCCCAAAAAACCCTGCAAAATAAATGAAAAAGTATTGTAGTTGATTAAAATAAATTACAATATTGGGGAGTAGTGTAGTTTAGTGTTCATGTTAGTGAAAGCTGCTTCACCATTAAAAGGCAATTGTTTTAAATTTGATTAGTATTAAAAAAAAGTAACAATTGTAATACAGAATTTCCCTTCATTTAACATGTCATGCTTTGTTGGAATGTTTCACAGTTTGGCATTAAACTTTCATCCGTTCTATTACAGGTGTTTTATTGCTAAAAATAACACCTTGTAGCACTACTTAAAGTGAGCTAGGAGGCCTTTCCACAGATCTGACCTGTAACATGGCCTGGTGAAGATGGATAAGTTCATTGCAAAACTATGGAACATTCAGGATAAATTACATAGTGCAACTTTAAATTTTGTGTGTAGTTTTTAATATGATTTTACAACTCCTACCTTTGAATATATGTTTGTTGACCTCTATATATAATTCATACAAGTTTTTCTCACTCTCAGACGAGCCATGCCTCACGTGAACCTCCAGAATTCACTCACTGAGCTGCAGAAGCTTCACTAGCACTGGTTAATGATTGGCTGCTCGTTTTTAGGTTTAAACCAACTGGATTTTAGCATTGAAACTGGCAACCCAAACGATTCATATGAGGCTCATTCTGCTTTCTGATTGGATATTCCTCTTGAGAACCAAAAGATCAAATTATCGCATAAACAACTTGCCCCTCATGTCCAATGTTTTTGTATTACAGTTGTTATCAATAAGAGCTATATTTGATTTGACCATGTTTTCCTCACATCTGGGGACAAAGATAGGTCATATGTATGAAATTAAAATCAAAATCTTTCATACAGCTCCTTTAAAGGAAAATCTGCTTCTCGCTAGCATGATGTGCGGCTACCTTCTGGAGGCGCCGACAGCTGTACAGAGCTTTGTTGTGATGACATTTACGGCGATGTCAGCTCTTGTTGGGCACCGCAGTCGTCTAACATGGAAGTCTTGTTTCTTTTACTATGTCATTTTAGATGAATGCTGTGATTTTAAAATGTTCAGATTGTAACATAATGATCCACAGGTGTCATAGATTGTAACTATACAGGCTAGCAGACAAAAGCGCAATGTGTCTTCTTTTTGCATCACGTAACTTTGACTCCAGTTGAACCTTGACTGTTTCTTTTGCCTTCACACTTCACTTGACCTCACATCCATGGTAAACCCACATGACCCCAGTTTCAGTTTTTTTTTTTTTTTTTAACTTCAACTATATCTTTAGTTGGATCTGCTCACTGGGCTAATCACATGCACCCGCCAAGTTTCCATGGCATTTTTGCTCTATAGACGTTTTCTTGGCCATGGTGCATTAAGTCTGTCAATTTCTGTTTATTCCGAAGACAGGAGCTCGATATTTGAGCTCGAGACTGAAAGATATTTGGCTCCTACGATGTGGGTGCACCATTTAAAAACACATGCATTATCAGAGCAGAGCACATGGGCCTTTTATGGCTCCTTTGAACTCCTCGTAGGTTTCACCTGAATGGAGCTTTAGTGTGTCTCCCAAACATTTTCCATATTTTATTGCAAACAAAAACATAAACTAGTGATTGGTGATGTATGGATTACAAAAATGGTAGTTTATTTTGTATTGTTTGAGGGTTTTTTTTTTAATAAAGTACATGGGACACTTTCGTAGTTTGTGTTTTTGTAGTTTACAAGTGGCTGATACGGTAGCTCCAAGTGCTTGAAAACCATGTAAAACAGAGGTGCCCAAACTTTTTTTTAATCGAGGGCCGCGTCTCAAAACATATTTGACGCGGAGGGCCATAGACCAGTAATCTATGCAGTGCGGTGCTTTAAACACAGCTTTGACAGAGCCGCTGTGTATTAATAAGGCTTAAAACACATTCATTTTAGGTCTGTATCACACTGCAATGTGATTTTTGAGGATATAGTTGTAGAAATAGTTTAATTTGCTGTTAAAAGTACTGCTTATGATCAATTGGGCCAGTTCAGCAGGAGGCCTGAGGGCCACATTTGGCCCCCGGGCCATAGTTTGGACACCCCTGATGTAAAAAGTGCCATGTAAAGTAGAGAGGAGATTAAGGGAAAAGCAAACAAAACAAAACTCTGCTCCATGTACATCCATCAACTTAAAGACTCTGTACCCAATTTTGGTTAATAAACAAGGAACATGGATCAATTTGTTACATCCACTCACTTAATTGCTTCTCTCACTGAGAAACAACACTTCAATTGGCATATCTCACAAGAAATCAGCATGACTTGGCATAATCTTGAGTCAAAACTAATCAAACCAAGATTAACATTTGGCAACACTCAGTGGGGATGGGGTGGGGGGAGGAGAAAGTTTGGTGTGTTGAACAATCCCACACTGCTGTTGTAAGCACGCTGTCAGTATGCTCTGTGCACAGTAGCACGCTAGCTAGCTCACTGTGTCTCTAAGCCAGGGGTCGGGAACGTATGGCTCGCGAGCCATGTATGGCTCTTTCTGATAACTGCATATGGCTCGCAGATAAAACATAAAATATTATCACTTGTTGTAGCCCTTTAGCGTCGGATGCTATCGTCGCCAATAGACTCGCACTCGCGGACTTTTTAATTACCGTAACTCCACAACTAATTGTACTCCATGTAAATTCAAACGCGTCTCAAAGCAGAGGCACAAGGCTCTTTAGATATTTTACCATCATTACGGTAATCTGCCTCTGTCGTCCCTCGAAGATGACGAATGAGAGCGCAGGAGCCGTGGGATTTTCCCAGTCGTTGTCCATTATTTTAATTGGATGATAATGGCCTATGTTGGCCGTTGCTGGGTAAAAAGGTAAACGCCGCCTTTTGAATCAGTCTGCTCGGTTATTAGCTCAAAGCTAACCCTTCGACGAAGAAGATGGCGAAAAGAAAAACCGTGAGGAATATCGTACATTTCAGGACGAATGGACCAAAAAATTCGACTTTGTGGAGAGAGCAGGTTCTGCGGTGTGTCTAATTTGCAATGACAAAATTGCATCAATGAAGCGGTCAAATATAAAGTGGCACTTCGACACATGACACGCTACCTTTGCATCAAAATACCCCGCGGGAGACGCAGAAAGAAAGCGTGCCGAGAGCTACTGAGCAGGGTGCAAGTTAGCCAGCAGCAAGTCCGCATATGGACCCGGCAAGGTGACTATAATTCCACTACCTTTGCTGGATCTTTAGCAATAGTGAGGAATGGAAAACCATTCACAGATGGCGAGTATGCTAAAACATACACAGAATAAATTCAGAGGCTTATTATTATATTCACATTTAGTTGAATTCAGTCTTAAAATATATTATATGGCTCTCACTGAAAAAAATTTCCAGATATTTTGCTTTCATGGCTCTCTGAGTCAAAAAGGTTTCTGACCCCTGCTCTAAGCTAACAGCCACTTTTACGAAAATCTGAAAAACATAAAATAAGCAACCCAATAAAATTCTAATTAATTAAAATAAAAGGCTACACAATATTTTTTTTATGTAGAATACTTCTGTTTGTGGTTTTGTTTTAATATTTATTACATCTTAAAATGAACATTTTAGCGTGACAAAAAAAAAAAAAAAAAAAAAAAAACTGGACGTAGTAGTGGTGCTAACAGTAATGTTGCCAGGTGCTACTGTGCACCTATTAAATAACTAGATAGGGTATTGTTATTAAAGCTAACAGCTTTAAAGCTGTCTCGAGATGGATTAGTGGCTCATTGGTACGACAACGAAAAAATCTCTCCTGCCCAGAAAGGATTTTTCTCAAAGAGAGCAATGTAATCATAAACTGCTCGTGTTTGGCTGACAGGGACTGACTGGGCACCTACAGCTTTCACAGAAGAATTTTGTGGTGATTTTTACCCATTTTTAGATCATAACCTTGTTCTCACCTCAAAATCCGTCTGTTGTCTTAAAAAATGCTTTTTAGTCATTAGCTTCGGCTACGTTCTATGTGCGCTCTAGCTAAGCTCAAGCGCTGATTGATTAGAGCAGTCACATGAACGAGCATGTGAGCGATGTGAACGAGCCGAATTGTCATGAACAAACAGAGGAAGCATAATCATTATCATTTATCATTTATAATTTATTTATTATTCCCTTGCCTCCCTCATGGCCACTCAGCTCCACTCACTCTTGTCGCGCAGGTCAGGACCTAGCCGCTAAAGGCTAAACTCGTGACATGACTTCAATGGGTGGCCATGTTTAGGCCCGGGGCTTGGTTGCGCACAGAGCCAATTGAATGAGAAGGTGACGATCTAAGGTGTCCCTGTAGGGTCAAACATGTTTCTAGCTGTTATTGCTATTGCATATGTCGTTTTGCATCTCACTATGACTTGAAAACATGACACAATGAACAAGACACAACAGACAGGAATATGAAATATATACATTTAGTACAGTTTAGTTTTAAACTTTTAATATGACTGGGTTGGCAAAATCAATTCATAAGTAGCAAAATTACATTCAAATGGCATTCAAAGTAATACTAAGAATTAGACCATATGATATGGAAATACAATATTATAACAACTATAACACATTGATACAAAAGCAAGCAGCAAACTGGTATTTAAGAAAGAATGACACAGGTACGGGCCTCTTTAGATGCCATTCTTGTTCATTGTTGTCTGGTGTGACTGAAGTTTTCTGATTGGTGGAGGTTTTATCTGCTGTTGTCTGATTGAAGAGGGTAATATCGTCTGATTCGTTGAGGTTTACATCTTCTGTTTTCTGATTTAATGAAGTTGCTGTATGTGCAAATATGTCATAGGTCGACGTTTCTGTCATCCGATTGGTGTAGGGTATTTCCTGCTGTCGTCTGATTGGTTGATGCTACTGTCTGCGCAGACGGAAGCCTCCTGCTGTGGTCAGATTGGCTGAGAGGCCTTTGGCAGCCAGAGCCAGCATGCGCAGTCTCTTCCTCTCCCTCTTCAGACCCAGTCCCTTTTTCTTTTTGCCTCCTTCTGCAAAAACAATAACAAAATCAGTCAGCCATTTGTTTTAATCTTTCCTTTAGCATAAATAACACAGGTATACATTGTTTGTTCCATATTATGTATATGAGATAGAACACACAGTTGCTCAAAACTATCCTATTTATACTTTAAAGTATAAATTGGATTATGTCACACTATGGAACTTTCCAGGCATTTCTATTAAGGCAAGCAGGGAGTGGTTCTTCTACATAATAGTCACAAGAGCAGCAAGATGGATTCCCACTATATAAAATTTTTACTAAGATACTTCCAATGAGATTTGTGTGGAAGTCGAAGGTGAAACGCCCAAGCGAACCAAAACAAACATGGTGACAGACAGGCGTACTTCAGCCTTTTGTTTCTGAAAAGTGTGCAGAAGGTAAACGCTTGTGCATTTGTGGACAGGGAAAATGCTTCTGATAGGTTTATTGACAACACTTTAGTTCATTAGAGACACACCTGCGGATGTATTTGAAGGCACCTGAAATACATAGTTTCTTTATGTAACATTAATGAGATCAGGAATCGTGGACTTGCACATGTCGGGTTCATCCTTGGGTGCAATTTCCAGATGCCCGAAGGTGCCATGTTCATCTGTTCAAACAATTATACACAAGTATAAACACCATGGGAATGCCCAGCCATCATACCGCTCAGGAAGGAGACGGGTTCTGTGTCCCAGAGATGAACCTGCATTGGTCTGAAATGTGCAACATGTGAAGATTCTGGCTGAAGCTGGTAAGAGTGTATCTTTATCCACAGTGAAACGACGACTGCACTGACATGGGCTGAAAGGCCACTCTGCTAGGAAGAAGCCATTACTCCAAAAGAAACTATTTTAAAAGCCACAGTTTGCAAATGCACACAGGGACAAAAACCTTAATTTCTGGAGACGCGCCCTGTGGTCTGACAAAACTAAAAGTCAACTTTTTGGCCATAACGAGCATTGTTATGTTTGGAGGAAAAAGGTTAACGCTTGCAAGCCTGAGAGCACCAGCCCAACTGTGAAATACAAGGGTGTCAGCATCATGCTGTGGGGTTGTTTTGCTGCAGAACGGACTGGTGCACTTCACAAAATAGATGGCATCATGAGGAAAGAACATTAGAAAGAAATACTGAAGCAACATCTCAAGACATCAGCCAGGAAGTTAAAGCTTAGGCGTAAATGAGTCTTCCAAATGGACAATGACCTAAAGCATACTGCCAAACTGGTTACAAAGTGGCTTAAAGATAACAAAGTCAATGTTTTGGAGTGGCCAATACAAAGCCCTGAACCCAATACTTTTGAAAATTTACGAGCAGACCTGAAAAGGCATGTGCGAGCAAGGCGATCTACAAACTTGGCTCCGTTACACCAGTTCTGTCAGGAGGAATGGGCCAAAATCCCTGCCAACTATTGTGAGAAGGTTGTGAAAGAATATCCAAAACATTTGACGTTTGACCCAGGTCATACATAAAGCAATACTAATGAAATGTATGTAAAGATCTGTCTTTGAAGAATGTAATGATGAAATTGTCTTAAAAAATCCTTCTCTCATTATTCTGTCATTTAGCAAATAGAAATCCTACGTGACCAAAAACAGGAAAAGTTGTTGTTGACAGTGAGAAAAAAAAGATGTGTCTTTTTATATAGTGTATGTAAGCTTCTGGTTTCATCTATTAATAATATTGTCACAGGCAGGGCAGTTGATCAGGACGACCTTAGCTGGAGGATTTAACCTATAATGTGTCTTCGATGGGTTGATGGGGGAAGCCTGGAGTAGACCCACTCAGACAAGGAAAGAAACACGGAAAGACCATGGAAGCCCAGAACCTTCTTGCTGTGAGGTGTGAGTGCTAGCATGGCATCAGAGATAAGACCTGACAACTCGACAACAGCATAGATGATTATAATCTAGTTCCTGTTTAGGCTTTGCTAGTTCATTTTAGTTACTATTCAGTGCATCGTAAATCCCATTTCTGACTTTGCTTCTCTCACCCAGCCTCCATAAAACTGTCCACCATTAGAACAGAAGTGATTTACACACAGAGATCAGGCCTCCACTGACAGACAGCTATTCTACAGCTGTGCCACACCTTGTCCATAAAAAGGTACACAGGGGAAAAAAATCCAACATGAGAAGAGTAAAATATGAGAAAAATGTGAGAAAGATCAAGAGATTGTGAGTAATTATGTGTGAACTCAAACTGCGCTGGACTGGACCACTTGGTGACATTCTGTGGATTTTCTCATGCATCCATCTTTGATTTGGTGGATAAGTTCACATAAGAAAAAGTGACAATAAGTAACTGTCATAGTCTATTATACGATGAACTCTGGATTTTTAGGAATAAAAAGGTCCACAAACTTGCCATAATAGTAATCCCATGGCTTTGCTGGGTTTGAAAGGTAAGGTATACCATTTTTGGAGGTGGCCCGTCACCTGCATGATTCCATGGAAACAGAAAGTACTTCGGAACATTCTCCATGGATATATCTAATCTTTATTAGGGATGGGACGATATACGATAATATCGTTAATCGCGATAAAAGGGGTCCTCAATTAATCGTTCGTGGCATTTTTTCATAATCGTGATCATCGCGCACAATTATAATCGTCTTTACGGCACCAGACTGCCTCATGTTTCTGGTTTCAATACAACATTTAGATGCTAGTTTTGGTGTTTGCCCACAAGGGGGGGGGCTCTGTCACAGCTATGACACTTGTCTGTGTCTGTTCTGATGGCAGAGTCTGGTGGCGAAAAAAAGTTGCGGGTCCTGAGGGCAAAACACAAGCAACTTGCACAAGCATGTTCAATCTGCTTTCCTGCAGCAGATTGAACATGGAGGATCTAACTTATTTTGTGGATATGATTTCTTCAGTGGGTTATATTCTCTGGATCTGGAGGAACGAATGAGACCAACTTTGTGGAATATGTTGATGTTTGACAGAATCAGAGCCTCAAAGGTGAGTGAAGTCCAAATCCACATTTTTGGCTTTTCTGTAAAAACATCTTTCCTGTCAGCTCTGTGGTGATTCCAGGTGAAAATTGTTTGCATATACGAAAAGACGAGCGCTGTAGCTTTCATTTGATGTGTAGATTGTTTGCGTGGGTGACACAGAAGTACATGTACATTCCTGTAGAGTTGTAAAGTAGGCCCGGGCCGTCGGAACGTTTACAAAAATTAATAATAAAGGCGATAATATCGTTAATCGCGATGATTTTGGCCACGATAATTGCGAGTCTAAATTTTAAAATCATCCCATCCCTAATCCTTATGCCATACTGTGTAATATTATTGCCAAAGGACAGCATTTCCAAGGAAACATGGAGGAGAAGGCTAGGGTTAGGTTAAGGCCAAATAAGTCAGGTCTGTGGAGATGCAAGCCCGTTCAAAGTAAGGACACATGTTTTTCAGTGCAATAAGCAAGGAAAAAGAAAATATGCTTTCATTTGAGTTATTTGAGTGATTTTTGGCTAAAAATGTACCTACTGTGGCTTTAAGTGAAATTAAACCAGTGGCATTGAATTATTCAATTCACTAAAGTGAAAACAATCACAGTAATCCAATAATAACTTTCTGTTTGTGAATTCTGTCTGTTAAAGAAGACATATTGTGCATATGTCTGTTGTATAGTTACTACCTATGGATCATTATGTTATAATTTGCACATTTTAAATTGCAATATTCGTCTAAAACAACTTAATAAAAAAAATAAGCCCGCTGACCTCTGCTTTGGAAAACTGAGTTGCCAGCTGAATAGCTGCAGATCACGCTAGCGGATTTTTTTTCATTTGTGCCAAAAAGACTATGTGACACTGACGAATCCTACGCATATCACCGATTAAGAGAATAAAATTGAAGAACGAAGTAAGCAGCGAGCATTGGCTGTATGAGGGTGGCGGTGAAAACGGGAGTTGATATGCAATATGGCGTCTTGAAAATAAGTGATTAATGATTGCTCAAACATGCACAAATCACTCCAAATACAACTTTGGGTAAGTAAGTGATGTTGGGAAAGAACTATAACATGGCTGACAGTTCAGTAAAGTTGATTTTGAATAAGTCCGCTTTAACAGTTACTTTATTTTATTCAGCCATTATTACTGTATCATTGTCATCAACCCAGTCCCTCAAGCCGTGCAGTGAGAAAACTGCACATGGGGTTAGCCAAAGCACAAGCTAACAATGTTTCAGCAGATGAGCCCAGCTCCAAGTGTAAAATTGTGCCTTGTAAACTCTTGTAGTGCAAAGCTTAGATATTATGAAAATGCTGAGACTAATCATTGTCATAAAAACGATGCGTTGCGTAAGTCAAAACGTCTGGTCCAGCTGCTCTGGCTTCCAACTCTGACTGTTTTTGAAATTTCACAACACACTTTGACATATCGACTTGACTGATATCCATGGGTCTACTTTAGTTGTCCCATTGTGTTAAAGGGACTAAAGCATTGATTGAAATTTGCTTTTGATGTTGGTTGTGTTGGCTCGGTTTGAAAAGTGGGATTTGTTAGATTTGGAGGCTGGTTGGACTTCACAGAGACAGGACAATAGATTTTATATGGTCAGTATGACCTGGACACAAAATCATATGTGGAATTTGCAGACATTAAAGAGGAAGTATTGTGCTTTGTGTCTTTCGAAAACAATCTCAGGTACCTTTTGTATTAGCATGGTGGATTTATTTAGCAATCTTTTAAATATTATTCTTTTTTTCTCCACTGGTTTTATTCAGAAACTGGTTGAATGACCACCAGAGGGAAACAGACTAACTATGTTTAAAAGATCCAAACAAAATATCTCCCAAGGCAAGCTGTAGTTACAACAGAGAGCAACTGTTCCATGTTAAGCATTGTTGGTTTCAATACTGTGTCACCACACCACCTTGTCATAGTCCAAAAGCCAGACCAGTTTGGGGTCTTTTGTTTCAACTTGGCCCCGTTTGGTCCCAGGACGCCGAAATGCCGCTTTTTGGTCCAAGTCTCAAACATAATTTTATGAGTGAGTAAAAAGTGATGCTTTGAGTGAGTGCTATGAGTGAGTAAGAAGTGCTGCTTTGTTGAAATTGGAAAATGTGCCTCAGATAAAATGGTGACGATGTAAATGACACTCAGATCTATGTCTCACAGGCGCCAGATGAATATGAACCAGTGGATTCTCTCTGCCACTGCATCGAATAGATCACTGTGTGGATGCAAAACAACTTTCTCCAGGTAAACTTTGGCCCACAAAAACAAAAAGAAAGTGTCAGAAGTCTCTCTCTCTCTAAAACCTTCAAATGAGGCTAGAAATCTAGGGGTAATAATGGACTTATGAAGTCAATATGTACCATATGTCTACAAACATTGCAAAAATCCAAAAAAACTAACGAGCGTTAAGGCAGCTGCAGTACATCCAGAACGCTGCTGCTCGGGTCCTGATTAGAACCAGGAAGTACGAGCACATAAGTCCTGTGCTCAAGTTTCTGCACTGGCTCCTGTGGCTCAGAGAATAGACTTTAAAGCAGCTCTGCTTGTGAACAAGTCTCTCCAACATAGGATTCTCAAGGACAAATCCACATTGTGACATCGTGGCATGGCATTACTCTTTCATATGTAAATGCTAAACTTCCCTGATTTGTTAGCTTCAAATTAAGCCCAAGATAAGCTCTGTGTTTCCACCTGCTATGACAGAAATAATGTTCCATACCCCCAAACCGACAGATAGAATTCCCAGTCACTGGCCAGACTGTATATGGGACCACTCCATGGGAAAGTTACAGATTTCAGGGTAAAAATTCAACCATGATGCATTTGCTTCACACTTGGCACAGTTGATGTTTATATACCAAAACTTCCATTAGACACAGACTTTGGACTGTTTGTAGCAGATAACTGTATTTTATTCCAACTTTTTATACTTTTTATGTCTTTTTTCAACTATGTGCCTTGTATTTGTAAGATATGGTCATTGTAACATTAGTGTAATTGTGAGACATGATCATTAACCTAATTCTATTTCAGTTCAATGGGTCATTAGTTACTGAGTCATAATCTTGTAATACTTTATGAAATGTGCACTAATTTCAATACATTTTCATTCCATGTGGGTCTTGTAACAGGCGTAAAACTGTTGTCTGAGGTACAGTGGGTATTATTGCTGCGTACAATAACAACAGCAGCTAGCATACTTATTTTATTTAATTTAAATACACTGAACATATCTGAGGTGATCCATTTGAACAAATGTATTATGGACCTGCTTGAATCTTTAGTTCAGATGACGACTCCATGCACACACATATTTTGTTACAGCATTATGAAATTTTGTATAAATTATGCTGACAGGATGTGTATGATAATTAAATAGCATTCTTGAGTGTAGTGTTTATCCATACAGAGACAAAGCGGCTCGAGTTTAAAAAACAGACTGCGTAAACATCGGTTGAGGAAATGAGTGAAACCTGTGGCTCATGGTGCAGTGGACGAGTGAGATGCTGTGATGTCATCATGTAAAAAAAAAAGGCAGAGACACTGTAATTATGGAGACGCCTAAACAGCGGTTTGAGATCTTTGCCTATGGGAATTGGCTTCAAAATGTGTGATCTTCAGAGCCCTGAAACTCCGTTTGCCTGACCACCCAGTCCCTTCTACATTCTGTTTGAATGAAGTTTTGCAAAGATTCTGGAATCGGACCATAGAGCGTGACAAAACTCTGCCCTAACATGGAACAGTCCACTAATTTCTATCACAAATGCAGAAGACATCTCCTCTCAGAAATTCTAATCACACTCAACAAAATATATAACTTCTTTTACCTGAGATAAATACAATTTTGGTGCTTTGATTCTCGATTCTGCAGAAATCTGCGCCGTTTCTCCGTCCACCATGTTGTTTTTTCCCCCCTTTTTTACGTGTAAGCCACCATGTTTGTTTTGACACAAATGAACCGTGCATTTCTCTGACTGGTTAATACATCTGTCAATCACACTTTCTGGAATTGGAGAGACAGGATACGGTTCCAGACCCACTCGTCTTTGTAGAGTTTTGTCAAACCATGTGGTTCTGACTCTGCTAGTAACCTCTTAGATCTGGAGGATCATTACAAGACACTGGAGGAAGAGTCAAAATGTCAGAACTTACCCAAATTGACTACACTGAAAAACCCCACGACAGACATACATTTCATGACTAGGGTGCACTGAGGCCACTGTGGTCTATCGTAGTGTGTTCTGTCTCGAGCGTAGGACTTGGATGCAAATTTATGGTAACTGTTAAACACTTGCGCTCGGACAGAAATGCAAAGCAGGTGGGGTGTTCTCAGAAAACCCTCCCCTCCCTCTCCTCCTCGTTCAGACACGGCCTCATTACTGTGCCAATGGAAAGCGACAGGTCTCTGTAGCAGCCACTTGAACTGTCAGCGTGCATTAGATTGACTGGGGCGTACACTTTATTTACGCGCAGATCTGGCAACGAGTCTGGACATCCATCATTCTGCTGTCACACGTCCCATTCAAAGCTGGGTCGTAATTTTGCATTTACTGGTTATATTCAGACAGAACTAAAAAAGGGCAGAGGCTAGACAGTAAGTGAAATAATGAATACAATAATGTCGGAAATCAGGATTGATCAATAGGAGGGAAAAATTGGTCCCACATTGCCCAGCCGTAATGCACAGAATGAGAGCCACATTTCAGCATTTCAGGGCAGCTTTGACTAAGGAGATGGCTTATGGAGGGTTGCAGAGTGAATGAATAATGCAATGCAAAACTTTTGGATTATCTTGGAAAAAAAAATACATTAAAAGCAGTAGTATTGTTGCTACTACGATGAGGTGAGAAATTTGCAGTAACTTTTTAAAGAAATTGTACTTTTCTAGCAGTAAATTTTCTATACTGCTTTTCTGTATTTTTCTAAATTGATGTAATAGTACTCTTACGTACTCTTCCTGCTGCAAGTAAGTCTACTAACAAGTCAATTAACAAGCTGACAGTTATTCTTTGTACTTCTACTTGAGTGAAGCAACGTTACTCTTACTTGAGTTTTTGGCTACTCTACATTCTCTGATTATGAGTAACACATTATTTTTTCATTCCTAATTACAACAAGGGTAAGAATCAGAGGTCATGTTAAAAACTGTGGAGGGCCAACAAAATAGAAAAGAACCCAAAAGCGTATTTTTTTTCTGTGAGGAGGCAGTTGGTGCACATGTGTCACTGTGTGTCAGATTGGCAGTTCAAACCCCTGTAGTGCTGTTGAGGAGCACCTCACATGCTCACAGCACCTTCACAGAGATGTAGACGTGCAGTTTGGCTCAGTTCTTTGGGCACAGAGGGAGAGCGCAGACAAGTCAATTGGAAACCTCATAGTCCACACATGCATCCAGCTGCACAGACCCATGTGTGCTACGGCTGGCAAAGACTCTACTCTTTTATACTTATAATGTACGATTATGTAAAAGTAATCAAATTACATTATCTTTGCTACAGAGCCCCTAAAGTCCTTTAAAAATAATTATCTTATGTGAACAAGATGATTAGCTTTACAGCCAAAGGTCATACAGAGGCTTTGCAGCTTACCAAAAAGGCAAACTCATATTTCTAATAGAGTTTGACCGATATCGGGTTTTTCATAACAGATGCTGATAGTGATTGTTTAGAATCCAGAGAAATGGCCGATAAGCTCTGTTGATATCTTTGAGCCAATATGCAAAGCCGATTTTGAATGCTTTCCACAAATTATATAATTTGAAATGACTACAAGCTCATCCACAAACCTGTTTTACTACAAAGTGGATATGAGCTGCTAAGGTTAAGTTATTTTCTTGTCCCCGTGGGGAAATGAGACCTTTGCATTTGACCCATCCTTCAATGTCGTTGGGGCATCTCCTCAGGAGCATTGAGCGCATCAGCGCATTACTCGAGGGCTCATCTCTACATCTTGAGCTAGTCTTGGTCAGGACTACCTGAGCATGTTTTGGGCTGATAGGGGAAACCAAAGTGTCTAGAAGGAACCCATCCAGACACGGGGAGAAACAAACTCTGAACAGAAAGGCCCAGGCCAAACTGAAACCTTCTCGTTGTGAGGTGTGAGTGCTCTCCAAAAAGGGCACCGTGCTGCCAGTGTGTAGTCATGTGTGTGCAGTGTCCTCTTCACACTAAAGTATTCAAATAAAGTGTATTATACATATTTGTGTTAGGCAGCTGGTTGGCCCAAAACAAAATCGGCCTCTGCAAGAGATTAAAGGCTGATATGTGAAATACTGCATCTATATGTATGTGTATGTATATATATATATATATATATATATATATATATATATATATATATATATATATATATATATATATATATATATATATATATATATATATATATACACACACACACACACATATATATATATATATATATATGTATATATATATATATATGTGTGTGTGTGTGTATATATATATATGTGTATGTGTGTGTATATATATATATATATATATATATATATATATATGTATATATATATATATATATATATATATATATATATATATATATATATATATATATCAGTCTATCTTTAATTTCATATATAATAAGCTTATTGTAAACTTAAATCTTATAGATTAATACAAAGGGAGAGGTAAATATGGGTCAGATATAGAAAAAGTACTAGTAACATTAAGTTCCACAAGATTGATTAAGGGCTGGACCAATGTTTTTACATTGAAAGCTGCTGAATTACAGCAAAAGTTAGTTATAACAGTTGTATGATAAGTTTTGTTAAAACTAAATAGAGTTTTAATTAAAGAAATAGATACTTTCAATTAGGGATGCAACAATACCGATGCTGGTGACGAATACTGGTGCAGATCCAAGAAAATTTGCTAGATCTTTTCCATGATATCGGTTCAGCCCACATCCTGGTTGACTCTTTTATTGGATGCAGTAAGACGGGCAAATGTTCATGTTTGAACTTTTAGTCATACAAAGGTGTTCAACACTTACTTGCTGGATAAATAACACAATTGAATACATGTTGTAGTAAGTCTCTCGATGGAAATAAAATGCCTTTTTTCAGTCCCTATACTGGTATCGGTTCATATCGGGTATTGACAGATACCAAAAGCCAAAGTATCTATATCGGTATTGGAACTGGAAAAGATCGGTGCATCCCTAGTTTCAGTCTCTGTCAAACATACCTAGTGATGTTCCTGCTCTCATGTTGCTTTCTTAGGTACAGAATTACATGGAAGCCCCAGTATTTACAGTGGCCTGATGAAAGAGCCTGTTCTTTGCACAAAACACTGTAAAACTAAAACTACATCACTGAGCTGATGTGTTCAGGGCCCTACACTTAATATACGACCATCTTCACAGAGCGCTCCCTGCTGAGGACTGGAGAGGGCAACAAACAGTTCCAGAGGCCGGTTGAAAGAGTTACGACAGGTTGAACTCATCCTGTCGAGAACATATGGAAGATGTGTCCAAATTACTTCAGCTCTGCACATGTTGCCTTTGGTGTTTGATGAGTTTGGGACATCAATCAGGAGAAGAGGGCCAGCGGGGAGCGACCTTCAGACTGCATCAAGAAGATTCAGCCCTGGTTTAGTCTTACATCTTTTTTTTAGTCCTGATTTTGACCCCGGTTTAGGGTTTTTTTACTCAAGATTAAGATTAATCTTGGTTTAGTTCAAAGTTAGAACTGGTTTAGGCTTGCTGCATCAACAGTCCTGGTAAGATTGGTCCTAGATTAGTCCTGGCTTTAGACATGTTCATTGAGCTGTGTTGTCTTGAAAGAGTTTTGTGGGCACATATTCTCCCACTGTGAGATGGTTCACTGGCTAGTTTCAGTCACTTTGAGCCACAGGACCTCATCTCTTCTGTTTTGCAGATGATGTCCTGATCGCTTCATTGACCCAGGACTTGTAGAGCCACTGCTCCTCCATGTGAAGAGGAGCCAGCTGAGGTGGTTTGGGGTACCTGATGCCTCTTGGACGCCTCTCTGAGGAGGTGTTTCAGGCATGTCCCACCAGGAGGAGGCCCCAGGAAGACTCAGGACACGTTGGAGGGACTGTGGCTCTCAGCTGGCCTGAAACGCCCTGGGATCCCCCCGGAGCAGCTGGATAAGGGACAATGAAAGTCTTGTAATCCCTGCTCAAACTGCTGCCTGCCCAGGATAAGTGGAAGAATGGAATTAATAAATAAGTTTTACGCAATACGTAGCAGAGAACATGTCAGTGATTTGACAAATGAAGTGAATACTCAACTAACTATTATGATTTTCATTTCAAATGTAGCAGATTCTAAATGACGCAATGTACTTTTAATGTTAGCACTTTTGATAAAGAGTCATAGAGAGTTTGTTTTCATTTATTTATTTATTTCGAGCAGATTAATGAATGCATGTATTCAGTACGCTTAATGCACATTTCACATTTTCTCTTTATTTAAGCTTGAAAAGGAGTGGAAAGAAGAAAACCAGGAGTAGTGTCCAAATGACATCACATCTCTGCACATATTGCCTTTAGTGTTTTGGGATGTGCCCTGGACATCCATCAGGTGGTGCAAGAGTGTGCCAACAAGAAACTGCTTGGTCCAGGTTTATTTCTGGGTACTTGTTCTGTTTGCATGAGGTTTCTGTTACCTCTATTATTCCTGGTTTAACATTGGTCTGGTTCTGGCTTGGCCCTTCTCATAATTGTAATGACTCATATGGAAGATGCTTGTCAGCACATGTTAGCTTGAGTGTTTAGTGATGTGCACTAAGCATCCATCAATAGGAGCAGGATGTGCCAGCGGGAAATGGGTTTTATAAACTGCAGCATAAACACAACACGGACAAGATAGATTCTGGCACTTTGTTTGAAGCAACAGAATTTAAAACTTTTTTAAAAGTGCTACCTAGTTGCTTTATGATGAATGTTTCACCATATGGCATTAGCTTTTCTCTCTCCATTAAGATAAACAGTCGATGCCTAACAAAAAGATTCTTGCGATATTTGTAGAACTCATGAGAACCCATCTGGACATGCTCTCGCTGATGGGATAGGGCCCGGCTGCTGGTGAGTGGACCAATCACAGAGCAGCACTGACGTTTGGGCGGAAACCGATGGCGAAGCAAAGTTTAAATGTTGTATAATTCATTCCAAGTCATAATTACGCTTAAATACTCCAGAATCTGCATACCTTCACTGGACTAACAAGGTCTTCTCTGTCTTCCAAGGATAAGATCATAAGTCCTAAATGGTCTAACATGTTCTGCGTGGTCCTAAATATTTGCAATGGTGATTTGTCTCTTTGTGGTAATAGTAACAAAGACCAGGACTCATGTTAGGGATGGATCAGAGAGACGTGAGGAAAACTGGCAGTGCGTGTAAACAACTGGGTCAGAACATCCTCAAAACTGCAGCTCTTGTGGGGAAGAACGGGTCTGCTGCGGTGGTCCAGGAATGGAACAGTGGTGAACCGGAAACCAATGCGTCCAGCCACATAATTACATATAAAAACAACCAAAAGGACTATACTGGAACTATATTCTAATGACTAATATATATCCACATTACAGATACTTGAGGAGTGACAGAGGAAGGCGGTTTAATAATTGGGTTGGCAGTGTGATTCTCTCTCTCAGCCAGTGCATATTCTGCCATTCAAGCCATGAGTAATACACACATTCACAACTTTCTATCATGTTATAATATTGAACCTTCATCAAAAACATGTCTGAAACGGTTTTATATGTCACGCATGCATGTTTGAGTCATCTTGTGATCTCTCCCAGGCCCTATATTGTTTTGAGCAGTCCACCATCCTCACAATGATGCAGACCCCCAAATATGGCTCAGTCTTCTCCTACAATGGCATTAAAGAGTGGAACAAGCTCCAGACAGACTAAACTCTCCTCTGACCTGAGGGACTTCCCTTATAATTTCAGAAAAGTCAGCTCTGTCAACACTGTTTTGCATGCGGTAGCTTCTATGGCAATTCTCAACATAATATTTGAATTATTTTAAAAGCGAAAATGTGGAGTTTGATGTTTTTAAATGAAAGAATGGGAGAATGCATGATGTGAATGTAAATGATTAGATACTTGGATATATTTAAATTGTTTAGAACCTGCCCAGGGACAGCAGATGGAAGCTTAATCTGGTGTAAAGCATCTCTTCTTTTATGAGCTTAATGTGTTTGTACAAGGTCCCAAGGAAGGAGCCAATAAACTAAACTAAACTAGCTAAACTAACCTTATAGTGAGAAGTACAAGGCTGGGCTGCTTTTATAAGACTCAGCCCACAAGTCTACCTGACCCATACTTCTACATTTTTCATAAATATATAAAGGCTGGATACAAATCAATACACTACAGATTCACAAACCTGATGTGCAAGAGTTTCATTAGCGAAATCCATGCTGGTGGTAAAGCTCTGAAGGAAGAGTGACTTAGCGCAGGGAGCAAAGGGAGGACAAACTCAGAATGTCAAAAATGGAACTGAAAAGAATTTAAGATGTTAATACATTGTTTTTGGTGAATATAACATAACAAAACAATAAAACATAATATGAGTTGGCAGTTATACCCCATAGAAGTGTAATACCCCCTCTTTAATGTATTTAAAACACAGTGTTGTACTTCTGTAGTCCAGTATAAGACTTTTTGCTGTGCTTTCATCAGTTCTGTTCATGAGTTTGCTTTGAGCATCAATAATCACTCATTTCAATTTTCCTCAGATTGTGACGTCATAGGTAGAAATCTGAGGTCTCCCGTTTTAAGCCAATAAATCATTGCTAAACTCTACGCTACTCAGGTCAGGTTCATTGCAACTGCGTACCAATATTAGCATGCTCGATCGTGTTCCGCTATTTATCCAACAAAAAGTCTATATTATGTTATATTAAAGCTCCTAAACCCATTTTTCCCATGTATTTGAGCAAAACTGTATTATATAAGCAGCTCTTGATGTCAAAATAAGTCCGCCGTGTGCTCTAAACTACGTCTTTTACTGTCCAATAATCAGGAAATGTGTCTCCACTCGTTCCTCTGAAAGTTACTGAACGAAAAGTACTTATAAACTCATCAAGGTAAGCGAGGAATAACATGGGACCACTGTACTTAAAATAAACTAGTGCTGTTTTTTTTTCATGTTTTTAAGACAATACAAATCAGATACAGCACCTTTAAAAAAAAAAAAAAAAAAAAATTGAGCTTATTTTTTCCTTATCTTCGTTTTTATTGCCAAAGCCTGCACCACTGACACATGGCCAGGCTAATGCGTCCATTTATTATCTTGACCGCCCTATGCCCCGAAGGGTCAACACATGGTACAAATTCACAAATATGCACAGATCAGTGGGCAGTAGTCACTTTGCATTCAGCTATAATCTTTCTCTCTAATACTAATAACATATGTATACAGCAGAGGACAGGGAGAGGCAAGCAGATGTGATCAACCTGTATCTCAAAACATTTTTAAGTGAAGCCTTACTATCCAAAGATTCGCCAACCCATAGTCAAACGCGGCCAGAGGTGGGTAGTAGTTCCTCAGTTACATTTACTTGAGTAACTTTTTAATGAAATTGTACTTTTCTAGCAGCATACTTTTACTTCGACTTGAGTAATATAACAGTACTCTTGCTTAAGTTAAAATTTGACTTACTTTTCCCACTGTGAGTAAGTCTACAAGTGACAAAAGCTTTATGTCGACAATATGAAATGATTTGAACATTTGTGTTTCTTGCAGCGCTCCGTCAGATATGATTTAGTTTGTCTCATTTTTGTGTCTATCCTTCGAAAAATACCCATTACACATTTTGGGCTTTGTTTCATGTTTTGTCCTTCTATTACATTCACTTTAAATTATAAATCAGATGTTACCTCCTAACAGTTACCACAGTTACTCTTACCAGAGTAGAACTTTTTCCAAATACTTTTTTACTCTTACTTGAGCACTTTCTTGAACCACTACTTTGTACTTCTGTTTGAGTTTTATTATTTTAAAGTAACGTTACTCTTACATTTTTGGCTACTCTACCCACCTCTGAACTTGGCAACCTCTTGGCTGGTCTCCATGTACAACAGCTCTGTCTCAAATGTAACTTTTTGAACTCTGAAAAAGTGTATTTACTTTTTTGACGCAAATATTTTGATTTCAGTGTTCTCCAACCAAAACCAAAGTCCCCCAGGAGATTAACACAAAAACGGGATGTTCCTGTTTTTGAATGCACTAACCACAGGCTTATTGTAATAAAAACATGGTGCCTGCTAAAGACTGTGAAAAGTAAACTGTGGTTTGGTTGGATTTAGATAAGAATTACATTGTTTTCTAATGAGATAGATTCAGTTTATGTTTATGTTTCATACATGTCTGGAGCATGTTTGTGGTTCATGTGAAGAAAAAGTAAGTCCATGTTTTTGATTATGGATAGTCACAACATGGTTGAAAGCTTGACAGATAAATAATGACTTTACAATAACAGTGCAGTTTAACAGTGGCATTAGATAATGACATAATGATAAAATACTAACACATGCAAAACTGCACAAGGCTGTAGTTCTGTGACTTCAACACAATGTTGCCATGTCTGTGGGAACAGGACGGCTCCTACAGGTGTGAGCAGAGCTAGTTCCCACATGAAATTAGTTGATTTCTGAATAATTAGCTGTGTGGTAACTAATGATCACAAATCCTTAAGAAAGGATTAAACACAAGGAGCTATGCCTAACAGAGTTTTAAAGCACAAACATGGAGTCTGGAACACCACGAGGTGCAGCGGAGCCTGGTCTCACATATGAGGCATTTGTTCAGGTCTAAATTAGATTGTAGATGAGAGGAGGAGGCAACTGAGCATGTTTCTGATCACAACACAGCTCACCTGTGTGTTCACCACTGACAGGTACATTCACCACCAGTGGGCTCCTTCATGTCATCCATGGGGGGTCAAGTAGTGGTGCCATTGCTCCAGAACAAAACTGCAGTAGCTGCACCAGCCAATCAGTCTCATTTGGATCTCACAAACTTTCAGATACTTACATACTGACATCAGAGCAAGTTGGGATTAAGTCAGACACAAACCTAACGAGGGTGCACTGTGTTCAGATCAACATTGACAGCTATCAGATGTGCACAGTTCTAGCTTCCCTCCAATAAAAAAAAACTCACTCCCAAAAATATACATTGGAAATTATAGACCCACTACGCTGTATGTTCTCTGGATTTGGGTTTTTTAACCGCTGATGCCTATTAACACTGCACCAACCTATCACTACTGATTATGGTTGTACAACAATCCTCCCTGTATCATACAGAGCACATTCATAACCTTTTACCTCTGTTTGCCTGTGTTGTCTTTGTCACCTATCAATCCTGCTACTTGGAATTCAGGAAAACGATACAAGAATCCAGACTAACTTCTTAGTATGGAATTGAAAAAGTGTCTCTGTTGACCATCTCTTTCAGTACTCAGTCCCCTGCCCTGCAGACCATTAGTCAATTTATTTTCCATTCATCCCTTTTATCTATAGGGGTTAAATTGAAATTAGTCATTAAATAAAAATTGTAATTTGAATGCTCGACAAAGGCATCTTCTGAAGCATGAGCATTTCGAGCACTGCTTCAAATTAAGTCTCCGGCTTGATTTCAATTCTGTATTCCAATCATCTGCTGTTCTGGCAGACCGCCAACAGATGGCACTATTCTCTAAACCAAGTGCTTCAAAGCACTCTGTCAGTCTGCAGCAGCTGTGTCAAAGTACTTCATGATGTCTGAACTTCACCATCACCAGCGGGCACAGTTAGCAAATTACAAAATCTGTAGGCTAATTATTAAGATAAAATTCTCATCTGGCAACACATGTGTTTACAGTGACAAGGAGTGATCACAACTAAGAAAAACTCATTTTGGGAGTGGGTTTGGTGTGAGCTTTAGTAGGGAGTCGGCACAGTCCCCATGGTAATTATCTATATGCATGTTTAAAAGTTATGATGTAGTGAAAAGCATAAGCAGCATCATTTAGATGCAGTGAGAACGTGCACAGGGCTGACTGTAGATGGTGAAACTTGGGTAGAGACATGTAATAAGTCAGAGTGATAAACCATTGATGGCATTAGTTTTAATGAGCACATAAACTTTGAACATGTTGTGTATTGCCAGAGTCAATACAGAAATCAATTTTATGCCCCTAATTAGGGATGTAAGATAAATCAGAATCAAATCGAAATCGCAATCAGCAAAATGCAAAGAACATTTCAATTATTTCCTCATAAAAAAAAAAAAAAAAAAAATAGTCTGCATAAAAACTGCTAACCCTGTAGTTTCGATCTGTTAAAACATGTTCTGAAATGTTATTCTCATATGAGCTTGTCAGTCTTTTTGTGTTAATTCTTCTGGATGGTGAATTTTAAACTGAATCCTATTATTGAAAAAAAAAAAAAAAAAAATCTGAAATTTTATCACAATTGCAATGCTTGTCAAAAATTTCAATATTTTTTCCCATACCGCTCAGCCTCACCCCAAATAACAATAAGCATGTTTTGCAGAAAAATGTGTTGGTGGTTAGCTCCTTAACTAGCTCAGCTTTAGATCTGATTTAGTCTTGGTTTAATCCTAGCTTAGGTCAGGTTTAGTCTATCTTGGGCCCTGTTTTGCATTAAGTTCAGAAATAGACCGAAGCCTCTGCTCTGACTTTGTCCAAATACCATTACTCTTTTGGAACAGACGTTTTCAGATAAAGGCATCAAGTGGAGATCGCTCAAAAATGCTCCTCTGATCCTCCACAATCCAGCGCAGGCTCGACTCTGCGCTCAGAACCACATGTTGTGGTGGAGCTTGTGCTTGGGCCTACATGGATATGAAGAATAAATCAGGTTTGGAGGAGTGGACAGGAGCCCGAGGGGGACACCACCACAGAAACACTCAACAGGAAACCACACAAAAGACAGACAGTGACCAGCGGGACACATAGAAGAGTCAGGGGGGATGGGCCAGTGGAGCCGGGACTGTGGGGGATAAAAGCCAAGTACAACTGGTTTGCATTCAGCAAACAAAGGACACTTATTATGCAAAATAGAGTTTTTTGAGCTTTTAATCATGTTACATTATTTTCCTCATCAAAACACTTGTACTTTGCTTCATTCATCTTGTTTACAGGCGTGTCTTGCTCGGAAGCTAAGAAATCACTGTCTGTGTAACCCTTCAGTTGTCCAGGTAGGTTTCATTGCAAAAGAAAACTTAGTAGTGATTTCTGTCAACTTCTGTCCTGTTGACAGAAATCACAGTTTCAATCTTCCCCAAATTGTTATGTCGTAGGTCGTCTATAAATCATCCACAGACCCGTTCTGAGTATTTTTGTTGTTAAATTGCAAACAACTGCTGGCTTCTATTACCATGGCAATCATGTTGCTTAAATACCTTTTTTTTCCTTCTCTATAATGGTCATTAATGGTCATTCCCTCTGCTGCCAGTAGGCGGCATACTAACAGCAAAGGAGAGAACGCAACTAATGCAAAACAAACCCTTTGGTCCATCACTAGTATTAACATGCATGGAATTTCATGCAGGTGCACATCTTTAGAACAGCTTTTTCAGAAAACCAAGTGAAGCATGGATGAACCACTCGACCACTCGATTCACTCTCAGCATTTGGCTCTATTTCAAATTTCCCTAGATTGTTATGTCAGACATAGAAATCCTGCACCGTTTTTAAGTAAATAAATCATCCACAGACCCATTTTGAGCATTTTTTTTTAAATGAAGTTGCAAACAACTGCTGGCTTCTTTTACCATGACGATCATGTTGCTTAAATTGTTTTTTTTTTCTTTCTCTCTAATGGTCTAATGGTCATTCCCAATACTGCCTGTAAACCGTGTACTAACACTAAGGGAGAATGCAACTAATGTAAAACAAACCCTTTGGTCCATCACTGGTATTAACATGCATGAACCACCAACCATCATTCAATCCACTCTCAGCATTTGATGCTTCCAGATTTACTTTATCACTGCTAAGTCCTGTTTTTATAATGTACTAATATGGAGTCTAACATGGAGTCCATTAACATATTAATAAAATGAATGAATAAAAGAGCAAAAAAAAAAAAGTGCAAATAAAGTATCAGGTAAAAAAGGAATCGAAAGGCAAAGCTCTCGATTTTACCTGTCAATCTACGTTTCTACCCTCACCTACAGTGATGAGCTTTGGGTAATAACAGAAAGGACAAGATTGTGGATCCAAGCGGCCCGAAATAGGTTTCCTAGGCAGGGTGGCTGGGCGCTCCCTTAGAGATGGGGTGAGGAGTTTTGTCAACACAGGAATAGCTCGGAGTAGAGCCGCTGCTCCTCCACGTCGAGAGGAGCCAGTTGTGGTGGCTCAGATATCTGTTCAGGATGCCCCCCTGGACGTCTCCCTGGAGAGGTGTTCCAGGCATGTCCCACCGGGAGAAGACCCAGGACACGCTCTCAGCTCAGCTGGCTTGGGAACTCCCTGGGGTCCCACCAGTTGAGCTTGAGTACATGTCTGGGGTGAGGGAAATCTGGGAGCCCAGCTTAGACTGCTGCCCTTGCGACCCGGCCCCGGATAAGTGGAAAAAAAAAATGGATGGATGGTTGAATAAAATGCAGAAAATTGTTTTTGCAATACAGTGAGTTCTTCATTCCAGTCAGTCATATAATATATCAGATTCAACATTAGTGCATTTACCGGTTAGATATTTCATGGCAAAGTACCCATTACCAATACCAAAGTACCAAGTTATCAGTAAGTTAACTGTCTCTTGCCCCCATTGGAGTATGACATTGTCACATTCAAGAATCTGAAATTCACCAAAAGAGCATGTTTTGAATTTAGGAGATAGCACACTGAGGGCCAAGGCTTATAGAAACTGTCCATGCTATTTTGAGGGCCTTGATACTTGGTGCCAGAGAATACAGCATATCTCAAACAGGTTTAAATCCCACAATAACTGTCTGAACTTTTCCTGGCCCACACAGACACAAAGAACAGACAGTCTGTTCCTCTGGTTCCTCTGTCATCAGCCCCACCAGAGCCTTGTCATCTGTTTAACAAGAGGAGGCAGACACAGAGCAGACTTCACACCACACAAACAGTGGGTTTCACCGCTCTGGGGTGGAAGTAGTAGCAATTTTCCCAACAACAAGCAAAATATTAATAAATTATTCATGAAAATGTTCAGGGCTGCACTGTATTAGTAAAACATGTTTGCGCATAGTGAGGCTGTGCTGGTGGTCACATGAAATGCTTTAGAAATAAAATTTGTTGTTAATTTTCTCTCTCTCCCGGGCCCTATTTGAACCCTCTTTATGGTTAACTGTAAACTTACATCATCCATGCTCCTACATGACAGTTCTCCATAAATATATTAAAAAATGATACATGTGATGTGCAGTCATTGTGTTGTGATAGCGCTCTGAAGGAGGAGTGACTTTGCCTGGGAGGAGGGAGATTCAGAGCGTCAAAAACGGAAGTGAAACATGTTATTAGGTTGTTTCCAGCAAATATAGCATTTTCAAAACGATAAAAAATAACATGGTGATCTAAATATGTTATGTGTTAGCAGTGAATACCACATAGAGGTAAAATACTCCGCTTTCAACAGAATAATTTAGCAATTTGAAAACATTGATCATTTCACAAAGACCCAATTCTGGCATGAACCTTAAACTATAATGATTTGGACTATACATGTTTAACTGTTTAAGAAGCACAAATACAATTTATGAATAGGGGATGGGTGATATATTTGTCCCAGTTTTGATGTCAGCCAATTCATAGATTGTTTTATTTTTTTTAATATTGGTATTGATCAGTGACTATATTGATCTTTAAAACAGACTTATGAGTAAAAATGGAAATAGAATGGTGTTATATGACTGTATATTTATTTAATAACCCTGATACATTTTGTCATTAATGTTATGTTTTCATCTTTATTTCAACTTCAGATAGATTTGTGGTTCTTGCCATGCATCTTAAAAGCTAAAGATCCCGCAAATCCCGATTATTGGCTACAATATCAGATCAGATATTGGTTCCAAAAAATCCATATGTGTACACACTGCTTAAAGAATTGCATAATAGCAGCAGTCATAACAGTTAAGGTGTACATTCATAAGATGTGTAATCCCTCGTCCAGGTATGCTTCATAGTAAAAGAAAAATGCTATTCTGTCAACTGGACAAAAAGCTGTAGGAGTGAAAACATTTTTGCTGCTCATTCAAGCCGCTTTTTCAGTTCTGGTCAGATTGCTGTTGGACACTGCCTTATATCTGTCTGAACGGAGGAGCTGGCTACACTGAAACTAACACACCTCTTTACAGTTTCTGTAAAGAAGCCCTATTGTTTTCTTTGTTTGTCTTGGGTCTGAGGATGGAGTTGTACATAGGAGATAGATGATGTCTAAGGCCCCCATTCCTGTTCAAGGAAGGATTGTCTCAGCAAAATTTGCTTCTTTAACTCTCTTCTTCAACCATTTCTTTTCTCTGAACAGCTGTACCTCACTATCTTAAAAGGAGTGGTTTGTGTCTTTGCGATCAAGATGTACAACGGACTGGAGTCCCGAGGAGCTCTCACAGCAGTGTTGGTACATCCTCTTATGAAGTGACTGTTTAGTTTCTCCAATGTAACACTCACTGCACTTTTCACTACACTGAATGGAGTAAAGTAGTTCACAATACACTGCCTGGCCAAAAAAAAACAAAAGTCGCCACCTGGAAGTAAATAGGTACAAGTCAGGTCAAGGTTCAGCAACAGTCTGTGCTCAAAGAATGAGGTCAGCTGACTACCTGAATATACTGAGTGACCAGGTTATTCCATCAGTGGATTTTTTTTTCCCTGATGGCACGGGCATATTCCAATATGACAATGCCAGGATTCATTGGGGCGCAAATTGTGAACAAGTGGTTCAGGGAGAATGAGACATAATTTTCACACATGAATTGGCCACCACAGAGTCCAGACTTTAACCCCATTGAGAATCTTTGAGATGTTCTGGAGAAGCTTTGTGCAGCGTCAGACTCGACCATCATCAATGCAACATCTTGGTGAAAAATTAATGCAACACTGGATGGAAATAAATCTTGTGACACTGCAGAAGCGAAATCGAAACAATGCCACAGAGAATGTGCCGTAATCAAAGCTAAAGGTGCAACAAAATATTGTGTGACCTTTTTTTTTTGGTGGTGACTTTTTTGGCCAGGCAGTGTATTTTCATTCCAACAGTGCTTTCTTCCTTTTCCCAAATTGTCAGCATCCAGCAACATTCAGACTACACAGTGAAATGACAGCAATTTTTTCATTGAGAAATCTTCAGTTACATTCCCCAAAGCATCCTTACTTCACCTTCTAAGCCACGTGTTGCACTAAATCGGATGTGAAAAACCCAAGCGAACAAA
The DNA here is from genome assembly GCA_019594935.1 of Periophthalmus modestus. NCBI lineage: Eukaryota > Metazoa > Chordata > Actinopteri > Gobiiformes > Gobiidae > Periophthalmus > Periophthalmus modestus. Next base: position 32,280,504 of record JAIEZT010000013.1, on the reverse strand, counting down.
CCTTCTTCAGAACATCTCCTACTTCAAAACAGCTATACTGGGTCCACCTGTGCTTTAGCCTGCTCTGTGATCCCAGATAGGAGCTGCTGATAAGATCTCAGAGTGCACTAACATGGACCCACTCCAGTCAAATCAAATCCGTCACAGTTTCAACAGCAACCTCACGAAACGCCTGGATTCCACCCACCACACGCTGGTCTCATTTCAGACGCTGCAGAGGGGACTTTACTCTGAGAAGGCCAGGGCGGGGTGCAAAGGCCCAAGAGGAATGTGCACAATGTGAGGTCCTCACAGTCCTGTTTTTTGTCCTGAGTACTTTCTAGTTTATGGAGGACATGTCATGGATAATGGAATAGTGTTTTTTTTCCTCATTGTAGGGTTACTCATTGTTTGAGTGATTCATATTTGAATAATCCTGTGTTCAAGATGTCAGAGCTAAGACGCATTCCCTGTGTTCATTATGATTTGAAAAAAAAAACCTGATGGACCTACTCATCCGTGTCACAAAGACATTTTTCAATAATAAAAATAAATAAATGTTACTGCTATTGTGAACTGTCCATATGAGAGGGGAGCAGCAGAATGGTAAAGGAGCATCACAGTTAGAAGTTATGGGGCTGTCGAGAAACACCTTTGTAGTTTGTAACAGAAGTCTGTAAATCTATTTTTATTGTAAAGTTAGACCAATGTTGCAGCTTACAACAGACTAAATGTAAAACAGTGATTTACAGATGAATCTGCATTTCAGTTTTATGCAGCCAAAAACCTGGAACAGTCTTCGTGAAGATGTGAGACAGGCCTCTACTTTGACAGTGTTTAAATCCAGGCTCAAAACATTTCTGTTTAGCTGTGCAGGTGACTGAAAGGGTTTTATTCTGCACTCTTCTCTTTTAGTGTTAATTTTATGATAATTATTTATGTTTTTGATTTGTTTCATATTGCGATTTTAATGTCTTTCTTATTCTGTAAAGCACTTTGAATTACTTTGTGTACGAATTGTGCTGTCCAAATAAACTTGCCAGGTGTCATAGATTATCACTAAAAAAAAAAAAAAAAAAGAAAGAAGCAGCATGTCTTCTTTGATGGCAGGATCTGTTATTTTAGTCTGGTTTGGTATTTTGGTTTATCCCTTGTTTATGCCATGTTTTTATGCAGGGGGCGGCGCCAGACATTTTTGGTTGGAGGAGCTATGAGGGTGCTAAGTACTTCAATGTGGGTGCTCACTTAACATGTTAATTTAGAGCCTTTTATGGATGCAAGTGCACCACCACCGCCGCCCATGAGTCGCTGTTTTAAACAACTTAGCCCCTGTAGTGAATTATAAAACCTAATAAGGAGTCATTATCAACTGTAGTCTCATTTTGAACTCTGTTTTGAACCATTTGAACATTTTTAGTCAAGATTGTGCTATGAAAATGGGGCAAACATCTTTGGGGGAGCTATGGGGCTGCATGTGTGTAGGTGAGACTAGTGTCCCTTTCAAGCCCCTACCCTTTTCTGGCACCGCCCCTGTACAAAGTGATTCAAATCAATGTGTTCTGAGCATAGACCTCTGCCAGTGCAGGTCTGCATAAGGAACCCTCATGTAATCTTTTTTGGTTTTCAGGTCATTAGACGTGTGTTATCACATGGACCTGCAGGACACATGGACATCTGCAAGTAACCTGCAGTATTGTAGTTTAGCCATGGTTCAGTCCTGGTTTATCCAATCAAGTCGAAAGTACCAGCTTTAATTACGACTTATGCCTTAAAGGTCCTATATTACGCAAAACTGATACTTGTGAGCTTTAAGCATCTTCGTAACATTGTTATCTCATCAGTATCGTAGCTGGAGTTGAGTTAATCGTACATGTTTGAGTGATATTTTATTATTAGTCTGTCCAAGCTCAAAATGCTCTGTTCCACCTTATGATGTCATGAAGCAGTAGTTTTCAAGTTAACAGCTACATTTTACCTTTAGTTCAGCAGAGATTCCAGGGCTGACATTATCCAAATGACGAAAATGATGAAAATAGTATATATCCAAATGATAGAAAACTGCAAATTGCACAAAATGGCCCTTTAATTGGAATACGGACAGAACTGAAATCAGGCCTAGCTTGTTGTCTGAAAGAGCACTCTCACTTCAGTCTTTCTCTTCAAAAAGCTCCACGCCTGTGTCAATCATACATACTAGTTTTGACAAGCAGTTTTTGTTTTGCAGTTTAGTTCATTTTTCGAAGCAAAAGTGAAGGCTAAAGACACTCAAAGTTGTCCACTGTTCATTATAAAACTCAGCTGTCCCCCTCGGCCACGTCTGCTCGCTGATGGTGCAGCTTAACCTTAATGCATGTGAGATTTGGGGAGAAAGTACAGAGCCTGCTGCTGTGTGCTGTGCTACAACTAGACTGAATCCATGTGGCAGTATCAGGCCGCAAACAGGCTGTGTGTGGATTATATGTGAGAAAACGCCACAGTTTGGGAAATGCACTAGATAAGTGAGCTGTTTTGAACCAACTACTTAAATCAGGTTCTCAAACTAGGCCTCTAAAACAGGGCTAAAGAGGTCTGAAAAAGAACTAAATCAGTTTTAAATAA